>CM034356.1:36727330-36922986 GCA_019925275.1 Mytilus edulis | reverse complement strand
TGAAACTTTTACATAGTTTACAAATTAATGTTTGTCTTAGTAGATACAGGAAGATGTGGTATGAGTGCCAATGAGACAACTCTCCATCCAAGTAACAATTTATAAAAGTAAACCACTATAGGTCAAGGTAAGGCCTTCAACACTGAGCCTTGGCTCATATCGAACAGCAAGCTATAAAGGGCCCCCAAATTACTAGTGTAAAACCTTTCAAACAGGAAAAACAACTGTCTAATAAATATAAAAACGAGAAACACTTTAGGTTTGATAAAAAGGAACGACTTATGATAAGTCAATGTTATTTGGTATGTAGTTGTAGTCACATTGGCACATCTCATTTCCATGGAGATTGTGCAGCCATGTACCTTCAGTCATGGTTTTTTGCACAACTTGCATGTTATAGTATTGCTATTTTAATTTCAACATTTACATTATCAAAATGACAAAAAGGCAAGACATTTATCTGATAACAGTTTATCTTTCTTATTATGAGTACCGTAATATGATAACTAATATATGGTATGTGCATACCATACAAGGTCCTCGTATCTCGCTTCATGGATCAGTGAATAAGGTTAAGTTTTTGTAGTCAAATCCATATATCAGATAGACGGATACTATTAGCAATAGGTCTAAATTTGGTGTATGGAATGATTATAAGGTGTAGATGTCCAACTGACCTTGGCCTTATTTTCATGGTTCAGTGGTCAAAGTTAATTTTTTGAGATTTGGTCTTGTTTTCTCATACTAAATGCAATAAGTCAAATATATTTGGTACATGAATAAGGAAATATTTTATAATTTACATGTCAATCTTGCAGGTTTTATTTGACCTTTACCTCAGTTTCACGGTTGATTGCTCAGTGTTAAGTTTTTGTGTTTTTGGTTTGTTTTTCTTAAAACAATAAGCAATTGTTTAAGTATACTTGTTGCATGGAAGGATTATAAGGTGTATGTCTGTCTGGCAGGTATCATCTGACCTTGACCTCATTTTCATGGTGCACATGTAAAGTTTTAATGGTAAAATTTGTTTCCTAGATACTAAGCAATAGGTTGATTGTAAGGTGTACACGGCTGTCTGGTATAGCTTATCTGACCTTGATCTCATTTTTATGGTTCATTGGTCAATATTTAGTTTTCTTGGTTTAGCCTGTTTCTTAAAAACTATTAGCAATAGCAATATGTCATTTCACAACTATATTTGGTGCATGAAATGGTTGTAAGGAGTACATGTATTTCTTGTTTGGTTTATCTTGCCTTGACCTCATTTTCTTGGAATGATAAAATCAAGCTGTACTACATATATTATGTTAAGTTTATGTGATACGTGTCGTAAAGCTTTATATTTAGGACTATATATAGCTATAAGAAGATGTGGTATAAGACAACGTCCATTCAAGTCCCAATTTGCGAAAGTAAACCATTATAGGTCAAAGTATGGTCTTTAACACGTAGCCATTGATCAAACTCAACAGCAAGCTCTAAAGGGCCCCAACATAAAATAGATTGTTAATAAAGGAGAGACATTTCAGTGTATGTACTCTTGTTTGGGTGATAAGGTCATTTTTCAAGAACCACAATGGAAAATCTATGATACTTGATCAACAGTTGTATTAGTTTTGCCTCCTTTCAATGGAGATATTTTGTCCTGCTCCCTAAGTCATCAACCATTTTGAAACGTTTACAGCCGATTTCAATGAGTGTGTAGGCAAGGGTAATATCTTTGGTTATCTAGCTTGTTACCTGAACCAAGGGCCGTAACTACATTGAGGCAAATGAGGCAAATACCTCATGTTTCAAATTTAAAAAAAAACAAAACAAATAAAACAAAATATTGTCTTCATATGATTGTCTTCATATCAAATTGTTTTCACTGAAAGTGTCTTGCAAGAAGCAAGTTCTCTTCACTCTCTGATGTCGCCCCTGCATTTTTTTTCGTAATCCATATTTCTATTTTACTTTTCTTGGTCTATTGTTTGTATTTAATTCTGTGTTCCGGGTTTGTCTTTTGTTCATTTATTGTCCTACTTAATGACTAGTATTAGTGGGTTTTTGTCGAGCCTTCGACTTTAGTCGAAAAAGCGAGACTAAGCGATCCTACATTCCGTCGTCGTCGGCGTCGTCGGCGGCGTCAACAAATATTCACTCTGTGGTTAAAGTTTTTGAAATTTTAATAACTTTCTTAAACTGTACTGGATTTCTACCAAAGTTTGACAGAAGCTTGTTTATGATCATAAGATAATATCCAGAAGTAAATTTTGTAAAAATAAAATTCCATTTTTTCCATATTTTACTATAATTGGACTTAGTTTTTTCTGCGGGGAAACAAAACATTCACTCTGTGGTTAAAGTTTTTTGAATTTTAATAACTTTCTCAAACTATCCTGGGTTTGTACCAAACTTGGACAGAAGCTTGTTTATGATCATAAGATAATATCCAGAAGTAAATTTTGTAAAAATAAAATTCCATTTTTTCCGTATTTTACTTACAAATGGACTTAGTTTTTTTCTGCGGGGAACCATTACATTCACTCTGTGGTTAAAGTTTTTAGAATTTTAATAACTTTCTTAAACTATCCTGGGTTTGTACCAAACTTGGACAGAAGGTTGTTTATGATCATAAGATAGTATCCAGAAGTAAATTTTGTAAATAAATAAATCCATTTTTTCCATATTTTACTTTTAAATGGACTTAGTTTTTCTGCGGGGAATCATTACATTCACTCTGTGGTTAAAGTTTTTAAAATTTTAATAACTTTCTTAAACTATCCTGGGTTTGTACCAAACTTGGACGAAGCTTATTTATGATCATAAGATTGTATCCAGAAGTAAAGTTTGTAAATAAATAAATCCATTTTTTCCATATTTTACTTTTAAATGGACTTAGTTTTTCTGCGGGGAACCATTACATTCACTCTGTGGTTAAAGTTTTTAAAATTTTAATAACTTTCTTAATTAAACTATACTGGGTTTGTACCAAACTTGGACAGAAGCTTATTTATGATCATATTAGATTGTATCCAGAAGTAAAGTTTGTAAAAAGATTACTCCGTTTTTTCTGTAATTTACTTTTAAATGGACTTAGATTTTCTTACAATCATAAAATAGTAACAAGAGGAATATTTTTATTGATTTTTTTCCTCATTATTGTTGAGCCTGCAATTTACAGCAAAAATAGGCGAGACACTGGGTTCCGCGGAACCCTTACAAATTTTTTTTGTAAACGTGTCGCACTACTGTGTAATGTTGCATGTCCACCGATGTCCAGGCATTATGCAAGAAAATATTTTAAGAATATACGATGCTACTGGACACAGAAAAAAGTGGTCGTTTCTGCATGGAGAATTGAACTTGATATCAAAGAATACGAAACTGCCTACTTGTATATACCCAATTTTTCTTAGTATGGATTGCAAAATTAGGTATTTTCTGTAGGTGAGATAGGCACAGAAGTGATAGATATGTATTATAAATATAGAAAATTGAATATCTTAATCAACAACAAAAAAAAATAAAAAAAAATAACTGCAATACCCAAGCGCCTGTGGATAAAACTAGATAGCTGACATGGTTTAAATTAAAGTAAGACCACCAATTTCCCAGTATCAAATCATTTGTTGAAAAAAAACATCAATGTATTGCCATATGACCTTTTACATTCAAGGGTTAAATTTGCATTAAGTCGTGTTCAGACCCTTTAACAGAAAATAAAGGAATATGAAGTACACGTGCACGGGAGCTAATCGCACACAATGTCAATGTATAGAAAAAAAAATACAAATGATCAATGGTCAAAGTTTTTATTCCTGTTCTTCATCTTTATAGTTACTGGAGGGTCTTCAATAATGAAAGAATCATTAACCATAAAACAAGGTCAATACGGTCCCTAGTGTCGACTTGAGCAGTACTAGTATTTAACGTATATTACTGCACTAATGACTGTCACTATATTTAAATCTAGTCATAAAAATTCTCAAGTCAGCACAATACAAGACAAGAACAGACAGACAGACAGATCCGGTATTAAAGATTATGAGAATTACGATTTTTGCTTTATCCTACATATCGGTCTTTTAATGTTTTGAATTTCCCTAAAACTTTAAAGTCTTAAATAATAATGAATCTGTGTTTTTGCTTTGAGACCAGAATATTGTCGAAAAAATAGCTAAAAATTATTTGCGTTTCTATGTAAGAAAGAGTCCGGGAAACGCTCAGAATGCACGATTTTGTGTTATTTTTCTCAGAGCTTCTGGGGGCCTTCAGCGGCCCCCAGACCCCTCGCCAAAAAAAAATTTCGCCTCGCTACGCTCGGCGAATATATTTTGCCTCAAAATTAAAAGGGACTAGTTACGGCCCTGGAACCGTAAAGTCATTGTTATGTTTGGTTAACTACCCTCCTTTAAGAATAGACTAGTCAGACAGATAACCAATATATCTGTATGTATGACTAGTCTAATTCAAAAGGAGAGTAATATACCTTACTTTCAATGACTTCACGGTTCAGCTGGCAAGCAAGCTAACCAAAGATATTATCTTTAGCTACACACTCAATGAGAACGGCTGTAAATATATTTGCTACATTAGGTATATTGTCTACTCGTTGGAACTTGAATTTACATTGTTTCGTGGACCAATGACGAAAGTTTAGATTTGGACCAGGTCACAATCTCTCCAATACCAAAGGAAAAAGGACAATAAATTTGGTGTATGGAATGATTGAAAGATGTTTATTTCTGGCAGAGATCATGTGAACTTTACTTCATTTTTATCGAATGTTGGTTGATTCCAATTTTCGTGGTAGGGTTTGTAAGATACAATAATTTATAGGCCAATATAATCTTTGCTGTATGCAAGAATTTGTATAGTAAGACTAAACAAATCCTTGGTGTATGGAATTTTTGTAAGGTGTGCACATGCCTGTCTTGCAGATTTCCCCTGGCCTTCATCTCGTTTTTAAATTTCACCGTTGTTAGTTGTAAGGTATGTTTATCAGAAACTATAAGCATTAGGTCTACTATATTAGTGTAATGAAAGATTGGAAAATGTACATGTTTTATCTGGCAGGGTTCATCTGACCTTAATATTGAATTTGATCTTTTAAGACTTTCAACGGGCCCCTTTCAACCGATTAGTTATGCAGGGGAGACATTTCTGAACTCTGTTTAGGAAGGGTCAATTCTCAATAAATCTTAAACTTTCATTTAAGGTTGCGAATAGCAGTGAGGCGTGAATATGCTTGACTTCAAATTGTACCAATGTTTTCCTTGTATATATATGTAGTATTAGTCTATCATTCGGTTTAACATTACTAAGACCTCTTTAATTATTCATTAAATGTTATCTTTGTTTTTAAAACAATCCAAGTGACCAAGAAATTTATATCGGGCATATTGTCTTCCATTATATACATGAAAGTGCTTAAAACTACATGTATAATTAGTTATTCTATTAAATTAGTTATATCTCGCCTGCAGTAGGCGAAACATGAGTTGACATCAGGCTTGTTGTAAACCTTTTGTAGATATTTCATATTGTTGGAGAAGAAAATCGAACTGATCATGTACAACAATAATAAACTCTTTTTGAATGATTTGTTGGTCTTTAAAAGCACCGTTGTACACATGTAAATGAAATACATGGATTTTTTCTTATTGGTAGTTGACAGTGGCGTAGCTAGGTCTTTTTTACGTGTACGCCCGAACCTCGGTGAGGGATTCTGATGGTCCCAAGAGGGTCTATTTCATAGTATTCACCCCGGGAATTTTAACGAATTATTGAGAAAGAAATATTATTCTTATCATTGAAAACGTTGTTAAGGTGCAATATGAGAGTTCGTTAAGGGTTTTGCAATAGCTGAATCCGGCAGTTATCAGTTCTTTACAGCACTTCACTTTCTTTACAAAAAATCAAATATTTTTTTTCTCGATAATCTTTCTTGAGCTATAATGTTTACTTTTGCCAAAGTTTCATGAAAGTCAACATTATAAATAATGGTTTAAAAAATTCATGTAAAAAAAACCACAGACTGTTTGTTTATATCTGTAAATATAATTAAATACTGATTTTTCTTTTGCTTCAGACATTAATCATAAAAAAGTTTCTGCCCAAACTTTGATAAAATTCTATTAAGTTTTGACAAAGAAATTGATGCGTTACAAACTATAAACCCCTCTCTGTATCCACTAGTTAATTGTAAAACGAAATTCATTTTATCTGTAAAATTCGGGAAAAGTAAACATAAAATTTTATCATTATGCTCTGGATACTCTTTTGATCAAAAAACAGTTTCTGTCCAACTATAGTATAATTTCACGAAGATTTGACAAAGTTATTGATACTAGTATTTGAATTTTTTAACCGCATACTGAAGCTTATTATTTATGTCGTCAACGAAATTTAGGATCTCTGTCTTGCTTTTGCAACTCAAATGTCACAGACTCGAGAAAAAAAAAATGCAAGACACATATTAAGTCTCAGCAAAATAATGAATAATAAATTTCTTTCAAGTAAAGGAAAGTGAGTAGAATTCGCAGTAGATTCAGACTTTGACGGAAAATGTACAAATATAACTTGATACCATTTGGTTAAAAAAGGTAAATTTCGTCACTTTTATTCGCTATTACAAGTCTCTGAAAGAAGAATTGGCAGGCTAATGTGCTTTTAACCAGTTCTTTTTATTTTCTTCAGACATTTTTTTTATTTTATCAAAACTCAAGTGTACGCCCGGACGTTTTGACGTAAACGTAGCTAAGCGCCTGGTTGACAGGATCCATATACTTGTAGTCTGCTAACACTGCATCAAAGTTACAACCACAAAAATATAGATCTTCAATAAACTCTGGGTGGTGTTCAAAGTTGTATAGAATACAAATAATGTAACCGTTTTTCAGAAGTCATGTTTCTACTGGACACCGAGATAGTTCTTCATGATGAAGTTTATCAACCCTGTTCCTTATCATATATTTGCAGTCTTTTGGGGACCTCTTCGTGATCGTCTGATCTACCCTGTTAGTTCTCTTTCTCTTAAAAAGTGTATACATATTAAAATTTTGGAGATTCATACTATTTGTTCTTATGTAAATACTGATGATGTATTCTGTATAGTAAACGTTTTTTCTTAGTTTATAAACTTTTTGCATTCATATTATACGTTTACAAGATTAAACTTTAGGATGTAAACGTGGATAGGTCAACGTGTATGCCACGTTTACAAGATCATACGTAGGAGGGTAGGGGATTAAAAACATTTCCGCTAATTCTACCCAACCGGATTTTAACCAGGATGTTAAGTTGCAGTTAAGGGCATCCGATACAGTTTCTCGATAAAATGACATTTTTATAATTTTGTAATATGTTGTAGGCCTTGGCGAGTTAAAAAATAAAACGCAAAATAAAACATAGGTCACCGTGCTTGTTTTCGAGAAAATTGAGGCTGAAAATTGGGGATTTGTGCAATTTTTAACAATTAGGCAATGTTATAAATTTTTTGGAGCAGATATTTTTCGTCGTAAATTATTAAGATCGGGTTCAATCTGAATTCTCCTAAAAATTGCGTCCCCCCCCCTTTGTAACCTCAACGTTAGCGCTAAAGTGCACGACGTCGCTGGCAGACAATTTCGACGTTATCTCTGCAAATTGCCGGCGACATTTTTCAGGTGTATAAATTTTGCTTGTAAAGTACTATCTATAAATTGGTTATATTGTTTCCGGAAATAAAATCATGTGAATAGCAAATGCCTCTCTCTGTTTGTGGTCCTTTGTGGTCTAAGTGAGAAACATCTCAAGAAAAGTTATAACGGACTGTTGAAAATTTTTACAGCTTTTAAAATTTAAGACTCGGCAATTTAGAACTTGACATACAGGTACATTTACTCTACACACTCGTATATTATTTCATACCGTATGTTGACCTCTAGATTTGTTTTGTTTTGTTTGGTGGGCTGCTGTTACATTACAAATATTCCGTAAAATACTTTTATTCACGTTTTTTAAATCACTGAGAAATCTGTTTTTGTTGATACGAATTAAAATTTTACGTCGTTTGGACAGTAAATCAAATTTAACGCGCATTGCAATTCGAATTAGAATTTACGTTAGGACGTCAAATATTTCGAATGCAAATTAAACTAATTCGAATTAGTTAATGCGAATCGAATTCGAATTACGTGTGAACTCCGTATTATCCTGCAAACGGAACTTATGTTTTTGTACATAAATTGCAGCACATATATTAGGCCGTTACTTTTTTTCGTTTGAATTGTTTTACACTGTCATTTCGTAACTTTTTATATAGCTGAAAATGCAGTATGGGCTTTGCTCATTGTTGAAGACCGTTCGGTGCCCTATGGTTGTTAATTTCTGTGTCATGTTTGTCTCTTGTTGAAAGTTGTCTCATTGGCAATTATACTACATCTTCTGTTTTATGTGGTCATAAAACAAAAGCAAACTCTTATAAAGGAGAATCTCCAATTTCCTAATGTATGCTCTTGTCCAAACAATGAAAGAATAACTTTGAAATTTTTGATTTGGCAAAAACGATTGGATTAGTTGCGATTAAAGTCCTTCTCTCATAGCGTAATTTTATTGGTAAATAACTATATGTTTTTTTCTCCATAGCGCGTACATAAAATATCGCACGTCCATTCCTCTGTCTGTCCTTCCGGTCCTTCTGGTTAATTACATAAAGTCATTTTTCAAGTGAACAATTCTTGCCAACTTTTTATAAAATTTATATCGTATGGGTACGTTCGAAAAAAGTGCATATCAAATATTCTTTAAAAGAGTTATGCCATTTGGAAACATTGATTATATTGGAAATTGCATTGCATTTGCTGTCATTCCGTCATTACTCTAATATATTTACAAAAAATATAAAGAACAAAATAAACAGCTGCGCTACGAGCGCATGATACGTCCGTCGTGTTATGAAAAAAACATACATGTTTTTAAAATAACACGGGGGGTACTGGTCTGGTTTGTACTACAGGAAGTCATGCTAGGTATATCTTGACTCTTTCATTATTCTTTCTAAATAGTAAGTTTGTATATCCCAACATGTTTTATATGATCCCCAAATTGAAGCTCAATAAAAATTCAAGAACTCAAAAACGAATTAAAGAGTCATCACGAAAAAGTATACAGATCTTAAAAATAATTTAACTAAAAAGTATGTGAAGTTTTATGCAATAATTATAAATAGTTTCTGAGAAACGGCGCGACATGTGAAAATCCCATCTTTTTGTCGTAAACTCAATAACTCTAAAATTAAATTTTGAATCATTCTCAAAAAGTATCGTTTGACCATCATGACTGAAAAAAACAACCATGTTCAGTTTAATGAAATTTGGATACGACGGACATTTGTGTATCATAATACGTCCCGTAAAAAAATTACGGGTGTATACACATATTGTTGGCTATTGCCTTTTGTTAGATAAAATACGTGTAACGTTGAGGAAATAAAAACTTTGTTCTTTTATATTAGCGGCGTGTACCTACATTTTCGGTATTAGTTTTAAAATATCATTGGTTTCCTGTGCTGCAATAAAATGTCATGGATGATGAATGATGATAAAAATGATAATTGACATGCATGATATTAGTAACACCAAAAGGGTCTGTAATATTGTAACTTTCATTCATTCATAAATATCTATACAGTTCAGAGTTTACGCACGTGTTGTGTTTATGGACATAGCAGATAAGGTCGCGTCGTATTGCTTTATGTGTTTATGTATTTGTGTTGATTACTTAGCTTGAGCATATTAAAGTATGTTAATCAGTACACATGGCTTGTCTATAAGTTAATATATATAGGCTACCAACGTTACATTGGCGACGAGGATAAAAACAAAAGTTGGAAATGTTAAAAATGTATTTTTATGGATTTATTAATTAGTGACACTGATAATTAAACCATGGCTGCATCTTTACCAATTTTCCCGAGTTGTCCGGTACATGAGAATAATGCTGAAATAAGGTGGCGTAAATGGATAAGTAGACTAGAAAATTTATTCTTCGGTTTAAACATAAAAGACAGCAAACGACAAAGAGCACTCTTGTGCATTACGCTGGAGAAGATGTAAACGAAGTATTTGATGCCCTTGACAATACAGGAGAAGACTTTGCTGCCGCTAAACACAAGTTAACCGCTCACTTTGCTCCGAAAAAAAATACAGAATACGAAATCTACAAATTTAGACAAGCCAAACAAACATCCGATGAAACTATCGACAGTTTTCACACGAGATTACGCCAGCTAGCTGTAAACTGTGAATTTACGGAAACATCCAAAGAAGTAAAATCGCAAATTATCCAAGGTTGTCATTCAACTAGACTAAGACGAAAGGCTCTTCGGGAAGACACGACCCTTGAAGGATTAATTTCATCAGCTAGAGCGTTAGAACTTTCCGAAAAATAGGCAACGGAAATTGAACAATCAGACAAACAATCCGCAAATGCTGTGAGAAAAGGAGTTGGAAAACGTCGAAACGGACCACGATGTCTACAGACACAAACAGACCAAAACGTAAAGAAAAAGACTAATTGCAGAAAAAGACTAATTGCAGAAACTGCTTTCCGCATGCAAACAAGTGTCCTGCATTTGGAAAAAGCTGTAACTCATGTAAAAAGTTGAATCATTTCGCTTCTGTATGTAGATCCAAACGTATGGATGTAACTAGCACTTTCAAACGAAAAGTAAACAAAGTTAACAATTACGAACATGACGATCCTCATGACAGCAGTTCATATGATGGTTACGTATTTGGATTTCAGAGAAAATACTATGAATAAAGTACAGAAAGGACAACCGAAGATAAACGTGAAAATTAATAATTCTAATGTGAATATTTTAATTGACACAGGATCAAGTATTAATGTTATTGATGAAAGCACATTCGAGAACATCAAGTGTAAACCCAAACTTTCTCACGCCGACACTAGAGTCTTCGCATATGGTTCAGATAATCAAAGAGCTGAAAGCTTTGGGCCAGGTGAGCTGAAAAGAAGATGTGATATGATTGCTAATGAGACTGACAACTATCCACAAAAGACCAAAATGCAACAGACATTAACAACTGTAGGTCACCGTACGGCCTTCAACAATGAGCAAAGCCCATACCGCATAGTCAGCTATAAAAGGCCCCGATAAGACAATGTGAAACAATTTAAACGAGAAAACTAACGGCCTTATTTATGTAAAAAAATGCTTAATTCATCAGACGGACAAAAATACAAGTGGACTAGTATCCTTTCAAACCAAATGATTACGAAGAACCTGTTATACCCCACTAGTCCTATAACATATAACTTCGCATTCTTATTCAAATTTTAACGTTTTTATACTGATATTTTCATTATTTTTTTAAATTTTGAATGCGAAGTGTGCCACATTGATAGTAATTTTTTTTTATCAGAACAGTAAATAGAAATAGTAAATAATGCTCCCGAGGTCATATGTTATAGGACTAATTACCCACATACTCATTAAATAAGTTACTTGTGACATAGTTATTTCTGTTACTTGATGCAAATTCTATTTCTGTAGATTTATACAATAGCATAATATTGTTATACTTGTTTCATTTCACCTTGAAGATTAGACAAATAGGGATACTCCTTTGATTTTTTATTTCATGTCAGTCAGGTCCCTTTATATGAAACTTGAAACCACTTCTCTGCCATATTGATATTTTATAACAACTCTGCTCAATTTGATATTCATTCTTTAACCATATATCACAGTAAGCTAATTTTTAATTTACACTAGTCAACAATCGTTTATGTCAAATTTCTGTCTCCATTAAAGTTTATGCTTTTGAACCATCATGGTATTAAACACAATTCCAAGTAATTATGCTGTTATAGTGGGTCACCATATATTCAACTTGGGTGGCATTCCAGTTATTGAAATTTGTGTCAGATTGGATAATGAACTAGACCTTTAGGAATTGATCTAATTATTTAATATGGAACCATAGTATGTGACCCCTACCCGGTAACAAAATAAAACATGTCAAACTGCAAAATTTATCACCAGAGATTACAAGTCAAGAGAGGATAGATAAGTCTCCGAAATGCTTGCCAAACTGGAAATTCAACAAGATCTCCAGACAAGGAATAACAAGGAGTTAAAGCCAAAGTTAGTATTTATGTAAAAAGTACATGTAGTTGAGGGGCCGATTAACGCTATTGAACCAGACGAATTCCTCAAAAAAGCATGTCCAAAGAGAACCATAACTGCAGAGAAATTCAAAGAATACCACGCAACAGTTATTGTGGAAAGCAATGGAAAAGCAAGTAAAGAATAACTCTTACTGTGAGTTTATTGACATTCCACTATGTAAAACTCCGTACATTATGCAAACTCATCCTTTGTAAAGACAGTGATCGCGCCGAATCAGCTATGACGACACTGTTGTGCACGCATCAAACGTAGAGAGCTTCAAATCTGTTCTCCCGCCCCGCCAATAAATCGGCGGCGCTCTCTCAACCGTTGTATTAAAGCCAGCATCTATATCGACAATTTATTCACATGTCATACCGATACAGTCTGTTACAGACTCTACAGGTGTAACTTTGTAAACAAAGATGGATTTCCGGTACTTCGATCTGTCTTATAACCAGTAGAAAGTGGACCAACACGGACATATTATATTTTCTTATAAAAAAGGCAGTTGTTTGTAAAACGAAAAGACTATCAAGTATTCCCCGATTAATTATATATCTTTAACATGTTCAATGTTTTAACAATGTTTTAGTTTTACTTCACATAATCAATAAAGTTATAAAAAATATATTTTTGAGTATCTTACTACATTGGTTGGTATACTTCGATATTTTTGGTAATAAGAAGGACCGGAGTTATGTAAACTGGTTCCCGGTTGATTACTACACATGATAATACAAGCAGATTCCAGTTTGTATGTAAAAAAAGGTAAATACGAAACCAAGCGCGGTAGGCGGAGAAATGTAATGGGGAAGAAAATATACGAAACCAAGCGCAGAAGGCAGAGAATTGTAATGGAAGTTCAGGTCAGCAGTGTTGGAACAAGACGCTGAAAGCGTCATTTTCCAAAAACTTGAAATTAATGGGAAAATTTCACGCTACGATAGAGACTGACCATAAAATAACAACCGCACCGGTGTATGTGATGAAAGGAACATAGCCAGAAATTAGTAGTGGTTTTGCTAATTAATATTCATAATATGTAAATGAGAATTGTACCACGTGATAGTACTTTGAACTGGACTGGCTTGATAGGCTTGATATCATTAAAATCTTTAAAACACGGATATTATAAGTTGCCCGTCACAGAGTCCTCATTTACAATCACTTTGATATTTCCGTAAAGTTGTCAGGGGTCAAAATCAAAACATTGAACGCGAATTTAGTGAATTTTTCGTGCTTTCGTGAGTTTATTCTTCTTGAAATAGTGACATTTTAATTTTACGTGGGAACCTAGAGTTCAACGACTACACATACAAGGTTTGGACTTGCTTATTCTTTGGAAATTCAAGTTTCATTTTTTCACCCCGGCAACCTGTTTTTGTAATGACCTTGTAAGCCAATTTTCAACATGAAGTTTGCAAATTTGACGTTTCAGCCATTTTAGCCTGTATTTTACACTGCAATGTTAAAAGCCTCTCGCTTCGATTTTTAAAATAGCTCAGGAACCTGTATTTTTGCAACAACAGTCATTATGTTTCGTTTAAATGGTGTATATTGTTGTGTATATTCATTTTCTGCCCCGGCAACCTGTCTATCACTTAAATTAAAATTAAAACAGACTTTTTTCAAAATTCCCTATCATTTTAATGTAATTTCCGTGACCCGTATCCGATTTCTTTAGTATAATATTCAAATAAGCAAAGTGGCGTTGATTTCTGGATATGAGATACGGGAATTTATTGTGCTATGATACATCTGTTGACTTAAGCATAGTGCCAGTCATTTCGACAGTAGCAGATAAACATGAAATATTATGCAATAAATATGAGCGATGTGTTCAATGGAATTGGAAAATTAAAAGATGAAAAAGTGAAAATTCATATTGATGGAAGTGTAAAACCAGTAATTCAACCACATAGGCGTATTCCGTTTCACATTCGCAAGCAAGTAGATGCAGAACTCGAGAAACTCGAAAAACAGGATATAATTGAAAAGGTGTATGGACCAACACCTTGGGTCTCCCCGATAGTTGTGGCCCCTAAACCGAAAAACAAGAACGAAATTCGACTATGCGTGGATATGAGGAAACCGAACAAGGCTATTTTGCATTCACCTCATATTACACCAACACTTGATGACATGATCTTGGATTTAAACGGATCTAAAGTATTCTCGAAAATGGACCTTCGAAGTGGATATCATCAATTGGAGTTAAACGAAGAATCCCGGAACATCACAACCTTCACGACACACGTAGGATTACGTAGATACAAACGACTCAGTTTTGGTGTTTCTTCAGCCGCAGAGTTATTCCAAAACACACTGAGTAATGCACTGGAAGGATTAGATGGGGTCCGAAATATATCTGATGATATAATCGTATTTGGAAGGAACCAGGACGAACATGATAAACGATTGGGAAAACTATTTGCACGTCTTAAAGAGAAGAACTTAACATTGAATAAGGCAAAATGTGAATTTAATAAGAACAAACTTGAATTCTATGGTCATATTTTTTAGTGCAGATTGCATATCAGCCGATCCAATGAAAAATAAGCGCTATCAGGAACAGAACAATACCGAAAGACGTAGGTGAGATTCGTAGTTTTTTTTAGCAATGACCAATTATGTTGGACGTTTCATTCAAAATTAATCAACTATTACCGAACCGCTCCGCAGATTAACAAAGCAGGATTCTAAGTGGGAATGGACATCTGAACAACAGGAATCATTTGACAAGCTGAAAAATGAATTTGTTGCTGACCGTGTGATGTCATAATTTGACCCTAACAAAGAAACAATGTTGACAGTAGATGCAAGTCCCGTTGGATTAGCTGGATTATTAACACAAAATGGGAAAATAATCGCATACGCAAGCCGATCATTGACAGACGTTGAAACACGCTATTCGCAAACAGAAAAGGAAGCATTGGCAATTGTATGGGCAATTGAACATTTTCACCTTTATTTGTACGGACAATCATTTACATTGGTATCCGATCACCAACCGCTTGAAACTATTCAACAGTCCAAAGGCAAAAACACCAGCACGCATTGAACGATTGAGATTACGATTACAGGGATACAATTTTAAAGTACAGTACATACCAGGAAAGGTGAACGCGGCCGATTATTTATCAAGACATCCGACCCCGACTACATCTATTGCATGTAAACATTCTCAGTTAGCTGAATAGTATGTTCGATACTTAATTGACAACGCTGTGCCGAAGACAATGACCCTTAATGAGATAGCTGATAGTACACAAAAGGACAGTGACCTGCAAACCGTAATCAAACAGGAGGAGTATGAGAGTAATACGCTAGATACATTCTCAAGATTACGATACGAATTAACAGTCGTTCCCGTTAATGATTTGGAGATTATACTTCATGATAATAGAATTGTCATTCCGAAAGATTTACAGATGCGTGTAATTGACCTTGCACATGAAGGGCACCGGGGCATAGTACGTACAAAACAGTTGTTACGTGAAAAAGTATACTTCCCTGGAATAGACTAACTTGTTGAACAAACATGTAAATCATGTATACCATGTTTAGCGTCAACCCGAAAAATGTTTTCGAACCGTTACAAATGTCTGAGATACCGAATAATGTATGGGAGAATCTCAGCATGGGCTTTTGTGGACCATTTCCGAATGGATATTACGTTATGGTAATACTTGATAAATACTCAAGGTATCCTGTAATAGAAACCTTAACCAGTTTAACCGCAAAATCTGTGATACCGCTATTAGACCAAAACTTTCTCAATTTTTGGAATACCGAAAGAACTGAAAACAGACAACAGACAACGGACCGCCGTTTAATTCAAGAGAGTTCCGAAACTGTGCAGATAAAATGGGTTTTAAGCACCGCAAAATAACTCCGTTATGGCCTCGCGCTAACGCGGAAATTGAAAGATTCATGAGAACTATAGGGAAAGCAATTCGTGCAGCTCAAACGGAACTGTTATCCTGTTAGAATCAAATGCACTAACATTAATGGCGTAGAAGTTAGCATGCGGGAGAAACTGAAATTGGAGCATCGAAATTCCACATTACGTTTCATATTACGGAAAATTACTCGCATTACGTCCCGCAAAAAGTGACGTTTTGCGGGAATTCAAACGCTTAACGTCGTGCCAAGAGTTAACTCCCTTGAAACTGTATCGGGTGCCCTTTTAAGAGGATTACAAGATTAATCTACTTCAGTTAAGAGGATTATAACCAGGATGTTAAGTACAAGTTAAGAGGATTACGAGATTAATCCACTTCAGTTAAGAGGATTACAACCCGGATGTCAAGAAGCAGTTAAGAGGATTACGAGATTAATCCACTTCAGTTAAGAGGATTATAACCTGTATGATAAGTAACAGTTAAGAGGATTACGAGATTAATCTACTTCAGTTAAGAGGATTATAACCCCGATGTTAGGTAGCAGTTAAAAGGATTAAGAGATTATATACCGGATATAACGTCATAGTTAAGAGGATTAGCTGTGACGTGACTTCCGGTGGGGGTTGGTGGGGGACTGACCCCATTTCATACTACTTACAAGTTTTTATCTGAAAGAAAGCTAATACAGGGCAAAAGTGATAGTTACAAATCATAAACCTACCTGTGATTACCCATTCCTAATAACTTTTGGGGTAATAAATTAGTATGAAAACAACGTTTTTGTGTACGGTGTACAGCAACTTAACTATGCACCGTACAGGAGGATTTGTGTGGTCAGCTAAACACGATACACAACTCTATCTCTTTTAGGATTAAAATATCGAAAAATAACATATGTATGAAAGCTTTCAATGACGATTGTTGAAACAGCTATACTTATTACACACACACAGTGGCCTTCTTTCAGAAAAAGAGTTGCAATGAATATAGAATTATATCGGATGAGACGAGCGCCAACTTCTTTGACAAGTATTTACACCTATTTTTATTAATCGTTATTATTTTGGGGAAATAATGAGACATCTCGTATCATCAAATACGACCAAATAATTTCTTAAAACAACAATTATGTTTAGATTTAAGTGCACATTGATATGATGTGAACAAAACAAAAATTTCCGTGTAAGGTCAAAATCGCTCACTTCCGCTCTTAGTATATATATCCGCTGTACGATGATACACGGTGAGTATGATGATGTTGATACAACGATCTAGTGTAGGGCTATGTTACAAACCTAATT
Source organism: Mytilus edulis (assembly GCA_019925275.1). Classification (NCBI taxonomy): domain Eukaryota; kingdom Metazoa; phylum Mollusca; class Bivalvia; order Mytilida; family Mytilidae; genus Mytilus; species Mytilus edulis. Next base: position 36,905,614 of record CM034356.1, on the reverse strand, counting down.
TTTCCTTATACAAATTGAATGATCACAGAAGTGATTAGAGTGCATTTTTCAGTTTAATGAATTTCAGGTAATAAGGTAATATTTTAAGAAATATATTTTTAGAATTGTACCTGAAATCATGCGACCATGTAGACTAAAGTATAAATATAGAAAGATGCAACAGATTTAATTACTTGTTGGATAAATAGTCAATACGAAAACATATTTAATTCGTTTTTTTTAGGTAAGTACCCGTTATGCTTATGTTAGAAAAATAGATCTTGAGAGTTTTAAATACATCAAAACACAACAATATATCCAGCTTTATTTGTTTAGGAAAATAGGAAAATAAAAGAAAATAAGAAAAATAAAGAAATTATTATGAAAAAGTTAAAATTTATTTCATACTAAGAGAATCATGTTTATCTGTTATTATTCAGTCATAAAATTTCAAACTAACAACAATAACCGTAACACCAAGAGAATATTTGGTTTAACAGTATGTCTAGGATATTCACAAAAGAGACTATTCACAACTATTTACAATTTTGGAGGTTAAAAAGACAAAAAGCAAAACTTTTAAAATTGATAATAATGATAAAAATTAAAATCGATTAATTGATCAATGATTTTTTTCCCATCTAAAATGCTCATATTTGAATATGAAAATGTTAACTACTGGTATAAAATGTAAATATTGGTGTCAGATAATTGCCTTGCTTTATATGTTAATTGCTGAATGACCACCTTCTTAATAATTATTGTACACATTTTTAACATCTGTATTAGGGGAAGTCCATTTGATTTTCGGGGGTTTGGATGATTTTGAATATGAAAATGCTGGTCTAAAAAGAGCTGAAAATAAATAATTTCGACCAAGGCAGGATGAAAAATTATATTATTTGAAACACAAATGCAGGAAATTAGGTACAAGAAAAGTTAAATGAATTTTCGAAAATATAAAGTTTATAGTAACTTTCACGTGAAATTAATTCAAATATGGTTTCTTCCTGACCACATCCGGTTGACTTTTTTCCCCCAACCCAATGTAAAATACGTTTAAAATCATGTACCAACAAGTTACAGAAAAATGTTAAAATCTAGAGTTTTAAATTAAACTTTGATCATTACTTCAATATCAAGGTAAAACAACATATGTATGTGGTTATTGAGTTATATCACAATGCATATTTGTTTTAAATGCCTAAAATAAGACAAGAAAAAACTTCCATTGAATGTCAACACATGCACCCTTTTAACCAAAATTTATGTCGAAATTAACAATAAAGTAAAACTTGGATGTCGATATCTAATACTGTGTCTGATGAGAACCAATAAAAAGCCAAAATCGATAAAAAAAAACAAATAATATTTCTAGTGATAAGTGATAGCTTATCTTAAGTTGATTCCGAAAAAATACAATGTTTAAGGCGCTTGTTTCATAAACCAAGGGAGGTCATAAGTCATTGACAGCTGAATCAAAGTCACTTCCGTTGCAAAATAATAGCTTACTTTATGGTGGTTCCAAAAAAAAATGATTGGTTGTCATATCCCTTTAATGTAATAATGGAGATAAGCTTCTACTTCGATTTACAAATTTTACTTCCGATTCTATGTGGTAGGTACCTTTACTATCATTGTAAAAATATATGGTTCTCTGCATTTTTAAATCCTGTCTACAAAAAGTTACTTCCGCCTTATCTTTTCAATGTCATATGAATATCAACCTACGTAAAAGACCATATTTTTGTAGCATGTAAGAATATAAATGTTTTGCAATTGTCTAAACCTAGATCGCAAATATACAATCGAATTTTAAGACAACAAATAAAAAATCAATAAGCCTCTACTCTACTCTGTCTAGTGAGGTAAATTACAACACTGCTAATTTCAGACATAAGTAGGAACAAATTTTCAATTGATATCAACCCAACCTTCCAAACAAACATAGATATATCTATATGTCGCATTAACAGTTAAGTAAATTAAATGTTTTATGAAATATCTTCTACAGTTGTAAAGGAGAAGCAACAATAAGCTAGACTCATAACATTACCTTGACCGTTTGTCCTTTTTGGGGATCAATGACCTCAAATTCAAAGGACATATGAATCAAATACAGAAGGGGAAAGTCACTCTTATATTGAACATCCGTATCGGACAAAAGAAAACAGAAAATGTTCAGAATTTAACGAGGAATTTGAACGAATTTAATTAGTTGGTTTCTTTTACGGATCAGAAAGAGTAGTAGTAACAACAAAAAAGTGCTCGGGCAGAAAACTCGAACAAAGAAAAGTGTTCGGTCTTACAGGATTAAACAAAAGTGAGGCAGTAATTGGTCGACATCATTTGCAAAATATATTAAAAACATACTGTGAAACAAATAAACTCTGAAATTTGCGAAAGAACAAAAAGAATGTTTAAAGGCCAATTGTTACAAAAACTAATGGAAGGTTATCCACTCTAATTCACACCTGTGATTGGAAAATATAAATTTCAGGCTTACAATATCATTTTTAGTTTGTCAGATTATAGCTATCTTTTCATGTTTACATAATTTAACAAACTAGAAAAAATATCCTGAAATGCATCATGTGGGAAATTCAAGATAATTCCTTATTTTTAATTGAAATAAAATGTATGACTTACTAGTACCCAAAAAGGCCTTTGATATAAACAACCATGTTAAAAATACACTTATTCGTTCAGTGTATATTCACTTGTTCTGTTTAAAGTTATGGTTAACTTTCTGAAATTGTTTGACATCGCATCACTTATTTTGTTGATTTTGTTTTTACAGTGTAAATCAAAGTTATTCGTTTAGTGTATGTTCACTTGTGTTAATATGTGTTTTATTGAGTTAAATCATTTCAATTAATATATTATAGTGTGTCTTTCTATGTTATGATATTACACTATTGTTTCAGGTAAGGGTGCATATTGGTACCTGTTAAACCGTTTAAAACCGCTGCAATTGTTTTCACCTGTCAGTAGTGGTTGTCGTTCGTATTTGTGGCTTGTAAGTGTTGATCGTTTCTCATTTTTTATATAAATTAGACTGTTGGTTTTCCAATTTGAATGGTTTTACACTAGTCATTATTGTGGCCCTATATAGAATGCTGTTTGGTTTTGAAGACCGCACTTTTACCTTTAATGATTAACTTTAACAAATTGTGATTTGGATGGCGAGTTGTTTCATTGACATTCATACCTCATCTAATAATACCTATATATGAGCTAAAACAGTAGAATAAATACGACTTTCAATTGTCTTGAAATTTTGGTTCTTTTTTCTTCAGAAATTTAAACACATAATTTTGATAAAAATAGCCAGATAATTTAAAAACATAAATAGATTCATTGCAATAAAATTAACGGTACCAATTTTCTTGCACCAGATGTACATTTCGACAATACATGTCTCTTCAGTGATGCTCGTGGCCAAAATATTTGAAGTCCAAAGCATATATAAAAGATGAAGAGCTATAATCCAAAAGGTCCAAAAAGTATAGCCAAATCCGTAAAAGGAATCAGAGCTTTGCATGAGGGAGATACATTCCTTTATTCATAATAATTTCTATCATTTTGTAACAGCAATTTTAATAACAAAAAATCCGTATTTTCATGCTATTACCGAAGTACTGGCTACTGGGCTGGTGATTCCCACGGGGACTCAAAGTCCACCAGCAGAGGCATCGACCCAGTGGTAGTAATAAAATTAACGGTACCAATTTTCTTGCACCAGATGCGCATTTCGACAATAAATGTCTCTTCAGTGATGCTCGTGGCCAAAATATTGAAATACAAAGCTTATATAAAAGATGAAGAGCTTTAATCCTAAAGGTCTAAAAAGTATTGCCAAATCCGTGAAAGGAATCAGAACTTTGCATGAGGGAGATACATTCCTTCATTTATAATAATTTCTATCATTTTGTAACAGCAAACTTTAATAACAAAAAAATCCGTATTTTGATGCCAGTACCGAAGTACTGGCTACTGAGCTGGTGATACCTTCGGGGACTAATAGTCCACCAGCAGAGGCATCGACCCAGTGGAGGTAATAAAATTAACGGTACCAATTTTCCAGCACCAGATGTGCATTTCGACAATACATGTTTCTTCAGTGATGCTCGTGGCCAAAATATTTGAAGTCCAAAGCTTATATAAATGACGAAGAGCTACAATCCAAAAGGTCCAAAAAGTATAGCCAAGTCCGTGAAAGGAATCAGAGCTTTGCATGAGGGAGATACATTCCTTTATTCATAATAATTTCTATCATTTTGTAACAGCAATTTTAATAACAAAAAATCCGTATTTTCATGCTATTACCGAAGTACTGGCTACTGGGCTGGTGATTCCCACGGGGACTCAAAGTCCACCAGCAGAGGCATCGACCCAGTGGTAGTAATAAAATTAACGGTACCAATTTTCTTGCACCAGATGCGCATTTCGACAATAAATGTCTCTTCAGTGATGCTCGTGGCCAAAATATTGAAATACAAAGCTTATATAAAAGATGAAGAGCTTTAATCCTAAAGGTCTAAAAAGTATTGCCAAATCCGTGAAAGGAATCAGAACTTTGCATGAGGGAGATACATTCCTTCATTTATAATAATTTCTATCATTTTGTAACAGCAAACTTTGATAACAAAAAAATCCGTATTTTGATGCCAGTACCGAAGTACTGGCTACTGGGCTGGTGATACCTTCGGGGACTAATAGTCCACCAGCAGAGGCATCGACCCAGTGGAAGTAATAAAATTAACGGTACCAATTTTCCAGCACCAGATGCGCATTTCGACAATACATGTTTCTTCAGTGATGCTCGTGGCCAAAATATTTGCAATCCAAAGCTTATATAAATGATGAAGAGCTACAATCCAAAAGGTCCAAAAAGTATAGCCAAGTCCGTGAAAGAAATCAGAGCTTTGCATGATGGAGATACATTCCTTCATTTATAATAATTTCTATCATTTTGTAACAGCAAATTTTAATAACAAAAAATCCTTATTTTCATGCCAGTACCGAAGTACTGGCTACTGAGCTGGTGATACCCTCGGGAACTAATAGTCCACCAGCAGAGGCATCGACCCAGTGGTAGTAATAAAATTAACTGCAAAGAATGAAATGAATCAGAATTAAATCTATGTTAGATGTTTTGAAATAATACTTCAATAGTAAGTACAGCACTTTGTGTGCAAAATTGATAATTGAACACAATAGACATATATGATCATATATATTTAAAGTTTGATCAATCATGCCCAAAATATGTTTTTGTTTTAGATTCTAAAACGCGCACTCATAAACGTTATAAATAAATGATATAGATGTTTCGCGCGATTTTTAATTATTAGAGACAAAAATGTGTAATCTCAGATGAACGTTATAATTTGTGCATTACGTATACTCTTCTTGACCAAGAGTTGAAATCATTCCTCAGTAAAGGACCTTAAGATAGTCTCCGTCAATTATTAATTGGTATGAGTGTGGTAATGTCATCCACTACTCAATCCATACTAAATGGATAAACGAGAAAAGCTGAAAGAAATAATTAGATCCTTTTTTTCAATTCGGTAATGCACATTGTTGATATACGTATTTAACAATTTACTCATAACAACAATCATAATAGCCAAATTTCACGTATCAGAACTCGTCAAGGAATATGTTTTGTCCCAGCTGATAAGACTGATAGCAATATCATTAAGTTTGACATTGAAGTTCTACAAAAGGAAATTACGAATTCACCAACTTTCCAACTGACTCCATTTTTAAACTACCTATTGTACTTACTAGCACACTTGGTACAATCAAAACTCTGAAAACAAATGGTTCAAATAAGGCCTTTGAAAAAAGTGGAATTAATTACTTTGGGAGTGTAAAAAAATCGTTGGTACATGTAGTACTTGATAAATTGCAAACTTATTCAGGTGATTTCGAATCTGTTAAAAGTTTTGATTTTTCTTCCCTATGTACCTCTTTGTCTCATTACTTCAAAATCACACACCTGTTTAAATCGGCATTCAAAAAGTCAGAATGCGAATATATATGTTGTAACTCTATAATGTTATTTGTTAGTAACAACAAACATAAGAACTATTTCACTTTGACCTGGTTTGATACTACAACATTAACTAGATAATATATTGTTCGCTATGGAGATTACTTATCTCGTCAGGTTATCGAAATTCTCATGAGGATACAGTGTGCACCACTTATTGCGGACCTGTTTCTGTAATGTTATGATTCACAGTTAATGACTAAAATCAACAAATATTTATCAAAACAAGTTTGTGATTCAAGAAAAGTTTAGTATTATATGCACAAAATCCTGCCATCTGAGAGCTTTTGATGCAATATTTGGGAAGAATTTCTCTCTTGAAACATGCCATTTTTATGCTCAGAATTCACTGATGATAACTTTTATTAAGAATACACACTTTGAATGAAAGAAGTTTCAAGCTATTCTCAAAAGTCAGAAAAAGCATTGCAAAAATTTTATAACACTTTCAGATATTAAGATGATATATTGGCTCTCAATAATGAAGACAGTATGTATACTAAAGAGATTTAGCCTGCCGAATTGACTTTAGATAAAGCTAATACTAACAAAGAACACTGTCATTTCCTGGATCTTGTTATATATATATATTTTTATCTTATACGGGAAGCTTAATACCACAATTTATGATAAAAGAGATGATTTTTGAGTTCCTATTGTTAATAATCCACATATAGATAGTGACGTTCCCTTGTCACATCTTATGGTGTTTATATATCTCAAAGAGGGACGAAAGATACCAGAGGGAGAGTCAAACACAATGACAGAAAACAAACTGTCAACGCCATGGTTAAAAATAAAAAGACAAACAGACAAATAATAGTCAGAACACACAACGTAAAAGACTAAAGACTAAGCAACACGAACCCCATCAAAAACTTGGGGTGATCTCAGGTGCTCCGGATGGGTAAGCAGATCTTGTTCCACATGTGACAATCGTCGTGTTGCTTATTTTATTACAAATTCGGTAAATAGTTTAATTCGGTAGGTCACATTCGTGAAAAGGGAAAGGGTATTGTAATTACGACATATGGAACATATCCGATATCATCTGTGAAACGGTTATTCCATAACGGTCAACCAACTCGTGATGGCGTCCGTATAATTTACAAAGGGATGATTTCAACTTCACCATTTGGAACTCTTGGTTTAATAGCTTCATTGTGAGTAGCAATCCTCTATTAAAAAAATCATGACAGGATATATCAATCCTCTATTAAAAAAATCATGACAGGATATATAAGCCCGGGAATATCGTATCAATTGGGAGATATATACTCCGTATATAGGCGCTGCTGGAATGTTACTACATAGAAATGGCAAGTTCATAATAATAATCTTTTGTCGTAAAGTTTTGTTTTCAACCAACCTTCATTGTCAATTTCTAGGTGTTAGTCAAGATATGAGGCAGAATAAGCTGTATCTGTAGTATCCTTTATCTATAGTTCGATGGGATAGATTCGTTCAACATAATCACCAACTTTTGTATCATTTAGTGAGAGAACATCATCTATATAGCGGAACTTAAAGTTAAAGGATATTGCGAACTTCTTATATTTCTTCCTAAGGAGTTCCTGTTTTATAATAATAAAGAAACAAGTCGGCAAGAAGAGGGGCACAATTGGTTCCCATCGGAATTCCGACAGTCGGTTGAAAAACACGTCCCCCAAACGTAACAAATGTGTTGTCAAACAAGAAATCAAGCATCTTGATAATGTCAGTTTCAGAGAGTTTTTAGTTTGAATCAGAGTGATTCTTTACAAAGTTGGGTTTATCCCTCCCCAAGACAAGATACTTGTATGTACGTTTGCCATTTTTTTATGAAACAAAGTAATACCAACTCTTTCAATTTGTCTTTTAGTTTGGAATGGGGAATACTTGTGTAAAGTGTAGAAAAGTCAAATGTTGTAATACCATTGCAAGATGAGAGAGTCTTAGATTGTATGTTCTCTAAAAGATCTTTGAGATTGACAACTACAATGGTCATACAGGGTGTTTTCTCACGAGTCTTGTTGTTATGAGAACTAAATCACGTTTTAATGCTGATATCAAACTCTTACGAAAAGGGAGGGGGGAGGTCGAAGAATTTGATAAGGGAGGTATAATTTTGTAATTTATTTTATATCTGAATCAAATAAAAACTGATATTTGTATAATACCTACATGTTTATGGGAATGATATTAAGCTGTGTATAAGGACATACTTATCAATACACATGAGCAATAACAGTTCCATCCTTAGTTGTTGGACTACCCACAAGCTATCAAAAGTCTTTTTTTTAATTAACATGGCTTTTTAATACTGTAAGGCCCTCTTAAAATCACTTAAAACAATAGTGTGTTCTGATTATTCTCTCAGCTTACAGATTAATGTCTAAAATTTCTCCATTTATTCTATTTCTGAGTTCTGTATAGTTCTGTATACAGTATCATTTAAAATAATTTTACCTATTGTCTTGAAAACTATTCATTCCATGTTTGATGGCAAGTTGTATATTTCACTCTCTGAAGAAACCTTGTAAAATATACTTACACTACCACGAAGAAAACTTCTTTTTTCGCGTTTATGACTGCAACTCATTCGGGAAAGATGCATTTTCGGGTCATTTAAGCATAAGTTTTAGGGGATTTTATTTTATTATAGATAGTCGGAATCCCCTGATTTGATCCATCTGGTTCCAATACAAAATCTGCCTCCTAAGCCCTCAATGTCTTTTCACAATTGTACAACATATAGTTTGAAATAAATATAGGAAGATGTGGTATGAGTGCCAATGAGACAACTCTCCATCCAAGTAACAATTTATAAAAGTAAAGCCATATTTAAAAATCAAAAACCTTGTTATCTTTAAAAGTTTTTGAAAAAAAAGTGTCAATGTTGATATACATTTTATGGAAGCAGTCATTATCTCCCCTATAACTGTATCGTATACACTTAAACATGTATACATATAGCTACCATGCTTGTGTTAGTTCATGTAGAAATAAACAGATTTGACAAATATTTGATACATTGAACTCTGTCGCCTTAATTGAATCAGTTAAAACAAATCACCGTCTGATTAGTTTTCGATATCTATGATTAAATCAACAACTTTGTTATATAATTCACATTATCGCATATCAGGAAGATGACTTATTTACACCAATCATTAAAGGGGCACTAGCTACGATATATATAAAAAAATAAAGTATGATTTTTTTAGATCAATCATTAATCAAATTGGAATAATGAAATAATAATTTGCTTTTAGCAATCAATTTCCTTTAATTTTGTTGAAATAAGCGATTAAACATAATTTTTGACTGATTCACTTGCAAGTGAAAACGTCATCATCATTCTAACCGGTATTCATGTGAACTTCAAGTTAACCCCTAGCTAGAGATTTACAACGCATGCATTGTACGTGTACTGGTTATTTAAAGAAAAAGAATGTCAACAATGAAAGTGAAACTACGGTAAATCATTTGATTACTAATTCGATGCACATAAAATCATTCTTATATGGTTAAAAACAATGAGAAACATCTATTTTTAATCTATAAAATAAAATCAAACAGACCTATAAAAATGAAATTGCACGTGTTGGTTTAATCTATTCGTATCTTTATTTTTGTTTACATTGCTTATATGGTCATCTGAGGTCAAATCGATAGTTAATTAGATGGCGTCTGGACTAAAATACACACGAAACGAACCTATATATTATCTACCCCATGCTCTGTAAACTGTTTATTTTAGACTTTTGATAGTTTGGATAAATGTTTTACATTGTTATAAACCAAATATGAGAATTTGAGTCAAATCGGTTACAATGAATTTGACAGCTAGTGCCCCTTTAAATAATATATAACCTTTACAACCCTGTTATACTTCATAGTTTCTATTTCTGAAACACGTTTAAATATATTATTGTTAGAGGTCGGTCATTTAAAGACGTATCAACCGTATGATATACGTTGACGTATCCGCATTTGCAGATATATCAAAAAACAGTATGTAATGTCGAGCTTTAATTCTATGTACTTTTAATAATGCAAATGGGCAACTGATTAATTTCTAATGCAAAAAATAACAAAACAAGTAGGAAATATCTAATTTTTGTGGAACATGTAATCCGACTTTTAAATATATTCCGGATAGTTGGAACAGTTTACAGGCATGATAGGAGTGAATACGGTTAAATCGTTTATTTGTGTGCTAACTTGTGCTCACGTAGAACCAAATTGTTATTTGACAAATAGAATGATACTAAGTAATGTTTTATTAAATGTACATGTATTTATATGACATCTGAAGCCAACTCGTCTTTCTATTACCTCTTATGATAACATCGCAAATGAACATGTTCAAAGTTTCTTACATGTATATAAGTAGTATATTTGTTTTTTTTTTGTGTGTGTTTATTTATGTAACATCTTCAAATATTTTTTTACTAGATTATTAAAGGATTGTGTACGATATTCATGTACCTGCCCTACATTGGCTCCCTTTTAAGGGCATGTAAAAGTAGTTGATAGACCCCCTTATTATTATTTTGTTGATTGTTTGATTGATTCGAACGTAAGGTGTTCTTAAGCTCGGGATCACATAATAACTTTTGATAAATCTGCAGATGCGGATACGTCAACGTATACGATACGGTTGATACGTTTTTAAATGACCGACCTCTGTTACAAAGTATTGTGACAACAGTGTGTGACAAGCGGGGTTTATGGAAACTCCTGGTTCTACATTCCGAAAACACATTATAATGTTATTCTTAACAATATAAATTGGTTATTCTTTAAAAAGCATAAACATAAGAACATACTAATAGTGTTCACTACAAATTGTTTCAAGATATTCCAACAGCGATAAAATATTAGGCATCTACTTTAAATACAGAAAAAATCCTTTAAAAGTTCCTTTGCTTGAAGATTAAACTTTTGATCTCAGTCATATGTCTCTATTTTAAAGCAATGATCCTTGATCTTGAATAAACGCGGATTCTTACTCAAGGACAACCCTCTTGTATTTAGAAAATGAGTTTTTCCACAACGGAATGATAATTAGGACTTGAAGCTAACTGTGTTGCTTATTACAGACTTACGATATAATTATAATATGTCAAGTACACAAGCTGGAATATTTTAACCGTATACTACTTGAAGTATAAAATTTTCAAAACCTTATAACCTCAACCTGGCAACAAACACAACTGACAAACATGAAGCCAATTTGAGATACCATTAAAAAAATAGACATGACTGCTTAAACTTTGAATAGAGAAGAGATAACTATTGCAGTAGGAAATATGATTCTATATTCATGATGATATTTTTATTTCAGTGAGACGAACTCACCAAGCATGGCAGCCCAAAAAAGGTGAGCACAATAATTGATTGAATGAATTCTCTTAAAATAACCAAAAAGTAATCACTATTCGCTAAACTGAATAGGAAAAACATGATTTCTCCCAAAAATGTATGCAATAACTCACTTTGAAATTTTAACTTATTATTGTATATATTTAAATATATGGAATGCATTACGAATATTGATCGAATGTTTTGTAGTTGGTCCTTATTTGAATATGTCTGATATGGTTTCAGGAAATTAAGTGAAACACCGTTTCAGCATCAATAAGGAGGGTAATACCAAATATATCGTTTTCTTTTGTTTACATAAAATATCATAGATTAATTAATATTTTCATCAAAACATCTTCCAGAAGTAAACATTTCTTTTAGATAAAATAAACATTAACACATATTAAACCCATAGATCGACCTTTTAATACATTTGCCTAAATCTATCAACATACAAAATAAACATAACTGGTGTATCAATCTGATTTCGGACTTTTATTCTTTTTTACTAATAGCTTCCGTTAATTCATTATAGTACATGATACCCTCCTTGTCTTAAAATATTGAATTCAAATTCTCAGTTATTGAGATTTATAAAGTCTTTTTGTAAATTTTTATAAAATTTGAATTACATTTACAATAGAATTTTCCAATTTGATTTTTTCTTTCTTTTAATATGATGCCAAAAAAATATTTGAGAACAGTTGATCAAATATTGTGAATTGATCTAAAAAAATCCACCTGATGCAGTCTTATTAAGCTAACAGAGTATTTACACAAAAAATGAATAGCAAATATTTGAGTCACTTCGTTTTCAACTAAAGGAGAAGTCATCTTCATTGTTTAATGCCGTGCAGTTGCCGTCAATTGCTTACATCGACTTTACTTGAATTTTTCTGGATAGCTGTTTCTTTTGTAATCATACAACATCTCCTTATGTTATATATTGGTATTATAAAAACAAACACTTGATAATGTGCTGATAATTCATAAAATATATAGATTCTGGTGCAAAGGTACTGAATACAGACACTTCTCTCATCTGCAAATATCATATTTATATTCTTTTTTGTATTTCCTACCATAACGTTAGTATGACTCTTTTCAATGGATATTGTATTTGGCTGAATTGAAAGACTTATCAAGAATATGCAATGTGCAATATTCAATATAATGGTATTTAAAAAAGAAACTTGTTATCTATCAGTGTGTATGGTCAGATTATGTTTCTGTGTGAAAGAGAGAGTTGTCTCCCTTTTGCCAGTATTTTGTATTAATGTTTGTGACGTCAACTTTGTCTGATTAAAATGTAGAAATGGAAGCTGATGTGTTTTTATTTGTCCGTATGTAATCCTCTCCATCCATGCTACCAGAGCTATTACCCTAGTCTGTAATATGGTGGGGACCCTAAACGATCGGTGGATAAAGAAGTATACATTTTTTGGAGTTTTATTTTCTTTGGATTTTTGATATTTTTACATTCGAAGTTGACCGAATGTTCCTGATGGATCTATGCGGCCCGCCATGATTCTAGCGCTGAACACTTTTAATTAGTTTTATAAATTTACAGCTGAACGTTTATTATAGTATGTATTACTATTGTCTCGTCTCGTGTATGTACTGTCTTTGTGAAGTATTTATGAATGTCTACATGTATTCCGTTCGCAACCAGAAAGCACGTGAGATTTATCTCATTGTATCATACATAACCTATTTTTGTAACATTTGGACCCTGTTTATAAAGGTGCTACTTGAAAATGACTAATTAATTTGACATTTAATATTTAATTTGTATTGGTGATAACTGTATCGCCATGCATACTCAAGTTCCGGTTTCAACAGAAGAGCCTATTTTACTGTTTAGAGATGTTGAACTAAATTTATCCGTTGAACTAAACGTGTGATGTATATTCTGTAATGTTGACTGTATATGATGTTGTGTTTCATTCCGCCATAACCTATATTTGACTCTTTTAAAAACGTATTTATATTTACTGTACTGTGTTTTGGTGATAACTGTATTGCCATGGCTTTAAAGAGTTCCAAGAAGACCTATTTTAAAGAAAAGCTGATGAATTTATTCTGTACGAGAACATTTTTATTGATTTTATGAATCCAGATACTTTTCATTTTAATTTTGATCTACGTTATTTGTTTACTTCGAATTTCGGCTAATGTGAACGTTTTTATCATTTAACGGTGTGATATTTATCACAAATAAAACCTTATTAAATTTAAGAGTTTAAGGTCTCTGATGGTATTATTATCAAATGTGTATTCAACTATTTATAATGATATCAGTTTGTCTAGTAGGAAATGCCATTGTTATGTGTGTATCACTGTAATTGTTTGTGTGAAAGTAATGCGTGCATCAGGTCATCCGAGGGAGGAGTCCGAGATACCAGACTTTCGGTTTTGCAGCGTAGATAGGTTTGTTTTAACATGGTTACTAGAGCGTGAGAGGTTAACTTTATTCATGCAAAATTTCAATTTTGGAAATGATTATAAATTGTTTTTTTTTTAACACATAAACATATTGACCATTGTAAAAATTTAGTAAATTTTTGTTTTGTGGGCGGGATGTTATGTATCAGTATGTATGGTCAGATTATGTTTCTGTGTGAAAGAGAGAGTTGTCCCCCTTTTGCCAGTATTTTATATTTATGTTTGTGACGTCATCTTTGTTTGATTAAAATGTAGAAATGGAAGCTGATGTGTTTTTATTTGTCCGTATGTAATCGCCTCCATCCATGCTACCAGAGCTATTCCCCTAGTCTGTAATAAACGTGTATGATACATTTTATCAGCATTGTTTCAAATCTTTTAACTTTTTGAAACAAATCGTAAAACCAGTGAAACCGATCAAATTAACGACATTTTGGAAAACAATAAAATCAACAAGATTTAAGAGGAACTGTCTTTATCATTATAACGTCAGAAAGCAAATGCAGTATTGTTTTGTTGAATTTTTCAATTGTTTTCATTTATTTCAGTGAAACAACATCGCAAAGCAAAACAATCAACACAAGGTGAGACTTTTACATGTATTTGATTGAAAGCAAAATGATTCATTTTCCGAAAACAATAAAAAATTATATTAGATAAAATATCAAATGAAATGAGATATATCAATTTGATTCTCATGTTTTAAAAGATCAGTCTACCAGCTGCAATATTGATGCAGTTCTAAAATCAGAAAGTAACAGTTCTTAAATATGATTGTAGCAAAGAATGTAAACTCTAATATTTATGAATTTGAGCATTTTTATACAGAATGGACATAATATCAATTTTTGATTTTTTTGCGAAGTTTCCCTTTTGATAATCACTTTGTGTTAGCATGAACACATTGGTATGGTTACCAATTCTGTACCTTTTCTTTTCATTGCATGTTTATACTGGTGGATATTTCGTGTATAAAATATAAACAACCTAGTGTTCCGGAATACGTAAGGTTATTCGACCCCCTGAATGTGTGGTGTTAGTCTCTTTTGGCAAACGTTTGGAATGTTTGAAATAGTTCGTTAACTTTTAATTTAATTTTGGTCTTCCATTTGATTTTAATTCAAGAGACACTAATGGGCTTTATGTAGACGGATTGCGCGTCTGTCATATCACATTCTTAGCCTGGTATCTTTGTAAAGTGTTTTATATATTTTTATATTTTTGAATAAATGCAATATGCTATGGACAAATTCATTTTGAAAAATTACTCCCTGCAATTTTGTTTCATTTTAAATAAAAATAAAATAGTAACCAATTCTCTATATCGAAATTGAACCTTGATATGAAAAGGCCTTGTAAATAGTTTCTTATTCATCGTGTTGGAAATTAGAAGTCTAGAAATGCACTTTCGCAGTCATCAATTTATAATGTATTGTTTTATTATTTTGCGTTAATACCTGATCGTTAGTGCCTACGAAAAACCAAGTTCATTTTGATATTCGAGATTTTTCTTAATGAACACCAGTATTAAAGTGTTTTTTATTTCATTTCAGTTACACAAAATCAAACAACATAAATGTCACGGAAAGGTGAGCGCTGTACTTATGTTTATTAGAAAAGAGTTTATATCAGCTTTTCTATTCTAAACTTTTCATTTTGCAGCAGCAATATTTTGAATATAATTTCAATGACAGGATACCAATCTAGTATACACGTATGAAGTCCCTTGATTAATTCTACAATCTTTTAAATTGGATATAGTACTTTCAACTTCCATAAAAATGATTTTTAAAGTATACGGGTTATCCATTGACGCGCGTTTAGTCTACATAAGACTACATAAGACTCATCACATCAGTGACGCTCATATCAAAATATTTAAAAGACCAAACAATCACAAAGTTGAAGAGCATTGAGGATCGAAAATTCCAAAAAGTTATACCAAATACGGCTAAGGTAATCTGTGCCTGGGATAAGAAAATCCTTAGTTTTTCGAAAAAATTCAAATTTTTTTTTAAAATTAGTAACTTTCACATGAAACTAATGCAAATATTGTTTCTTCCTGTCCATAAAAGTTCACATCCTGTTGACATTTTTCTTCAACCCAATGTAAAATACTTAATCATGTACCAACAAGTTACAGAAAAATGTTAAAATCTAGAGTTTCAAATTAAACTTTGATCATTACTTCAATATCAAGGTAAAACAGCATATGTATATGGTTATTGAGTTATATCACAATGCATGTTTGTTTTAAATGCCTAAAATAAGACAAGAAAAAACTTCCATTGAATGTCAACACATGCAACCTTTTAACCAAAATTTATGTCGAAATTAACAATAAAGTAAAACTTGGATGTCGATATATAATTCTGTGTCTGATGAGAACCAATAAAAAGCCAAAATTGATAAAAAAAATATTTCTGAAAATATACAATGTTAAAGGCGCTTGTTTCATAAACCAAGGGAGGTCATAAGTCATTGGCAGCTGAATCAAAGTCACTTCCGTTGCAAAATATTAGCTTACTTGATGGTGGTTCCAAAAAAAATAATTGGTTTTTATATCCCTTTAATGTAATAATGGAGATAAGCTTCTACTTCGATTTACAAATTTTACTCCCGATTCTATCTGGTAGGAACCTTAACTATCGTAGTGAAAATACATGGTGCACTGTATTGTAAATCCTGTCTACAAAAAGTTACTTCCGCCTTATCTTTTCAATGTCATTTGAATATCAACCTACGTAAAAGACCATATTTTTGTAGCATGTAAGAATATAAATGTTTTGCAATTGTCTAAACCTAGATCGCAAATATACAATCGAATTTCAAGGTTTAAAGACAACAAATACAAAATGCATAAGTCTCTACTCTACTCTGTCTAGTGAGGTAAATTACAACACTACTAATTTCAGACATAAGTAGGAACAAATTTTCAATTGATATCAACCCAACCTTTCAAACAAACATAGATATTTCTATATGTCGCATTAACAGTTAAGTAAATTAAATGTTTTATGAAATATCTTCTACAATTGTAAAGGAGAAGCAACAATAAGCTAAAATCATGACATAACCTTGGCCGCATGTCCTTTTTGGGGACCAATGACCTCAAATTCAAAGAACATACATCTCTTTCACTTATGGTGTGTAAGTCACATTGACATTAGACATATAAATCAAATACAGAAGGGGGAAGTAACTCTTATATTGAGCATCCGTATCGCTTCGGACAAAAGAAAATCTTGAGAATATAACGAGGAACTTGGACGAATTAAATTAATTGGTTTTTTTTACGGATCAGAAAGAGTAGTAGTAACAACAAAAAAATGCTCGGGCAGAAAACTCGAACAAAGAAAAGTGTTCGGTCTTACAGGATTAAACAAAAGTGAGGCAGTATTTGGTCGACATCATTTTCAAAATATATTAAAAATATACTACGAAACAAATAAACTCTGAAATTTGCGAAAGAACAAAAAGAATGTTTAAAGGCCAATTGTTACAAAAACTAATGGCAGGTTATCCACACTAATTCACACTTTTGATTGAAAAATATAAATTTCAGGCTTACAATATCATTTTTAGTGAGTCAGATCATAGCTATCTTTTCAGGTTTACATGATTTAACAAAGTAGAAAAAATATCCTGAAATGCATCATGTGGGAAATTCAAGATAATTCCTTATATTTAATTAAAATAAAATGTATGACTTACTAGTACCCAAAAAGGCCTTTGACATAAACAACCATGTTAAAAATACACTTATTCGTTCAGTGTATATTCACTTGTTCTGTTTAAAGTTATGGTTAACTTTCTGAAATTGTTTGACATCGCATCCCTTATTTTGTTGATTTTGTTTTTACAATGTACCATATATCAAAGTTATTCGTTCAGTGTATGTTCACTTGTGTTGATATGTCTTTTTGATTGAGCTAAATCATTTCAATTAATATATTATAGTGTGTCTTTTTATGAATTGATATTACACTATTGTTTCAGGTTAAGGTGCATATTGGTACCTTTTAAACCGTTTAAAACCGCTGCAATTATTTTCACCTGTCAGTAGTGGGTCGTTTGTATTTGTGGTTTATAAATGTTGATTGTTTCTCATTTTTTTTAATATAAATTAGACCGTTGGTTTTCCAATTTGAATGGTTTTACACTAGTCATTATTGTGGCCCTATATAGAATACTGTTTGGTTTTGAAGACCGCACTTTTACCTTTAATGATTAACTTTAACAAATTGTGATTTGGATGGCGAGTTGTTTCATTGACATTCATACCTCATCTAATAATACCTATATATGAGCTAAAACAGTAGAATAAATACGACTTTCAATTGTCTTGAAATTTTGGTTCTTTTTTCTTCAGAAATTTAAACACATAATTTTGATAAAAATAGCCAGATAATTTAAAAACATAAATAGATTCATTGCAATAAAATTAACGGTACCAATTTTCTTGCACCAGGCAGTTGCGCATTTCGACAATGCATGTCTCTTCAGTGATGCTTGTGGCCTAATATTTGAAATCCAAAACTTATATAAAAGATGAAGAGCTATAATCCAAAAGGTCCAAAAAGTATAGCCAAATCCGTAAAAGGAATCAGAGCTTTGCATGAGGGAGATACATTCCTTCATTCATAATAATTTCTATCATTTTGTAACAGCAAATTTTAATAACAAAAAATCCGTATTTTCATGCAAGTACCGAAGTACTGGCTACTGGGCTGGAAATACCCTCGGGGACTAATAGTCCACCAGCAGAGGCATCGACCCAGTGGTAGTAATAAAATTAACGGTACCAATTATCTTGAACCAGATGCGCATTTCGACAATACATGTCTCTTCAGTGATGCTCGTGGCCTAACTATTTGAAATCCAAAGTTTATATAAAAGATGAAGAGCTATAATCCAAAAGGTCCAAAAATTATAGCCAAATCCGTGAAAGGAATCAGAGCTTTGCATGAGGGAGATACATTCCTTCATTTATAATAATTTCTATCATTTTGTAACAGCAAATTTTAATAACAAAAATTCGTATTTTTATGCAAGTACCGAAGTACTGGCTACTGGGCTGGTAATACCATCAGGGACTAATAGTCTACCAGCAGAGACATCGACCCAGTGGTAGTAATAAAGTTAACGGCAAAGAACGAAATGAATCAGAATTAAATCTATGTTAGATGTTTTGAAATAATACTTCTATAGTACGTACAGCACTTTGTGTGCAAAATTGATAATTGAACATAATAGACATATATGATTATATATATTTAAAGTTTGATCAATCATGCCCAAAATATGTTTTTTTAGATTCTAAAACGCGCACTCATCAACGTTATAAATAAATGATAAAGATGTTCGCACGATTTTTAATTATTTAATTAATTGAAATCATTCCTTAGGAAAGGACCTAAATATAGTCCCCGTCAATTATTAATTGGTATGAGTGTGGTAATTTCATCCACTACTCAATCCATACTTACTGATCTAAATGGATAAAACGAGAAAAGCTGACAAGAAATAATTAGATACTTTTTTTTCAAATCGGTAATGAACATAGTTGATATACGTATTCAACATTTTACTCATAATAACCAAATTTCACGTAACAGAACTCGTCAAGGAATATGTTTTGTCCCAGGAGATAAGGCTGATAACAATATCATTAAGGTTTGACATTGAAGTTCTACAAAAGGAAATTACGAATTCACCAACTTTCCAACTGACTCCATTTTTAAACTATCTATTGTACTTACTAGCACACTTGGTACAATCAAAAATCTGAAAACAAATTGTTCAAATCAGGCTTTTGAAAATACAAATAGTGGAATTAATTACTTTGGGAGTGTAAAACATCGTTGGTACATGTAGTACTTGATAAATTGCAAGCTTATTTAGATGATTTCGAATCTGTTAAAAGTTTTGATTTTTCTGCCCTATGTACCTCTTTGTCTCATTACTTCAAAATCACACACCTGTTTAAATGGGCATTCAAAAAGTCAGAATGTGATTATATATGTTTAAACTCGTTAATGTCATTTGTTAGTAACAACAAACATAAGAACTATTTCACTTTGACCTGGTTCGATACTACAACTTTTACTAGATAATATATTTTTCGCTATGGAGATTACTTATCTCGTCAGGTTATCGGAATTCTCATGGGAATTAAGTGTGCACCACTTATTGCGGACCTGTCTCTGTAATGTTATGAGTCACAGTTAATGACTAAAATCAGCAAATATTTATCAAAACAAGTTTGTGATTCAAGAAAAGTTTAGTATTATTTGCACAAAATCTTGACATCTGAGAGTTTTGATGCAATATTTGGGAAGAATTTCTCTCTTGAAACATGCCATTTTTATGCTCAGAATTCACTGATGATAACTTTTATTAAGAATACACACTTTGAATTAAAGAAGTTTCAAGCAATTCTCAAAAGTCAGAAAAGGCATTGCAAAAATTTAATAAGACTTTCAGATATTAAGATGATATATTGGCTCTCAATAATGAAGACAGTATGTATACTAAAGAGATTTAGCCTGCCGAATTGACTTTAGATAAAGCTACATATATATATACATATATATTTATCTTATACGGGTAGCTTAATACCACAATTTATGATAAAAGAGATGATTTTTGAGTTCCTATTGTTAATAATCCACATATAGATAGTGACGTTCCCTTGTCACATCTTATGGTGTTTATATATCTCAAAGAGGGACGAAAGATACCAGAGGGAGAGTCAAACACAATGATAGAAAACAAACTGTCAACGCCATGGTTAAAAATAAAAAGACAAACAGACAAATAATAGTCAGAACACACAACGTAGAAAACTAAAGACTAAGCAACACGAACCCCATCAAAAACTTGGGGTGATCTCAGGTGCTCCGGATGGGTAAGCGGATCTTGTTCCACATGTGACAACCATCGTGTTGCTTATTTTATGACAAATCCGGTAAATAGTTTAATTCGGTAGGTCATATTCGTGAAAAGGGAAAGGGTATTGTAATTACGACATATGGAACATATCCGATATCATCTGTGAAACGGTTATTCCATAACGGTCAACCAACTCGTGATGGCGTCCGTAAAATTTACAAAGTGATGATTTCAACTTCACCATTTGAAACTCCTGGTTTAATAGCTTCATTGTGGGTAACAATCCTCTATTATGGAAATCATGACAGGAAATATAAGCCCGGGAATATCGTATCAATTGGGAGATATATACTCCGTATGCAGGCGCTGCTGGAATGTTGCTACATAGAAATGGCAAGTTCATAATAATAATCTTTTGTCGTAAAGTTTTTTTTTCAACCAACCCTTATTGTCAATTTCTAGGTGTTAGTCAAGATATGATTTTTTTTTTATGAAACAAAGTAATACCAACTCTTTCAAATTGTCTTTTAGTTTGGAATGGGAATACTTGTGTAAAGTGTAGAAAAGTCAAATGTTGTAATACCATTGCAAGATGAGAGAGTCTTAGATTGTGTGTACTATAAAAGATCTTTGAGATTGACAACTACAATGGTCATATAAGGTGTTTTCTCACGGGTCTTATTGTTATGAGAACTAAATCACGTTTTAATGCTGATATCAAACTCCTACGAAAGGGGGGGGGGTCGAAGAATTTAATTAGAGGAGGTATATTTTTGTAATTTATTTTATATCTGAATCAAAATTAAAACTGATATTCGTATAATACCTTCATGTTTATGGGAATGATATTAAGTTGTGTATCGGGACATACTTATCAATACACATGAGCAATAACAGTTCCACCCTTAGTTGTTGGACTACCCACAAGCTATCTGAAGTCTTCTTTTTTTTTAATTAACATGGCTTTTTAATACTGTACAGCCCTCTTAAAAATCACTTAAAACAATAGTTTGTTCTGATTATTCTCTCAGCTTACAGATTAATGTCTAAAATTTCTCCATTTATTCTATTTCTGAGTTCTGTATAGTTCTGCATACAGTATCATTTAAAATAATTTTACCTGTTGTCTTGAAAACTATTCATTTTATGTTTGATGGCAAGTTGCATATTTCACTCTCTGAAGAAACCTTGTAAAATATACTTACACTACCACGAAGAAAAGTTCTTTTTCCACGTTTATGACTGCAACTTATTCGGGAAAGATGCATTTTCGGGTGATTTAAGCTTAAGTTTTAGGGGCTTTTATTTTATTATAGATAGTCGGAATCCCCTGATTTGATCAATCTGGTTCCAATACAAAATCTGCCTCCCAAGCCCTCAATGTCTTTTCACAATTGTATAACATATAGTTTGAAATAAATATAGGAAGATGTGGTATGAGTGACAATGAGACAACACTCCATCCAAGTAACAATTTATAAAAGTAAAGCCATATTTAAAAATCAAAAACCTTGTTATCTTTAAAAGTTTTTGAAAAGAAAGTGTCAATGTTGATATACATTTTATAGAAGCAGTCATTATCTCCCCTATAACTGTATCGTATACACTTAAACATGTATACATATAGCTACCATGCTTGTGTTAGTTCATGTAGAAATAAACAGATTTGACAAATATTTGATACATTGAACTCTGTCGCCTTAATTGAATCAGTTAAAACAAATCACCGTCTGATTAGTTTTCGATATCTATGATTAAATCAACAACTTTGTTATATAATTCACATTATCGCATATCACGAAAATGACTTATTTACACAACTCACTAAATAATATCTACCCTTTACAACCCTGTTATACTTCATAGTTTCTACTTCTGAAACACGTTTAAATATATCTATTGTTAGAGGTCGGTCATTCAAAGGTGTATCAACCGTATCATATACGTTGACGTATCCGCATCTGCAGATATACCAAAAAACAGTATGTAATGTTGAGCTTTACTTTTATGTACTTTCAATAATGCAAATGGGCAACTGATTAATTTCTAATGCAAAAAATAACAAAACAAGTAGGAAATATCGATTTTTTTTGCAACTTTTAAATATATTCCGGATAGTTGGAACAGTTTACAGGCATGATAGGAGTGAATACGGTAAAATTGTTTATTTGTGTGCTAACTTGTGCTCACGTAGAACCAAATTATTATTTGACAAATAGAGTGATACTCAGTAATGTTTTATTAAATGTACATGTATTTATATGACATCTGAAGACAACTCGTCTTTCTATTAGAGTATTTGCATTATTCACGTTTATGGATACGTGCACGGATCGACGTATACGTATCGGGTAGATTTGTATAAAATAATGTTTTAGTCCCGACCTCAATTAAAACTAAACATATGTAGAATTTGAACCAAATGTTGTTGATATATAGTTAAAACACTAAATATTTATTGCTTTTATTAGACCTGGAACATACATGCTTCGTATTTAATAACCGTGTGTGATAAGTTTATCTTTTTCATATACAAATATGAAAGGATCAAATCGAGCACACCTTCGTTACAAAAATTTACACGAACATTTTGTGTAAATAAAAGTGTGTTTATTGCCAGAGGCGAGCTAAGAGGGGACACAAAGGGCCCTGTCCACCTTATCTACGATTTATTTAAAATTCTCATGGAATTTTATGGTCCGGGCCCTATTTCAAACTGTTTATATTATCGTAAAATTAAGCGAGACTATCCCTAGTACCTACCTCCCATGTAAACAAAAATCTGAATCCACCACTGATTGCTACACAAGTTATGTTTTTTGCTTTACTA
This sequence comes from Mytilus edulis, assembly GCA_019925275.1. Taxonomy (NCBI): domain Eukaryota; kingdom Metazoa; phylum Mollusca; class Bivalvia; order Mytilida; family Mytilidae; genus Mytilus; species Mytilus edulis. The sequence continues at coordinate 36,882,050 of CM034356.1, read as the reverse complement.
CCCCAGTTAATATTTTAATCTGTTCCTGTACGTGTTAACTCTAAATTCAAGCTATTTATTTAAAGTTATTTCGACACAAGGGTATTGATTGGGGTATGTAGGGCTTCATTTTTGTACGCTTTATCTTTAAAAAAAAAGTGGCTATTGTAGAACATCATTTGTATATTCTACACATTTTTTTTTTGGAATTAAGTATACTTTTACCAAATTCTTCATATTTTGCAATCATTTAGTTTAAAAAGGAAAAACATATTCTAAATATAATAATAACATTATCTTATTGAGGTCTGGAGCTGGCATATCAGTAACTGCTAGTAGTCCTTTGTTAATTTATGTGTCACTGTCATTTTGTTTAGCTACTTTTGTTGCCTGTTCTGACGTCGGACTCGGACTTCTTTTAATAAACTGAGTTTTACGGTGCGTATTTCTGTGTGTTTCTTTATTCTAAATTGGCTAGAGGTATAGGAGGAGGTTGAGATCTATCAAAACATGTTTAACCCCATCACAATTTTTCTCTTTGTTAGTCTTGTATCATAATAGTGTTTTTTTGTCTTGTATCATAGTGTTTTTTTTTAAATTTAAGTTTATATGACGTCCAGTTTCACTGAACTAGTACACAATTATATTTAGAGGCCAGCTGAGGACCGACTCTGGGTGCTGTAATTTCTCGCTGCGTTGAAGACCTATTGGTAGCCTTCGCCAGTTTTCTGCTATTTGGTGCGATTGTTGTCTTTGACATATTACCTATTTCAATTCTCAATTTTACACGGACATTATATCCACCCCAGTCAGCCTCCCTTAAACTATGTTATTTTTGTTAAACAAATGAAATATCATCAACCCCAATCACCAAGCTTTTAAGTTCGTTCCGTTTAAGTTCGTTCCGTTAACACTAAATTGAACAAAAAATTCTTGTATATTTTTTTATATTTAATACCAATGTACATTATTCCATGGACTCAGAATCAGAAGAGCCTGAAGAAGAGATTCCAAAGATATCATGTCGATGTTTATAAAAATACTTCAACATTTTGTGCCTCAAAATTTCATTTTTCCTCATCAATTGTCTAGTGGATATCTTACGGGATCTTTCAATATTTCTGGCCATGCGTCTTGCCATTCCAAGACGCACATCATCGTCTGAGGATTCTTGAAGTTGCTGATCTGGCTGAGCATCTTCACCTACATTCCTTAAATGTCGGCGAACTCTCTCGTTGATATTTTGCCTAGGGACTGGAAGTCTACGAGACGATGGTTGTTGTGGCCTGACGTGAGATGTAGAGGACTGAGAGGCGGAGGACTGCTTGCGAGATGTTGAAGGTGGGTTGTGAGATGTTGACGGCGGGTTATGAGATGTTGACGGCAAGTTGCGAGATGTTGATGGCAGGTTGTGAGATGAAAACGGCGGGTTGCTAGATGTTGACGGCGGGTTGTGAGATGTTGACGGCGGGTTATTTGATGTTGACGGCAAGTTGCGAGTTGTTGACGGCAGGTTGTGAGATGAAGACGGCGGGTTGCGAGATGTTGACGGCGGGATGTGAGATGATGACGGCGGGTTTCGAGATGTGGACGGCTGCATACAAGGTCCAGATTGGTGATTTCGAGAGGTAGACGACTGGGTGCCATAAGTGTTCTGAGAAGTCGATGACTGGACAAGAGAAATTAGCGGATGTCTGTGTTAGATGAAAGACGGCTGGTTTCTAGTAGTGGACGTTTGGTTACCTGTTACTGTTTGAGGAATTCGGCTTGCAGTAAATGGTGGGTTGCTCTCCGCATTGAGATGTGAGGAAAATTATTGTATTATAGGCGAATCAGACATTGGTGCAGGTATGGAAGATCTACGAATATGTTCAGAGGCACGAAAAGACGAAGCGGTTGGCATAGTTAGTGTTGCAAACGGCCTGGTAATGGTAGTTTTAGAGATTCTTGAATCAGTTTGGACAGAAACCTGCGAGAATACTGGATTAGCGTTGAGTCTCAGATGAGTAGAACTATCTTCTGGCAAAGACAATGATGGCCGCCTGTTGACAACAAGTTGTACAGGGGATACCGGTGACCTATTATCTGTATTGGCCTGTCCTAATGTTGTTGGTGTTAGCGGAGATGGCGAAGGGAGAGGCGAGATATGCGAGTCTCCAGAAGAAACCTGTGAGTCCTGTAAAGACCTGGATCTAAACTGAAGTACCTTGGGTATAGGTCCTTTTGACATTTGCTCTGAATTTTTTCAGTTTTTTCTCGTTTTATTATCTTCCTAATTTGTTTTATCCAACATGTATATTTTCCATTGGCGCGCACCTTTAAATAGCAATCATGCTTCCGCCCCCTGTATGCTATTTCGAAGATCAGGGTTTTTAGAAAAATGCAACTCGCTCCCTTTTAAATAATATGATCAATTTGTGGAGTCATTTTTAATTCCTCGATAATGAGAGACGCTAGAGACGGTAGATGTTTTTTTTATCGTGTTATACAAAATAAAAATAAAAATAAAATACAAGTTGCCGGAAAAAGTCCAAACTGAATTGGACTGAGAGTATCAATCAATCAATCAATCAAGTCCAGCACACCTTTTCTTCACTTGAAACTGTATTTAGCACCAATAATGGTAAGTACTATTAACTTTTATATTGTTAAGTATAATACATATAATACATAAAAATCGTAAATAAAGTACAGTTAATACATAAAATACATACGCATATCTTTATTCGACATTTTTCAAGTTGTCTACGTCTGTAAGGTGCACTCGTTGTGACAGTTTCTGATACGTACGTGGATACGTGTAAAATGGGCGCACGAGGACAGTTTCTAACTTTTGTCAAACACAACCATAAATCAAGGATCTTTTCTTTTCTCAAAAAATTGGAGTATATCATATCGCTATTAAAAAATATTTTTTTATTAAAAACTCGGATTTTTATAACTTCTTCAATATAAATTGATCAACTCAAACAATCAGACACAGTTAACATTCAGAGCCTCATATGTCATATTTAAGAATGATGGGTGTACTCGATTCAGAAAAAAAAGTATCAAAACGCTCAATGTAATGCCCCATTTGTTTCAATACTGCGAATAAAAATATATTTTGATCAGAGAGATTAAGAACATAAAAGCTATGTGTATGTTTTATAGACTATTTTATAATGTGTATTTACATTTTCCTTATTGTTTTAGGATCAACGTAGAATGGTGTTTGTTATATTTTGGTTCCTTCTTCGTTCTTCTTCTAGAAATGATGACGGTATGGACTTCGTTATGCAAATCCTTGAAGTCTTCCGAAACTTTTCAGCGCCTATTGATGTAGATTTAAATGAATTGTTTTCGATGATTACCGCTCCACCTGAACGTTCCATGACAAATTCTAGAAATATATTATTTTGGGATGATCCCCCATCTCCACAGCGCCAGGGGAGAAATGTGTTTGGATCATTAATTCTGCGACGTCGCCAATTTTATAATTCGACAGGAGAAACACCAGAAACATTTTTAGATATTTATCACTCATTTTATCAAAATATGGTTCCTAATTCCCGACGTAGACCCTCCCGAATCAGTTGTTGATGACATTTATGTGGCTGAAATCATACCCATTGATGAACCAACTTTCTCTGATCTTTGACTTAAGCATTTCCCAAACATCACGCATTGTTCACGCAACCTGGCAATTACTTGCGGCCCATTTATGCCATACTATTACTTGGCCAAGCAACGAGGAATGTTTGGGAATGCGGGGCAGATGGAGACATATTCCCGAGGTCGTAGGTTGTATAAACGGAACCTCGCACGAAATATATCGCCCGAACAACGAAATACAACATATGTATTACAGTGGTCATCGTCGCTTTCATTGTATACATACGCAACTTGTTATTGACAATGAATTGCGAATACGACATGTAGAGTCAGGATTTTTAGGACATACCAACGATGCTCAATCGTTTGCTCTGATGTCGGAGATTTCCGAAAATGGACAGCTCCCTATTCCGCTACACTGTTTTTTACTTGGCGACTGCATATATCCATCGAGACATCCCCTGATTACGCCATTTACTTCAGCTCAAATCAATCGACGTCCATTTGCCCGTAGGCGAAGTTTAAGACATTTTAACCGTGTAGTGAGAAAGTATCGTGTATATGTAGAGCATGTTATTCGTTTACTCAAACTTTTTAAAGTTGTTGGAATTTTGTACAGACATCATAGGGATACTCTAAGTAGGGTTGTTTGTTTGTGAGCAGCTCTTGCGGCCAGAAGAACCAATTTGTTTATTTAATTTCATATTGGGTTTATTAGTATTATATGTATGTGACTTTTTATATATGATTGATTCTTCTTATTTTTGTATTTTATGCATTATAAAATATCTTCATCGGGACCAACTTGATTTAATTTATCCTTTCCTCATATACGTGTTATACGATACGTCGATACGGATACGCCAGCAAATACTTGATTAATGCAAATGCTCTAATAGAGCATTTGCATTATTCACGTATCAGAATACGTGCACGGATCGACGTATACGGATCGAACAGATTTGTTTACAATAATGATTTTGCCCCGATCGCAATTAAAATTAAATGTATTATATAATATTTTCATCAGGACCAACACGACTTAATTATCCTTTCCTCATATACGTGTTATACGATACGTCGATTCGGATACGCCAGCAAATACTTGATTAATGCAAATACTCTATTACCTCTTATGATAACATCGCAAATGAACATATTCAAAGTTCCTTACATGTATATAAGTAGTACATTTGATTTTTTGTGTATGTTTATTTATGTAAGATTTTGAAATATTTTTTAACTAGATTATTAAAGGATATTGTGTACGATATTCATGTACCTGCCCTACATTGGCTCCTTTTTAAGGGCATGTAAAAATAGTTGATAGACCCCCTTATTATTATTTTTAACAAACACCCCTATAATTGCAAATTTTGAAAGTAAATGTTCGATTGATTCGAACGTAAGGTGTTCTTAAGTTCACTTGAATTGTTCTGGATAGCTGTTTCTTTTGTAATCATACAACATCTTCTTATGTTATATATTGGTATTATAAAAACAAACACTGGATAAGTTGCTGATAATTCATAAAATATATAGATTCTGGTGCAAAGGTACTGAATACAGACACTCCCCTCATCTGCAAATACCATATTTATATTCTTTTTTGTATTTCCTACCATAACGTTAGTATGACTCTGTTCAATGGATATTATATGTGGCTGAATTGAAAGACATGTCAGGTATATGCAATGTGCAATATTCAATATAATGGTATTTAAAAAAGAAACGTGTATGATACATTTTATCAGCATTGTTTCAAATCTTTTAACTTTTTGAAACAAATCGTAAAACCAGTGAAACCGATCAAATTAACGACATTTTGGAAAACAATAAAATCAATAAGATTTAAGAGGAACTGTCTTTATCATTATAACGTCTGAAAGCAAATGCAGTATTGTTTTGTTGAATTTTTCAATTGTTTTCATTTATTTCAGTGAAACAACATCGCAAATCAAAACAATCAACACAAGGTGAGACTTTTACATGTATTTGATTGAAAGCAAAATGATTCATTTTCCGAAAACAATAAAAAATTATATTAGATAAAATATCAAATGAAATGAGATATATCAATTTGATTCTCATGTTTTAAAAGATCAGTCTACCAGCTGCAATATTGATGCAGTGCTTAAATCGGAAAATAACAGTTCTTAAATATGATTGTAGCAAAGAATGTCAACTCTAATATCTATGAATTTGAGCATTTTTTTTATACAGAATAGACATAATATCAATTTTTGATTTTTTTGCGAAGTTTCCCTTTTGATAATCACTTTGTGTTAGCATGAACACATTGGTATGATTACCAATTCTGTACCTTTTCTTTTCATTGCATGTTTATACTGGTGGATATTTCGTGTATAAAATATAAACAACCTAGTGTTCCGGAATACGTAAGGTTATTCGACCCCCTGAATGTGTGGTGTTAGTCTCTTTTGGCAAACGTTTGGAATGTTTGAAATAGTTCGTTAACTTTTTATTTAATTTTGGTCTTCCATTTGATTTTAATTCAAGAGACACTAATGGGCTTTATGTAGACGGATTGCGCGTCTGTCATATCACATTCCTAGCCAGGTATCTTTGCAAAGTTTATGATATATTTATAATGTATTGTTTTATTATTTTGCGTTAATACCTGATCGTTAGTGCCTACGAAAAACCAAGTTCATTTTGATATTCGAGATTTTTCTTAATGTACACCAGTAAGTGTTTTCTATTTCATTTCAGTTACACAAAATCAAACAACATAAATGTCACGGAAAGGTGAGCGCTGTACTTAAATTTATTAGAATAGATTTGACTTATGGCAAAAGAGTTTATACATGTGTATCAGCTTTTCTATTCTAAACTTTTCATTTTGCAGCAGCAATATTTTGAATATAATTCCAATGACAGGATACCAATCTAGTATACACTTATGAAGTCCCTTGATTAATTCTGCAATCTTTTAAATTGGATATAGTACTTTCAACTTCCATAAAAATGATTTTTAAAGTACACGGGTTATCATTGGCCGATTAAATGGTCCATATTTCAAATTCGATTTTTACTAGGAACATATGGACAAATTTTATTTCTGAAATGTCTTCAACGGTCGATGTGATCGAACATCATCTCAAATGTGTGAACAATAAACAACTTAGTCATTTTCAGCTATTAAGTGCTAGGATAATTCGCTAGCAGTCTAATAAGTACCGAACACTATATTTTTAGACAACTAGTGTATACTTGATTATGTACAGGTGATCAACACATTTTAAACAGTATGAACAAAGACTGGACATATCTTAATTAACTGCGAGGATAACATTTACAAACATTTCTTCTCCGAAAAAATGAATGAAAGACAAAGACTAAAAATGACTTTCAAGGAGGCTAAAGTCTCCCTTAATTATCAAAGATACCAGGATTATAATTTAGTAAGCTCAAACACTGTATAGATAGAAGCTTTATGAACCGGCTGACTGTTTATATCTGTGTCACAAATGTTCAAGACCATCATTAGTATCAAGATAGTCAATTTCTAGATATAAGTTCTAATCAAATGTCAAAATCAAAAGCCCAAACACATCAAACGAATGGATAACAACTGTCATATTCCTGACTTGGTACCGAAATTTTCTTATGTAGAAAATGGTGGACTGAACCTAGTTTTATAGCGCTAAACGTCTTGCTTGTATGACAGTCGCATCAAATTTTGTTATATTTACAACGATGCGTGAACAAAACAGACATGATAAATAAAATAGTCAAAATATCGGTACAGCAGTAATCACTGTGTTATTATCTCAAAACAAACAATAATTTACAAAACAACACACAAAAGCATCTATCAAATTAGAAAACACATTCATTGCCGTCATAAAAATATATACGTCGCATAGGGAGAAATGTTTTCGTTCAATGTTTTTTTCAAAATATTTATTATTTCACATGGTGGTATGAGCAGGGTTAAAAAATTGAAAGTTATGTTAGAATTTATTTCAGAAATAGACCGAGATTTAAAATTGTCTAGAATTTATTTCAAAAAAATAACTTACTTCAAAAACAGATACAGTAAGTTAATAATGAACATACGTGCATTAATTTAAAAACAGACGTGTTATGTTTTATTTATATTTCGCGTACACTAATTCATTTTGAACATGAACACATGGTTATCGTATTAGATCACTATCACATTATGTAACGAATGTATCGTTAAATAGAGAGCCTGGTGTAGTGGTTAGTGCATCGGACTACTAACACAAAGGTTCCTGGTTCGATTCCCGTTTGGGATAAAAATTTCAGGAACTCAATTTTCGGCTCTCCCTTGACACCATCTGCGAGTATGGTCTTGAGGAAACGATGATAGTCCGTCGGAAGGGGACGATAAATGGCTGACCCGTGTTAAGAGAGAGCCACATTTCTTGCGCGTTAAAGACACCCTTGTAGATTTCGAAAAAGAGTAGGCTAATGCCGTTACAAGGCAGCACTCGCACCCGCAAAGTGGAGAGGGATTAATATAAGTTGCAAAAACTTGTTTCCCAATCCACTATAATAAATAAATATGTTTAAACTTAAACTAACGAATTTATCTTACCGACTATCTTTATTTGTTGAATTTAGACTAGAGTTGTCTCATTTGCAATTATACCACATCTTCTTATTTTTATATTCAGTCTATGGAAGAAGCGAATCGATAAAAACTTTTCTTATATCAACGAGTTGCATTGTGGGAAATTTCAGACGAATGTGAGCATTTTTTACGAAGAAAGGCAGATTTCTCGGTATAAAGTAATGACTTTTTAACAGGGTGACATTTAACACGACATACGTCTGCTGTATAATTTCCATGAATTATTTTAAGTAATAACAAGCAAGAAAATTGAATTGTTGAATAAATGAAACATAAATGCACGATTTATCATTTGTAAAGGCCCGTAGCCAGGAATTTCCAAAGGGGGGTTCGTTGGACTAACAAACTCGACTTTAACAGTCACAATTCGAACAGAACATCAACTTTAACAGTGCTTATTTGTTTTCAAAGGGGGGGGGGTCGTCCGAACCCCCCGAACCCCCCTGGCTACGGGTATGTTGTAGATATACACATTCAATAAATATCACGTAGCAGACCGGCTTAATGTTGGAGGATCAATATCACTTGATAGTTGAAAGTGTTAACAACCTGTTCAGTCTATTGTTGTCAATCACATGGTTTAACCGACTAATTCTATTTGAGTGATGATGCAATGGCGGAATTTAAATGCGGTTGTAAATAGTCTACCGACCTACTAGATTCTAATATAGGTCCAGTGGTGGATCAAGGTGTGGGGGGGAGGGGGTCCGGGGGTTGGAAACCCCCTTTTTTGGCCGATTATTGCATTTAAATAGAGACATATTGTTGGAAACCCCCTTTATCCTGGGTTTGGAACCCCCCTTTTGAAAACGACTGGATCCACCCTTGAGGTCACACCGCTATAGCCTATCAACTTGGGTAATATCGAAATAGACAAAAAATATCATTACTTTTACCGTTGGTAAATCGATATCTATATGAATAAATCAGCTCGCAGCATGGACGCTCTTTTACATCGCGATGACAGTGACGCCATTCCGATGTATTGTTACCACAGAGATTTGACTTTTGTTTTTGACTCGTAACCGATTGTATAAATACCCGCACATTTCTTAGTGCAAAATAACAATCCATATCTATTCTATATTTACAAATTTAGATCGTTCAGTACTACGGGGCGCCGAATGGGACTATTGTGGTTTTGTACTCGAAATTCAATTTTGTACGGACAAAAGTGACTTTTGTTCAACAAAAATGAGTTCAGTTTAACAAAATTTGTATCATACTACAAATTTAAAATTTTGTCATACAAAATTATCTATCAGCGGACAACAGTCACTTTTGTCATGACAAAATTCATTTTTGTTACACAGACTTGACTTGACCTAATTTGAAAATTGGGCGACAAAAGTCAATTTTGTATTCAAATTTGTTTAGTTTGGATTCTGTTAACTAATTTGCATACAAAATTGACTTTTGTGAGACAAAATTGACTTTTGTGAGACAAAATTGACCAATGTGAGACAAAATTCACCAATGTGAGACAAAATTGACTTTTGTCTCAAGAAAATTGACAAAATTGACTTTTGTGAGACAAAATTGACCAATGTAATCAACAAAATTGACAAAATTGACTTTTGTGAGACAAAATTGACCAATGTAAACAAAATTGACTTTTGTCTCAACAAAATTGACAAAATTGAATTTTGTCCCAACAAAATTGACAAAATTGAATTTTGTCTCAACAAAATTGACAAAATTGATTTTTGTCTCACTAAAGTCAATTTTGTCTCACGAAAGTCAATTTTGTCTCACGAAAGTCAATTTTGTCGTCACAAAATTGACTTTTGTCGTCACAAAATTGACTTTTGTCTCAACAAAATTGACAAAATTGACTTTTGTCTCAACAAAATTGACAAAATTAATTTTTGTCTCAACAAAATTGACAAAATTGACTTTTGTCTCAACAAAGTTAACAAAATTGATTTTTGTCTCAACAAAATTGACAAAATTGACTTTTGTCTCAACAAAATTAACAAAATTGACTTTTGTCTCAACAAAATTGACAAAATTGAATTTTGTCTCACAAAATTGAATTTTGTCTCACAAAAGATAATTTTGTCTCACAAAAGATAATTTTGTCTCACTAAAGTTAATTTTGTCTCACAAAAGTCAATTTTGTCTCACAAAATTGACTTTTGTCGTCACAAAATTGACTTTTGTCGTCACAAAATTGACTTTTGTCGTCACAAAATTGACTTTTGTCTCAACAAAATTGACAAAATTGACTTTTGTCTCAACAAAATTGACAAAATTAATTTTTGTCTCAACAAAATTGACAAAATTGACTTTTGTCTCAACAAAGTTAACAAAATTGATTTTTGTCTCAACAAAATTGACAAAATTGACTTTTGTCTCAACAAAATTAACAAAATTGACTTTTGTCTCAACAAAATTGACAAAATTGAATTTTGTCTCACAAAATTGAATTTTGTCTCACAAAATTGAATTTTGTCTCACAAAATTGAATTTTGTCTCACAAAATTGAATTTTGTCTCACAAAAGATAATTTTGTCTCACTAAAGTTAATTTTGTCTCACAAAAGTCAATTATGTCTCACTAAAGTTATTTTGTCTCTTATCTCACACAATTGACTTTTGTGATTTAATTTCCATATCAGGTAACAAAAGTCAATTTTGTATGCAAATATGTTTATATTTGCATACCTTTTAGACAAAATTGACTTTTGTCATGACAAAAATGAGTTTTGTCTACAAAAATGAATTTTGTCTACACAAATGAATTTTGTCATCACAAAATTGAAGTTCTCATAAAACAAGTCTGTAGCACATAGTTTTGTAAGACAAAAATGATTTTGTTATGACAGAATTGAATTTTGTACAAAACCACAAGAGTCCCATTCGGCGCCCCGTAAGTACTATTTATTTGGTAATTTTATTGACGTAATCGTTCTTGTACCATCATATCTGTCGTTCCTGTTAAAGCTTTAGAAGTGTGCTAGTTCAAATTGCACTTTACAAAAGATTCAGCACCCAAATGACGTTAAAGATTTATAGATATAAGAAGATGGTGCATGAGTTTCCATCAAAGTTAAAAATTGTTTCAAGTAAATTCATTATAGATCAAAGTAGGGGCTTAAACATGGAGCCTTGGCTCACAGCGAACACCACGCTATATAAGAACAAAAAAAAATACTAGTGTTAAACCATTCAAACAGGAAAACAAACGGTCTAATTTGTATAAAAAAAGGAGATTCAAAAGTACAGGTCAGATTTTGTCTAATCAATCTGAACGAGGACAATATGATTCATCTTAGTCACAAGTTAGTTTCATTGTTATCAATAAAGAAAGTCTTTCATGCGTGCATTGCGAGCATATCAGATATATATTATTTTGGTGCAATCATTATAAAATTTGGTAAATGTTATTTATCATATACTTAGCATTAATATGATAGCTTTTGCATATGTGTAATAGGCGGAAGTGCACAAGCCATATCTTCCCACCCGGGCTGATAACCCATATCAAGTGCCTCTCGTGCAAAAAACCCATATCAGTGCCTCTCGTGCAAGTTACCTCCGGTGTTTCCGGTATCGGTTGTTTACTTTTCCATTGTGACGTCAGATGTTTTTTTATGACGACGTCAAAATTTACGGGAACTTTTGTGGGGATAGTTTAATACTTACTAACAAATGCCATTGACAATTATGAATCATTTTATAGTACAACAAACATGGAGTAGTAATGATCGTAAAACTCTTCCAAATTTTCAATGTTTCAAAATGCCTCTATAGGAAATGTTACCATAAATATATAAGGAGTATAATGCTGTTGTTGCACAACTATAGTATATTTGATTCATAATTCTAATTTTCTTTATAAAATGTTTGCAAAACTTGAACTTATTGAAAAACTAAGGATTTTCTTATCCCAGGAATAGATTACCTTAGCCGTATTTGGCACAACTTTTTGGAATTTTGGACCCTCAATGCTCTTCAACTTCGTACTTATTTGGCTTTATAAATATTTTGATATGAGCGTCACTGATGAGTCTTATGTAGACGAAACGCGCGTCTGGCGTACTAAATTATAATCGTGGTACTTTTGATAACTATTTGACTGTTTTAGTTATTGCATTAGTTTATTTGCCTTACATGAAACTATTGTCGGAAGTATATGATAAAGCGATTAATACATGGCCTTTTCCATATCAGCCTAGGTATCATCCCTCGACCCATATCAGCACCTCGACTCCGTCTCGGGCTGATATGGGGGTCTCGGGATGATACCCAGGCTGATATGGAAAAGGCCATGTATTAATCTCTATGTATGTGAACAACAATTTTGATACTTAGCTATTTGATTACGACATTGTTTATTAAACCCAAACGGTACTCGCATTTTCAAATTTTTAAAATGGTGGATTGAACCTGGTTTTATAGTGCTAAACCTCTCACGTGTATGACATTCTCATCAAATTCTGTCATATTTACAACGATGCGTGAACAAAACAGACATAATAGGTAAAATTGTCAAAATATAGATACAGGAGTCAAATATTAATATTAATAAGTACTAATATTGATATAACAAAAACATCGCTATGATATTTTAAAAGTATCGCATTGATATAAGAAATAATAGCATTTGTATATTTATGTATATAAGAAAAACACAGCACTTCAAATTTTACACGGACAGAAATGTTTGCTTCTAACTAACTTATGAATGTATATTTAGACTCAATTATTGTTTATATTTGAACAATAAGTTTTAAAGTTAGTATTTTTTAGCTCACCTGGCCCGAAGGGCCAAGTGAGCTTTTCCCATCACTTTGCGTCCGGCGTCCGTCGTCGTCGTCCGTCGTCTGTCGTCCGTCGTCGTCCGTCGTCGTTAACTTTTTCAAAAATCTTCTCCTCTGAAACTGTTGGGCCAAATTAAACCAAACTTGGCCACAATCATCATTGGGGTATCTAGTTTAAAAAATGTGTGGCGTGACCCCGCCTACCAACCAAGATGGCCGCCATGGCTAAAAATAGAACATAGGGGTAAAATGCAGTTTTTGGCTTATAACTCAAAAACCAAAGCATTTTGAGCAAATCTGACATGGGGGTAAAATTGTTTATCAGGTCAAGATCTATCTGCCCTGAAATTTTCAGATGAATCAGACAATCCGTTGTTGGGTTGCTGCCCCTGAATATGTAATTTTAAGGAAATTTTGCTGTTTTTGGTTATTATCTTGAATATTATTATAGATAAAGATAAACTGTAAACAGCAATAATGTTCAGCAAAGTAAGATTTACAAATAGGTCAACATGACTGAAATGGTCACTTGACCACTTTAGGAGTTATTGCCCTTTATAGTCAATTTTTAACCATTTTTCGTAAATCTTAGTCATCTTTTAGAAAAATCTTCTCCTCTGAAACTATTGGGCCAAATTAAACCAAACATGGCCACAATCATCATTGGGGTATTTAGTTTTAAAAATATGTCCGGTGACCCGGTCAACCAACCAAGATGGCTGCCATGGCTAAAAATAGAACATGGGGGTAAAATGCAGTTTTTGGCTTATAACTCAAAAACCAAAGCATTTAGAGCAAATCTGACATGGGGAAAATTGTCCATCAGGTCAAAATTTATCTGCCCTGAAATTTTCAGATGAATCGGACAACCTGTTGTTTGGGTTGCTGCCCCTGAATTGGTAATTTTAAGGAAATTTTACTGTTTTTGGTTATTATCTTGAATATTATTATAGATAGAGATAAACTGTAAACAGCAATAATGTACAGCAAAGTAAGACCTAAAAAGAAGTCAACATGACCAAAATGATCAATTGACCCCTAAGGAGTTATTGCCCTTTATATAGTCATTTTTTTTAACAATTTTCACAAAATTTGTAAAATTTTACTAACATTTTCCACTGTAACTACTGGGTCAAGTTCATTATAGATAGAGATAATTGTAAGCAGCAAGAATGTTCAGTAAAGTAAGATGTACAAACACATCACCATCACCAAACCACAATTTTGTCTTGAATCCATCTGTGTCCTTTGTTTAGTATTCACATAGACCAAGGTGAGCGACACAGGCTCTTTAGAGCCTCTAGTTTAATTTTTTGTTGCCGAAAACAACATTTTCCGCATGGAATGTCTGCATATTTACAATTGATATTAGACAATATCGCTATGTGATATAAGAAAAGTTTTTATCGATTCGCTTCTTCCATAGACTGATATTTAAGTGTTCAAGTGTTTAGCCGTGTATTGAAATGAGCCCCGCCTACTACTCTAATAAAGAGCAATATTAACCTTATATATGGTAAATACGCTCTCTCGAAGTGGTTGCTAATACCCAAATATATTCCTAGAAATGTATAGGTGAAATAAAACTGCTTCTACCTCAGTGGCATGATCTGATTGTCTTCCGAAGCACCTTGACCACTCCCGGTTTTAAGCGGTACAAATACAACAAAATTTACGAATACTAGATTATAAACATACAGAGATGTTGCATGATTGTCAATTGAACAATCATATTACCAATAGTTGAAATCAAGAAGATGTCAGCAATTATAGTCAACTTTACGGACTATACCAATGTGAATACCCCATACTATGGAACGCCAAAACTGTCTGTTATGACCATTTTTCATTATATGATGTGCACTTGTCATTATATGATGTGCACTTTTCTTTATATGATGTGCACTTGTCATTATATGATGTGCAAACAGCTTAATATGACGTGCAAATGTGCTTATATTATGTGCAAGTATCTTTATATGATGTCCAAACATCTTTATATGATGTGCAACTACACTTATATGATGTGCATACATACTTATATGATGTGCATACATACTTATATGATGTGCATACATACTTATATGATGTGCAAATGTACACCATTGATGTGCAAATGTACTTATATAATGTGCAAATGTCCTTATATATATATGATGTGTAAATATACTTATGTGATGTGCAAATATCCTTATATGATGTGCATTTTCCCTTATATTATGTGCAAACATCTTTATATGATGTCATTATATTATGTGCTTGTAATCTTATATCATGTGGTTCGGTTAACTTCATTATATGATGTCGAAACGTCATTATATGATGTGCTTTCATCGTCGTTATGGTCAATGAACATGATTACGATTAGAATGATTACTGTTTACGTCATAACTGATTCCGATCTGCTTCTGCAGAATTGATATAAACCCGGATCAAATCTTAAGTTATTAAAAAAGAGAAAAACCTTGACATGCTTGCCTCGATTTAAGATGAAAAAAATCACACCAAATATTGATGGAAAATTTTCAAATAATGTATATTTAATCGATGGGTCTACAATAATGAATATATGGGATCTACAATAATGAGCATACAGTTAACTTAGAATAAATCTTTTTAATCTTTTAAGCGAAAGTGTATTTTTATGATAAAGTGAGACAATGCATTTTAACAAAAAATAATGTTTCAAACATTTCGGCGGAAGATTAAGATCAATTAATGCAGGAACTAGTTGAAGAATTTCCCGGCAGCGGCGAAAATAAGATAAAACAAATTAAATGGTGTGGCTCTTATTATAGCTTGCTGTTCGGTTTGAATAAAAGCTCCGCGTTGAAGGCCGTAATTAAACCTATAATTGTTTACTTTTTACACATTATGACTTAGATGTAGAGTTGTCTCATTGGCACTCATATCATATCTTCCTATTTCTATTCATTGCAAAAGACACCAATGAACTCAAAGTCAATTTTAAAAATATTTTATAACGATAGCTACAAAATTATCCTCTGTTGCATATATAATTATACCGGTATGGATGATTGGTTGATTAATTTGTTGATTGATTGCTTTTTTACGCCACTTTCAACACTATCATGCTAATTAGTGGTGGTGACTTTTTATTGATGGAGGAAGCCGAAGTCCCCGGAAAGAAACACCGACTTTCGGTAGGAAAAACTAATAATTCTATTCAATTGAGATTGGAGTCGAGCTTACCTGCCACGTGTTAGATTCGAACTCACAACCTACATGTAAGTGTTGACAGGCTAAATACTTGGACTACTCGACCACCGAGCCCCCCCCCCTTTCCAAAAAAAAAGGGAATAAAAAGAGATACATGTATGGGATGACCTTCAACTCGGTGCATGACATTTGCTTGCATCTTTTTATTATGTTTTTATAATTAATTGCACACTTACATGATTATGAATGTATGCTTGACGTCAAGCGGAAAATTGATATATAAAAGACTATGTGGGATGATTGCCAATGAGACAACTCTCCATAAGACACCAAATGACACAGAAATAACAACTATAGGTCGCCGTACGGCCTTCATCAATGAGCAACGCCAATACCGCATAATCAGCTACATGTATTAAAGGCCCCGAAATGACAAATATTAAACAATTAAAACGAGAAAACTAACGGCATAATTTATGTACAAAAAATGAACGAAGAACAAATACCGGTATGTAACACATCAACAGACGACAACCACTGAATTACAGGCTCCTGACTTGGGACAGGTGCATATTCGTACGGGAACATAATAATGTGAAATGAATATTAACCCTGTTTTGTAATAGACCGACACCCTGAGTCGGATTTTTAACATGCTACTTCGCAGAAATCCATTTCACCTACTGGTGTTACCCGGACAGATTATTCTAATTCCGAGCCGAGCAAGTCTTTGATTTTACTCCTTTATTTAGCAGGGAAGCAGCAAATACCAATTTAAAATTATTTGGTTTTGAACCGACCGGAATTCGAACCTACGACCAGCAACACTAGAGGCTAAAATGCTACCATGAACGCACCGCCACTAGACAGTTTCCCGTAATATAAAAGAAAAGCCGTTCAGATATATAACTCTGTAAACAGGGCTAACATACTGACCATTGATTTTTTTTGGGTGATTGCGGGTGAAATGGGAGCATGTTTTTTGTAAATATTTGGTTCCAAGTTTCTTGAAAGATATTTTATCTTTTTCAGGAGGAAATCAAAATAATTGTTTCCATTAAAAATGAGAGAAAAAATAAAACAATAATGAAATTAAAAAAAAAGACCATATTATTTAAAAAAAAAGAGTTTTTTCATTAAAGTCGAAAAATATGTTTGTCCTGGAACAAGGAAGTACACGTCCTCATGCCCACACTTCATGTTTACATCACGATGACCGTGAGGGCATTCCGATGTATTATCGCAACAAAGATTTGACTTTCGATTTTGACTGGTACATGTAACCGATCGTATAAAAACGCAGACATAATCGAGTGCAAAATAACATTCTTTGTCGCTTCAAGTAATACTCATAAAAAGATGTTTTTTAGAACATATTAATTTAATAATATGAAAATGTTTCGTCGTTAGAAATATAAAATCATTAATACATTTGTAAGCAATATATATGTAGGACTCGGAGGTGCGATGGGGACGCTGATGTGCGATGGTCACGCTGAAGTGCGATGGTCTACGCCGAAGTTCGATGGTCCTTTCGCTGAAGTGCGATGGTTTTGCATTACGTTTGGACAATGTGACGATTTCAAATACAACGTGCTTAAATTAAATTGTTCCGTGTTAAAGACCTTATTTTGACCTATAATGGTGTACTTTTACAAATTGTGACTTGGATGGAGAGTTGTCTCATTGGTACTCATACCACGTCTTATATCTACATAGGCAGGAGAATAAGATTTTGTAGATGAAGGTTTCATACGTACAAAGGAAAGAAGACAGAATGCAACGAACAATTCAAATCCCGAACAGTTTTGAGCATTAGAGGTGGGGGTTACAAAAATATGTCAAACTAAGTCGGAAAACAAACCATTGGGGTAAGGCAAACTAAAGAGAGTGGACAGGACCTTTTTCGGGACTTCGGGAACGGGTGTTTTTAAGCTCGGGATTTTGGGATTGATCATTCGGGATCCGGGAATTCTTTTTTTTTTAGAATTTTAGGAATGTCGGGATTTAAATTTCTTTTCTTTGTCATCATGGGGCCTTTTATACTGAATATGCGGTATGGGCTTTGCTCATTGTTGAAGGCCTTACGGTTACCCATAGTTGTTAATTTCTGTGTCATTTTGGTCTCTTGTGGAGAGTTGTCTCATTGGCAATCATACGACATCTTCTTTTTTTATATTATAAGAACAGATTTGGGGACGGGATAGGAAAGATGGGAATTCCTCTAATTTTTAACCGTGAAATAGGGGAAAAAATCATTCCAAAGACATAAACTTTACTATCCCCTAAAAAAACCACCAGCGAACAATTACACACACCTTTCTCAATACATTTGCTCGTAATAACAAAACAAAACAAAAACGCATTAAATTTCTTTTGCATTATATAAGTTTAAAATAGCACGTCAATAGCGGATCAAGAACTTCATGTGTGGAAGTTGTTCGCGACTTGGAATTTAATTTGGATATGCCGGTTATGGTCTCATTGGTATTTATCACACCTCACACTTCATTCAATATTACTAGCTTCAGATTAAACATATTCTGCTAGAAGAAATTATTTATTAAAAAAATAAGGATTTAGATTTTAACAGATGAGGTTAGCAGAGCTAGACGTAAATTGACGTATTTCGAGTCAAAACTATTAATTTTTACTGGGGGTGGGGAGAGTACGATGAGCGTCGAACCTTAAACGGTTAAGGCAAGTATGGACATAACCATTCTAGCTTTATACAGGTCTGAATTTGAATTAATTCATTATTCAATATCTGACACATCATAGGTTTGTGACACATTACTTATTATATTGTCCAATATCCGAAATCTTAATATATTGCTAGATTCAACATATCAAAGAATCCTAAGAATTGCTTGTTTAAAGTGCCGTTTTGGCCCCTTATTATACTCCAAGCAACGAAGTTGCGGAAGGGTATAATGTTTTTGACCCGTCCGTCCGTCCGTCAGTCCGTCAGTCCTGTTTCTTGCCATCGCAACTCCTCTCAAACCACACAACAGAATTTCACGAAACCTTTTCAGATAATAAGGACATACTATGTAGTTGTGCATATCGACGGGAAATTGCGATTCAATTTTTTTTCTAGGAGTTACGCCCCTTTGAGCTTATTTACTTTAATGTATTACTGCAACAGTTTGTCATCACAACTCCTCTCAAACCACACAACAGAATTTCACGAAACCTTTTCAGATAATAAGGACATACTATGTAGTTGTGCATATCAACGGGAAATTGCGATTCAATTTTTTTTCTAGGAGTTACGCCCCTTTGAACTTATTTACTTTAATGTACTACTGCAACAGTTTGTCATCGCAACTCCTCTCAAACCACACAACAGAATTTCATGAAACTTTGTAGATAATAAGGACATACTATGTAGATGTGCATATCAACAGGAAATTACGGTTTGATTTTTTTCTAGGAGTTATGCCCCTTTGAACTTATTTGCTTCAATGTAATTCTGCAACAGTTTGTCATCTCAACTCCTCTGAAAACACACAACAGAATTTCATGAAATTTTGTAGATAATAAGGACATACTATGTATATTGACAGGAAATTATTATTCAATATTTTTTCTTATACAATTTTTTTTTCTTATACTTATTTAATTTCTCCAATGACAATGTGGGGACGTGGGGTATGTGAGCGTGCTCACTAAGGTTCTTTAATTTCTAAAAAGTTTTTGTCTGGCAACAAAGTATTTACGGACTACGGAAGCCGATAAGGGCCATTCAAAAAAAAATAAAAAATTATGTCGTAATTTCGACATAATATGTCGTAATAACGATATCGCTATATATAAAAGAATATGTATTTTAATTGCCAAGAGACTTAATGACACAGAAATTAACAACTATAGTTCATATCATAATGCCCCCAATAATTAGAAAAAAACCGCATAATCAGCAATAAAAGAGGGACGAAAGATACCAGAGGGAGAGCCGCCGAAATGCTGTGTGGCAGACAGTGTTATTAATTAATTATGAGCTCCCTTTTTAAAACTCCAAATTTCATATTTAATGTATTTCATTGTTAAATAATTTACACAAACCTTAAAAAGTATATATTTGTTAATTGCATAGCTTTTGCTATTTGAATTCATTGGTTAAAGATCTTTATTTATATTGTTAAGTTTAATATTTTTATCGTCGCAAAATCTTTGGTCACCTTCTTTGGTTACCTTCTGTGAGAAACTTATATATTTTATAGATCCCATCAGATGTTAAAACGATATCGTCCTTGGTAGAGTTGTAAAGTGTGACCAGGTCGACATAGGTTTTATTAAGTGGAAGAATAAAAAGTGGAAATTAATGTGGACTGACATTGAATCCTACCAAGGCAAGCCAAGCTTTCCACCTCCCTTTAAATAAGCTCAAACCCCATGGCTTGTTGTAATAAGGGTAAATTAAAGTATTGATTGCTCTTTTCCTACTGTCAAACGTTGGGCACGATGTTCCTACAACACGACGTTACACTTTTAAAATGCGGCGTCGAAGAGGGTTTTTGACTGCGATTAATTTTTGCAAGTTTTATTCGTTGTACAACTTTTGGGAATTTCGGGTCCTCAATGCTTTTCAACTTTGTATTTGTTTGGCTTTTTAACTATTTTGATCTGAGCGTCACTGATGAGTCTTATGTAGACGAAACGCGCGTCTGGCGTATAAAATTAGAATCCTGGTACTTTTGATAACTATTTACACCACTGGGTCGATGCCACTGCTGGTGGACGTTTCGTCCCCGAGGGTATCACCAGCCCAGTAATCAACATTTCGGTGTTGACATGAATATCAATTATATGGTCATTTTTATAAATTTTCTGTTTACAAAACTTTTGAATTTTTCGAAAAACTAAGGATTTTCTTTCCCCAGGAGTAGATTACCTTAGACGTATTTTGCACAACTTTTGGGAATTTCGGGTCCTCAATGCTTTTCAACTTTGTATTTGTTTGGCTTTTTAACTATTTTGATCTGAGCGTCACTGATGAGTCTTATGTAGACGAAACGCGCGTCTGGCGTATAGAATTAGAATCCTGGTACTTTTGATAACTATTTACACCACTGGGTCGATGCCACTGCTGGTGGACGTTTCGTCCCCGAGGGTATCACCAGCCCAGTAATCAACATTTCGGTGTTGACATGAATATCAAGTATATGGTCATTTTTATAAATTTTCTGTTTACAAAACTTTTGAATTTTTCGAAAAACTAAGGATTTTCTTACCCCAGGAGTAGATTACCTTAGACGTATTTGGCACAACTTTTGGGAATTTCGGGTCCTCAATGCTTTTCAACTTTGTATTTGTTTGGCTTTTTAACTTTTTTGATCTGAGCGTCACTGATGAGTCTTATGTAGACGAAACGCGCGTCTGGCGTATAAGATTAGAATCCTGGTACTTTTGTATTTTATATGTTGGTTGATTCTGGTTCTGTTCGTTTTGTGATGTCATTTTATCATAAATTATCTCCAGTTCTGGAAATCGATTTAATAATGTTTACCCTTTAAGTTATTTCAACTAAAAATGCATGACTGTCGCAAGTAATGTAGGAAGGAAAAATAGGACGGAAGTAGATATAGGAAGATGTGGTACGGTTTTCCATAAAAAAATATTTTTTTTTAGATGTACGAAACTTTTATCATATGATGTTTAACTTTCAAGGTGCATATCATCTGTCATTGTAAAATTTCTACATCTTAATTCAACCCCAATACAAATATATCTGACACTCTGCAAGTAAATCGAACATTTTTACCCTTGGTTAAATTTGAATAGAATTGTATTTTTCCCATAAGTTGTCGAAATGCATCCCTTCAATTACTTGAACCTTGGCTTGAGAATTTTTTCCCCAAGTCATCTATAGTGTTTAACTTCTGATATACATTTTAAAATATAGTAATCTACTCCTGGATTGTCCGCGAAAACGGCTTATATAATCCCGGGTTTTTATTAATTCGATGAATTGGTTTTCGTCGCTGTTTGGAATTTGTCTTTCAATTACCTCCATTTCATGCACAAGTTTATATTGACGAAAAGTTCCGGCTTTGCTAGTACAAGAATTAATTTTATCACGACAATTATAACATGAATAGCAGGACAAATCGCGAAGTAAAACATTCCGTGAACTGGTATAAGTCTTTTAAAATTGGTGATTGCACCTTACTGAAGTGACGACTTTAAATGATCTATTTCGGAGTACTTCCACAACATAAATTTCAAGTCGCAATTTACATTTAGAGGACTGTCTTGGTGTCTCCAATTTGTCTTTGCAAAATTTGGACGAAGTTCATGTAATGAGATTTTTTCCCCAGTTCACCATTCTTCTAAATAAATCGTTAAAAGCTACTAGAACACACCCCCGAAATCGCGGGCATATACAGCTTGTGAACTGTTGTAGGATGATTTTTTTGTAAAAGATATGATGTATGGAGAATTTCATAAAAGGTATCAAAAGCCCTCTCCCTTTTTCCAAAGTCCGATATTTGTTTCCTTTCTGTTTAATTCAATTATTTTCGTGTTTCTGACATCAGACCACATTTATTCTTCTCCTTTGCTACAATGCTTCTTTTGGTGAAAGTCAAATTAAACCAAAAATTTGCACCGTTTCAAACATGAAATAAATGTAACTGCTTATATATAGACCATTATTAGTCTAATAAAATATGCTTCTATGACAATCCATCAGTGCCTTTTCTTTTGAGAGCCTTATTAACATACCAATTGTAGGATATGAATCATGTATAAATGACTAAGACCGACTTAGGCTAATTTGAGGGGTGGTCGGAGGGGTCCTGATCCCGAAATCCCGGTCTTAAAATCATGAAATCCCGAGATGCAGAATTTAAAGAAATTCATATCCCGAAATCGAAAAATATATTCCCGGATTCCGTAAGGATCAATCCCCAAATACCGAGCTTAAAAACACCCGATCCCGACGCCCCGAAAAAGGTCCTGCCTCCCTCTAATCTCTACTTTACTTTCATTTTTGCAAAATCACTATTTTCCCTTTCAACCATAAATTTTTGTGCCCCATTTATGGGCATTATGTTTTCTAGTCTGTGCATCCGTGAGTTCGTTCGTTCGGTCGGTCGTCCGTCGGTCCGTCCGTCTGTCCGTCCGTCTGTCCCGCTTCAGGTTAAAGCTTTTGGTCGAGGTAGTTTTAGATGAAGTTGAGCATGTTTTACTTATTAGAATGAAATTCATAACAGTGTGGCTATTGCCATTCATTGACTGGGACAAATTAGGTGAACGTTCGTCTGTAATGCCCACTGCTCACGACGTACTTATTTATATAGACATTTAAACTGTGGGGTCACCAAAGGTTTTCAACGCCTAAATAAAATAATTAGAAATACTAATCAAGGATAACCTTTGTGATTTGAATATAAATAACCAGGTGCTCCGCAGGGCGCAGCTTTATATGACCCCAGTGGTCGAACCCTGAACAGTTGGGGCAAATTTGGTCACAATATTCAAGCTTGATACTGTCTGAATTTGGATTGTGATCGATTTTTTTTTATACATAATATGGGTTTTTATCACAAAATTAATGTGGTCAAAGATCTTACAAATCTATTGCACAATACTGTGCAATTGAAGATTTCTTCTTGAAACTTTTCAAAATTTGAAATTTGAAAATGTTTGAAAAAAAAAGAATCCCTTAAAAAAAATGGTAAACCAAAATCCCCCCCACTTTTTGAAACCCCCCTTGGAACAATAACCCTTAAACTCAGTCCCATGCTTTCTTTTGTAGTATTGAACCTTGTAGTGCAATTTCAGAGAGATCCATACACTTAAACACTTATTGTCATGATTGTTAGAAAACTAGAAACATGCTTCTTTTTGGCCCTTTTTAGGCCCCTAATTCCTACATATTTTGGGCAATCATCCCAAAACTTAATCCCAGCCTCCCCTTTGTTATATGGTACGTTGTGGTACAATTTCAGAGAGATCCATACAATTACACACAAGTAATTGTCTGGAAACTAGAACAATGCTTGTTTTGGCCCCTTTTTGGCCCTTAATTCCTAAACTTTGGCCCCATAACCCCGAATATGAATCCAAACCTTTTACTTGTGGTTTTAAACATTGCAGTATAATTTCAGAGCAATTGAAATACTTGTACACAAGTTATTATCCTGAAACTAGAAAAATGCTTGTTTTGGGCCATTTTTGTGCCCCTAATTCCTAAACAGATGGGACCATCATCCCAAAATTGATCCCAACCTTCCTTTTGTGGTATTGAACCTTCTGAAAAAAATTCATAAAGATCTATTCACTTAAACTAAAGTTATTATCCGGAAACGCATGTGTCTTCGGACGACGCAGATGACGACAACGACGCAGACGACGACATCATACCATTATACGATCCCAAAAATGTTTGGGGTCGTATAAAAATGGCCTTTAACACAGAGTCTAGGCTCACACCGAACAGCAAGCTATAAAGGTTGAATATTTAAACTTCTTTACTTGATGTTTTGTTATGTTTTGACAATCAATTTTCCTAATATGATATCGCACGTTCTTTCAGAAAAAAAAATGACTTAATTTGCTTTAAAAGTTACAATGCATGTTGTCGTCTGTTTATATAGTTCATATGTGTTTCTCGTTTTTATATAGATTGGGCCGTTGGTTTTCCCGTTTGCATGGTTTTACACTAGTAGTTTTTGGGGCCCTTTATAGCTTGCTGTTCGGCCGTTGTGAGCCAAGGCTCCATGTTGAAGGCCGTACCTTGACCTATAATGGTTTACTTTTATAAATTGTTACTTGGATGAAGAGTTGTCTCATTGGCACTCATACCACATCTTCCTATATCTATGTGCTGATTGATCATCTTTTTGGGGACGTCAAAGCGATTTAACAACTGAGGTTGTCGAATTAAGTCATCTGTAATTTCTATCTGGTCTTAAGTTTTATTTCAGAAAGAATGCATAATCCACTTTCATAAGTTGTGAAAATACAAAATATAGACAGAATATACGTCTGCCCTATCTTCGTACTTGCAAGTTATTGGAAAGTCAAAAAGTTATTTGGATTAAACATTGTGAAATTTGAATTTACGTTAATGTATTGGTAAAATGTAAAAAAAAAATGTAGATAGGAAACTTGAAATTATTTTATTATTTTGTGTCAAGAATTTGTATTGATGCCATCTCGTATGTTTTAAATACGAATAAAGGGGTAGTCAGGTTGTCTTATACATGTACGTCAATGAGACACACAAAAAAAAACCCGCCATCAACTTAACAGGTTTTTTTTACAATGGATAAACCTATTTTTTTTTATTATCAATGATATCAGCTCTGAACATTTAATTATTCTTATAAATGACACGGTTGTAAGTGATGATATAACAAATATTTAAAAAAAAATCCTTTAAAGCTTTGTAAAAAGAAAGTTTCATCAAAATTTGTAACAAGTATAAATATTTCAATCCCCACTGGAAGGCCTCTGATAGACTGGGTGAGCATAAAATCATAGCCGTTGACAAACAAGTTACAACTTACAAACGTTTTATCGTCGACCACACTGTTATGAAATTAATTCTAATATATATGCAAGTGGTATGACCCCTTAAATAGAAAACATTTCAAAGAAAACAGTAGACAGAATCAGGGACTTTCTATACTAACATAGAAAGTCCCTGACAGAATACAGAGAGTCTCTATATATTAAAGTAGTATAATCGTAGTTTACATGTAGATAAACGTCGAAAATACTTCTCCTCTCTAAGGAGGTATAATAATTGTGGTTCTTGCGATCTAAACACCATGATATGAAACGCGGAAAATAATTGTCCTCTCTAAGGAGGTATGATAGTTATGATTCTTGCGATCTAAACACCATGATATGGAGAACGCTCTGAATGGCTTATTTATTTTTCATTTTTGTTATCTACCATACGATTGGTTGTCACTGACTTGTGTCTCATGTTTTACTTATTTTAATATATATGCAACTGGTATGACAGGGGCGGATCCAGCCATTTTAAAAAGGGGGGTTCCTAACCCAGGACAAAATGGGGGTTCCAATAACATGGCCTCATTCAAATACATTGATCGTCCAAAAAAAGGGGGAGTCCAACCCCCGGAACCCCCCCCCCCTCTGGATCCGCGCCTGTATGACCCCTTAGATAGTAAACGTTAACATTTCAAAGAAAACAGTAGACAGAATACAGAGAGTCTTTATATATTGAAGTAGTGTAATCGTAGTTTACATACAGATAAACGCGAAAAATAATTGTCCTCTTTCAGGCGGTATAATAGTTGATCTAAACATCATGATTTCAGTATAAAAACAATATACGTATAGTGTCTTGAAATATGAAATTTATTTGTATTCGGCACGAAACAGGGGAAATGCTCGGTAGAACCTCGCATTTCCCCCGTTTCTAAGCCTCATACAAATAAATTTCATATTTCAAGACACTATACGTATATTGTCTAAATGTGCACATCATATTGAATGTTTGCACATCATATAAGTATGTTTGCACATCATATAAGAACATTTGCACATCATATAAGTATATATGAACATCATATAAGTATATTTGCACATCATATAAAGATGTTTGGACATCATATATAGATACTTGCACATATTTATAAGCATATTTGCACGTCATATAAAGATGTTTGCACATCATATAATGATAAGTACACATCATGTAAAGGTAAATGCACATTATATAATGACAAGTGCACATCATATAAAGGTAAATGCACATCATATAATGAAAATGGTCATAACAAGACAGTTTTAGCGTTCCATACCATACCGTATAGTTAGCAATAAATGGTCACGACATTAAAGATTGGAAACAATTCAAACGTGCAACTAACCGCCTTATGTTATGAAAAAATACGAGACATGGCCCGAATGCATAAAACATCTAAACTTAAGTGTTCCTTAAACTTAGATTTCACTAGAATTTCCTTAGTTAAGTAAAATACTGAAGTCGTATGCATTAACTTATTCAGGTCGTCACGTATCTAAGGGTACGGGCGCCGAATGGGACTCTTGTGGTTTTGTACAAAATTCAATTCTGTCATTACAAAATCGTTTTTGTTTTACAAAACTATGTGATACAGACTTGTTTTATGAAAACTTCAATTTTGTGATGACAAAATTCATTTTTGTCATGACAAAAAGTAAATTTTGTCACAAAGGTATGCAAATATAAACATATTTGCATACAAAATTGACTTTTGTTACCTGATATGGAAATTAAAACACAGAAGTCAATTGTGTGAGACAAAATTGACTTTTGTGAGACAAAATTGACATTTGTGAGACAAAATTGACTTTTGTGAGACAAAATTGACAAAATTGAATTTTGTATCACAAAATTGACAAAATTGATTTTTTTTCTCACAAAATTGAGTTTTGTCTCACAAAATTGACAAAATTGAATTTTTTTCTCACAAAATTGAGTTTTGTCTCACAAAATTGAGTTTTGTCATACAAAAGTCAATTTTGTGAAGACAAAATTCAATTTTGTGAAGACAAAATTGATATTTGTGAGACAAAATTGACATTTGTGAGACAAAATTGACTTTTGTGAGACAAAATTTACTTTTGTGAGACCAAATTGACTTTTGTGAGGCAAAACTCAATTTTCTGAGACAAAATAATTTTGTCTCTCACTAGTGACAATTTTGCCTCACAAAAGTCAATTTTGTCTCATAAAAGCCAATTTTGTCTCACAAAAGTCGATTTTGTATGCAAATTACTTAGTTCACAGAATCCAAACTAAACAAATTTGCATACGAAATATACTTTTGTGAGACAAAACTCAAATTTGTGAGACAAAATTCAATTTTGTCAATTTTGTCTCACAAAAGTCAATTTTGTCTCACAAAAGTCAATATTTGCACGTCATATAAAGATGTTTGCACATCATATAATGATAAGTACACATCATGTAAAGGTAAATGCACATTATATAATGACAAGTGCACATCATATAAAGGTAAATGCACATCATATAATGAAAATGGTCATAACAAGACAGTTTTAGCGTTCCATACCATACCGTATAGTTAGCAATAAATGGTCACGACATTAAAGATTGGAAACAATTCAAACGTGCAACTAACCGCCTTATGTTATGAAAAAATACGAGACATGGCCCGAATGCATAAAACATCTAAACTTAAGTGTTCCTTAAACTTAGATTTCACTAGAATTTCCTTAGTTAAGTAAAATACTGAAGTCGTATGCATTAACTTATTCAGGTCGTCACGTATCTAAGGGTACGGGCGCCGAATGGGACTCTTGTGGTTTTGTACAAAATTCAATTCTGTCATTACAAAATCGTTTTTGTTTTACAAAACTATGTGATACAGACTTGTTTTATGAAAACTTCAATTTTGTGATGACAAAATTCATTTTTGTCATGACAAAAAGTAAATTTTGTCACAAAGGTATGCAAATATAAACATATTTGCATACAAAATTGACTTTTGTTACCTGATATGGAAATTAAAACACAGAAGTCAATTGTGTGAGACAAAATTGACTTTTGTGAGACAAAATTGACATTTGTGAGACAAAATTGACTTTTGTGAGACAAAATTGACAAAATTGAATTTTGTATCACAAAATTGACAAAATTGATTTTTTTTCTCACAAAATTGAGTTTTGTCTCACAAAATTGACAAAATTGAATTTTTTTCTCACAAAATTGAGTTTTGTCTCACAAAATTGAGTTTTGTCATACAAAAGTCAATTTTGTGAAGACAAAATTCAATTTTGTGAAGACAAAATTGATATTTGTGAGACAAAATTGACATTTGTGAGACAAAATTGACTTTTGTGAGACAAAATTTACTTTTGTGAGACCAAATTGACTTTTGTGAGGCAAAACTCAATTTTCTGAGACAAAATAATTTTGTCTCTCACTAGTGACAATTTTGCCTCACAAAAGTCAATTTTGTCTCACAAAAGTCAATTTTGTCTCACAAATGTCAATTTTGTCTCACAAAAGTCAATTTTGTCTCACAAAAGTCAATTTTGTCTCACAAAAGTCAATTTTGTATGCAAATTAGTTCACAGAATCCAAACTAAACAAATTTGCATACAAAATTGACTTTTGTCGCCCAATTTTCAAATTAGGTAGCAAAAGTAAAGTCTGTGTTACAAAAATGAACTTTGTCATGACAAAAGTAACTTTTGTCCACTGAAAGATAATTTTGTATGACAAAATTTTAAATTTGTAGTATGCTACAAATTTTGTTAAACTGAACTCATTTTTGTTGAACAAAAGTCACTTTTGTCTCTAATTACCGTATGATATATATTATCTCATCGCATATACTCATCCGTGTACAAGTTTGTTATGAATATTTGCTTTGATTGATCAATACATACTTTATTAGTAGCTTGGGTTAAACTGATTTATGTATGTACAACAATTCAATAATACTTAATCTTAAATTTAACTTAACTTTAAACGGTAAGGTATTATCTTAAACTTCTGGATGAAGGGCTTGTCTATTTTCTGTAGACAACGATATATTTTCAACTGTAACAAAAAATGATAAAGGTTTCAATTGCGTAGCACCAGTGTAGCATTGTAAGCATGTCCGTACAAATAATTTTATAGAACATTTTTTTAAATAAGAATTTATTATATTCGTTCAGATTCTGGTGGGGCTACAGCCCCCTTCCAGACCCCCTGCTTTCAATTTCTTTTAGGGTTTTAAAAAAATATATTTCGAATTGAAATATTTATCATGCCCCTTTTACAGCAATACAAAAGAGGTAGGATCAATTTTCCACGATCTCAATATAAACACAAGAGCATTTTTCAAAAGTTCTGCTATCTTTTCTAAAACACACATTAGTAGATTCATATGTTTACGGTAAGGTATTATCAACATCTAAGCATACTAACAATATTTTGTTTACGGCAATATATCACAGAATATATAAAGAAATATAAAAAATAATTCAATACGGTTTAGGTAACATAATTACGTTAAATACACTTTGATTTCAATGGGGCAGATTTTAAAACTTTTCGATTTTGTCCGAGTAAGTGAAACAATGTGCCTTACAACTTAAAAGAATAAAACGAAATAATTGAGAATTTTCAACAATACAACAGACCCACCCCCACACTCACAGAAAACAAGATTTTGCATGCCTGAAGATCCTCATCTCTTCCTTCCTTCATACTGTTTTTTTTTTTTACTAAGGAAATACTAAGTTTGAGATTTTTTAGGGTTTCCTATCGTCGAGTTGCAAGTTGCAAGTTGCGAGTTGAGATAGTCGAGTTGCAAGTTACGAAAGTCGATTTGCGAGTTACGAAAGTAGAGTTGCGAGTTACAAAAGTCGAGTTGCGAGTTACGAAAGTCGAGTTGCGAGTTACAAAAGTCGAGTTCCGAATTACAAAAATCGAGTTGCGAGTTACAAAAGTCGAGTTGCGAGTTAAGAAAGTCGAATTGCGAGTAACAAAAGTGGAGTTGCGAGTTAAAAAAGTCGAGATGCGAGTTAAGGAAGTCGAGTTGGTGTCGAGTTGCGAGTTACAAAAGTCGGGTAAAAATAAAATGAACTGCTTACATAATCACTACGTATAATAGTATTTTCTGAAGAAGCAGACAGCCTTCGTAACTCGCAACTCGACTATCGTAACTCGCAACTCGACTTTTGTACCTCGCAACTCGACTTTTGTAACTTGCAATTCGATACTCGCAACTCGCAACTCGATACTCGACAACAAGTGAATCTCTGCGAGTATCCAGTTGCAAGTTACAAAAGTCGAGTTGCGAGTTACAAAAGTCGAGTTGCGAGTTAAGAAAGTCGAATTGCGAGTTACGAAAGTCGAGTTGCGAGTTACAAAAGTCTAGATGCGAGTTAAAAGCCCTCTTCCTTTTCCAAAGTTCGAATTATTTTACCTTTTTGTTAAATTCAACTATTTTCGTGTTTCTGGCCTCAGACCACAATTATTCTTCTAAGACTAAGACCGATTAAGGCTAATTTGAGGGGGGCGGGGGGGGGGGGGGGCGGGGGGGGGGGGGTCGGAGAGTCCTTGATACCGAAATCCCGGTCTTAAAAACAAAAAAAACATGAAATCCCGAGATGCAGAATTTTAAGAATTTCATATCCCGAAATACCGAAATCGAAAAATATATTCCCGGATCCCGTATTGATCAATACTCAAATCCCGAGCTCAAACACACCCGATCCCGAAGTCCCAAAAAAGATCCTGCCTCCCTCTAGTCTTTACCCTACTTTCATTTTTGCCAAATCACTACTTTCACTTTCAACAATAAATTGTTTAAAGTAACATAATCGTAGTTTACAGAACAGAACAGAACAGAACAGAACATATTTTATTTCCAATTAAGGGCCCACAAGGCGCATACAGAGCATACATGAATAAGGAAAAAGAATATTGATTTGCATAGATACATAGATACAAACAATTTTTTTACATACAGTTACAATACAATTACTAACTCATATTCACTTTAATAAATTTACTAACAACATTAAGGACCTGATTGTCTTCACAGTTTAATAAATAAATAAATTTATGCTGATTATCAAGTATAGAAAAATTTGGAATTCTTTGGCAAACAAAGTCAAAGAGAGCATCTCTATCTGATTTAAAATTTTCACAGTTTATAGTTAAAAAATGGTTTACATGTAGATAAAATGCGTAAAATAACGAGCTCAAATTATTGTCCTCTCTAAACAGGTATAGTAGTTGTGTTTCTTGCGACTTAAACACCATGATATGGAGAACGCTCTGATTGGCTTATTTATTTTTTTAATTTTTGTTATCTATCATACGATTGGTTGTTTTAAACCGGAAGTCTTATCTATCATTAAAAGTCAGTCTGATGACGGAATCAATATCCGGACTTTTTTTTGTCGTTTTTCTCCAAAAATAACTCAATCTGAATAATCATAAGAATGGATGACAAATGCGACTATGTTACCTATAGAACACAGAGGCATGGTGATTAGTTAATCGTGGAAGGAAGAGAAGCGACACACACAATGAGGTCTTCTCGTTTAATAGTATAGATATAGGAGCATAGAATGGCGTCCATATTCTTGATATAACGATACATAACATTGTGTTTCGGGGCCTGCTCGGGGATCCCTCTAGGTGTGTGATTTTTTGCTGTCTTGAAGACCCAATGGCATTTGGTTGAATTGTATATTTTAGTTGGGTTGCTGTCTCTTTGATTGATTCCCAGTTTTTATTCTTTAGTCTATACATGTAGCTGTCAAAGATACTACTTTAAAAACACCATTTACATTTGCGTCATTTTACAGGTAAGATTTAACTGGAAAGTTTAAAATGTTTATTGCTTCATCGTGAATAAGATTTTTTTTTTAAGTATTCCTCCTGGATATTGAGTAACTTATTAAACTGAGTCACTTAGGTTTAAAATTATATAAGTGTTCACATGTTTGAGATTGTCAATTATAAGTTAGTAAAACGGTTTCCGTTAGTTTTCTAAGAATTCAATTTGGATTGCCATTTGTTTTACATTTTTCATGTTTGTGTCGTTTATAGCAGACTACAAAGAATGGATTTTGAAGGCCACACAGTTGTCTATGGTGGCTTTAATCAATTTTATTTGACTTTGGTAGTGCCTCATTGCCAACATACCACATCTCCTTATTTTTATATAGAGGAATTGATTTCTAGGACCACACATATAGGCAGTTATCCAGTGTTTTTAGTACGTCCGACACGTTGCTTTCATGTCTTGTGTTAGAACAAACTTTTGGTTTAACTATAGTGTAGTGCTTTGTTTTAGTTTGATGATGTCGTTAATTTATAACAGAACTGAGCTTTAACATTATAAGTGGTTACGATGAACGATTCTGGAAATATGCTTTATTATGCAATAAAAACTGTGCTTTAAAGTTATTTTCTTTTGAATAATACTATTTTTATACTACAATGTATAAAGGAGAAGGTTCGGTAAGGGCCATATTTGGCCCTGATTATAAAGTTCAATGTTACAAGACAAAAAATGTTTCAAGATGACCTAGAGACGTGTGAGAAAGTTAAATAGAACTATTTTTGTCAAAGTTTAATTCTAACACGTTGATTTTTATATCCCAAAAACGTCAAAATATGAGATTTTGGTAAAATTTGACAAAATCGGCTGAATTTCAACCATATTTAGGACCAGGAAACATAGAGCGCAGGCGTCGACAAACTAAATATTCAAATAAGACATGTGAAATATCTTCACAAACATTATTTTAAAAGATCTTTGTTGTCGACGTATGCGCTCTATGTTTCCTGGTCCTAAATATGGTTGAAATTCAGCCGATTTTGTCAAATTTTACCAAAATCTCATATTTTGACGTTTTTTGGATATAAAAATCAACGTGTTAGAATTAAACTTTGACAAAAATAGTTTTTTCATGGAAAATCAATATGAGTACAACTTGTGACGTCATCATAAAACGCAGAACGTAAATTTTCAACAAAATGGCTTATTTCCGATCTAGTCATTGTATTAGCTATAATTTCTGGTGATATTGGTCAATAAATTATTAATTGAAATTTAAGCTTAAAGGGAAATTCCGCGATTTTTTACTTATCATCTAATTATGTTCATCTTAACATAAAAAACACATTTGCAAAGTTTTAAATTTATATTCCTTCTAATAACAGAGAAAATCAAGTATTTGTAACTTTTTTGGTTGAATTCTCGAGTGGGTCGTGACGTATTAGCCCGATTTATTGAATTCTGGGAAAAAATAAAATCTGGTTAACTCTTATAGCTTATCGACAATATACGTTATTAAAAGCGCACAGCTGACGAATGGTCGAAGTTATAAACCACAATATAAGAATGAACGAAAGTGAATATGCATATATATATACCGTTTTGTATTGATTGAATTAAACTCCTATAAAATTATCTCTAGTAAATGTTTTTGAATAAATTTAATTAATTATTGTTGAGATTTTTTTCATAAAATATTTATTGAACATTTTTACTGATATTGAACTGAAAATATTTCAGTTCTATTTACCGTTATTGTTTTGATAATCATTTCAATGCAACTAATGTGTGAGCAGAGTGTGTATATTATTTTGTAAAGGTCACTGTATATTTCTCGGCTTGAGGTCAATTCGTTTACCTTGTAGCTATTTAGCCGCAGGTGTGAGTTCAAGCGTACACAGGTATAAATGTTGTTATTTGGAAAGGATAAATAGAAAGGATTAGAGTATATGCTGTCATGATGTTAATACACTAAGATTAAATACAATATGAGAATAAAGATACAATAATTAAATTGTGTAAATTAATTGAAAATAAAATTCAGATTCGTAATTCCGAAAGTGTATAAAAATAAAAGGAAACAATTTTTGATTACTTTCTTAGCGGCAATTGGCGTAAAGATTCAAATATGAAGCAAAAAATAGTAGTTTTAATCTTTAATAAAAACTAAATGCAATATTACCCAATTTGATATACCATTGTACATCTGTTTGATATCATTGACTTTACCGGAATTTCTTAACTTGTATTCAAATCTGGCTGTGTTTAAATGCTAATAAAACTATTGCAATTTTAAAGTTTTTAATTGACAAAAAAATACAACATACAACATGCATAATTTTTTTTTAGTTTCTTTTTAACATTTTATTCTTACATAATTAAATTCATTTGACAATCATTTACACGAACTTTTTGTGAAAAGAATACTAATTATCTAAGCTAAGGCATTATATCTTTTGAGGATTGAGGATTTTTTTTTTAAATTCTATGATAATAGTTGTGCAATGTTGAACATGATAGCCGTCATTAATCCAAATAAGTAATACAGTAGTTGTAATAAAAGTTATACTTTAGTCATGCATTACAGATATTGACGAATTTATAATAGTTCGTTCATACATCGTTGTTCATGAAACAATCATTATTAGTATACATGTAAGTTTCCTGACGTATAAGAGACATTGAGGATGAGCTCCAGAGAAATCAGACTAGTTGCGTTTCGTTCGTTTGTTTGTTGGGAAAGGAGAGGAAATGCAACCGCTTGTACAGATAAACGACAGAATTACCATACAAGCATTTATAGTCAACACAATCAGAAAGAGTTCCCATCGTTAGACGGGGAATATGAAGGCTTCCAAGAATGAACAAGTGACATGTCTAACTCTGAACAGTTAGAGAACAGACTATCGACATCGAACGCTTGTTCTTGATATTTGAAACTGTATGCATATATATACGTATACGTTTATGATATAGTGATGAGTTCTGACAAAAACTAAATTCCTTCATGGTTATATCTTGCCATACGTTTATATTGGTTTGTAAGGTGATTACTCAAAATCGTTATTTGAAAATCCTGTTTGTGAGATGTAGATTCATTTCAATACAGAAATTTCGTCTATATATTTCACAAGTGTATAACACGGAGAAGCTCTGAAGGTTCATTACTCCCATTTTGTTTGGGTGTGAACCATCGATGTTTACAGCAATATCAAGGAATAAGGTGATGATGGTAGAAAGAACTATGGGCGTCATGTGGCAAATATTACATGCATATCGGACAATGAGTTGTCAATCTGTATGAAAAGTTTTCCAATACAACCATATTATTGAGAAGGAATGTTTACATGCTATACTCTCGTACTAGTATTACAGGGTTCTTGTGGCGTTCACCTTAGACACACATCGTTTTAACGATGTTTAAAAAAAGACAGAACCAATTTAATGTCATATTTCCCTATTTTTTAAATATAACTAAAATTCTTTTATCTGACAAGAATATCCCTATTTAGCGAACAAGTAATTTATTCTTTTTTCGGTTATTGAATACCAAGAAAGAAAATAAATCCCGAAATTAATTTGAAACTTTGATACTCAAAAGTTTCCCAGCAAAATATTCCCATCCCCTGGGGATAATTAGTGTTCGTCCAGTGGCATATATAATAATTGTGATGACGAATTCCTTCCTTTGTTTGAGAACAATCTTATTGAAATATAAATCTGTGATTTCCTATGTCCACAGCTTCAATGAACCAAAGCAAAAGTTATACATCGACCTGTATTTAAATCAAATTGGTTCTCTTCTTCTTTTGGTATACAACTGTAGTCTATCGACATTCGATGATTACATACTGTTGGCACACGTTGGCTAGTCTATTTACAACACTTTTACCCCTATTTATTCAAAATATATGTTTTTTTCTTATGTTCAATGTATACACGTATATATTTTAAATTGCGCTATAGTTCCGTAACTTTATATCCAGTCGTATAAACGAATCGTCGGCAAGTGCGTACATTTTTTTAAATCAATATTTCTGGTCTGTTCCAATCTGTCCTTCACTATTGACAATTTCCCAAATTCACCCTTGGAAAAAATATTTAAATAGATTTTAATTTCATCAAATCTTATTTTTTGGGTATTATTTATATATTATGAATTATATTCTTTACACCAGAAATGTTATTTATAAACAAGCGTATGAGTTTAGTAATGACAAGTAAGACAGAGTTGTATATTATACATCTGATAGTTCAAAATGGAACGTTATAAGTTATAAGTTATCAGCCGTGTACACTGATCAATACCTGCAAAAGTGAAACGATGCATGAACTTGCAAGCCCGACAGGAAATCGCTTGAATACCTGGACGTGTCACCTCACACCCTCACAATACCTTTGGAAGTAATACCTTTAGCCATGCTGGTGATCAGATAAGGGAAGATCAAAATATATTTGAAAAAAGTTTATTACTTTAAAGAATTATGAACAAATTAGATTTTCGAAAACAATTTTCACGGAACACTTATTTATGATTTCAACTTTGACTTTTCACCTAATTCCAATATCAACAGTTTAAAAACAACAGACCATGGTAATTTAAAAAAAGTAAGAATATTTTCCGTATCAAGTTAGTTAGTCGTATTAAACAACCGTACGATTGACAAGATATCGACACGCAATTACGACTACATCGGTTACTGTAGTTTTGTTTCTTTGTGGTTTATAGACATATCGTTTTTATTCATCGGGAAAGAAGACAAGATGGCGGATCTCGGAGAATTGATACTCTAAATTTAAAATCGATGGTGATCGCTTATCTAGCGGAATAAAACTTTGATATGTATGAATTTGAACATTTTTATACAGAATGAACATAATATCAATTTTTGATTTTTTTGCGAAGTTTCCCTTTAAACAGGGGTCCATTTTAGGACCGTACCGAACCTACTCCTTTACATGTACCTGTACTTACATGTTGCACCAGTATTATTGGCGTAAATGTTTTTTTATTTTCATTTTGGCTCAAATTGACTGAATACTTATAGTATCTGCGAAATACAAAAAGTAAACACTGACCACTGAACCATGAAAATGAGGTCAAGCGGGTCAAGTGCAGATGACAACTGCCAGTTGGGAGGTGTACACCTTACAATCATTCCATATATCAAACATAGTCTAGAAGACATATTGCTTATAGTATCTGCGATATGTACTTGACCACTAACACTTAACTTTGTTCACTGATCCATTAAAAGGTCAAGATCAATTAAAAAACCATGTGACAGGCATGGGGACGTTGTATGATACACAAATACCAAATATAGTTATCATTTTACTTATAAGAGAGAAATTAACAATATCAAAAAATCTTAAATTCTTTTTCAAGTATTCATTCAACCATGTGGCGTAGCTAGACTTTAATATAATGATCTCAGATCTCTTCCGCGCTTCATACAAAATGTACTTCGGTCAACGCTTTTACACCCCAATGAAGTTACAAAAAGAAGCATTCAATTCTTAAATAGTCCGCGTGAAATGCAGAATTTTCTTTTATATTCTATTTTTAGGATTATTTGTTTACGAAATATAAGGTAAAAGTAAATTATGGTCAGACCGGTTCTTTTTATATTGTAGTGTAAACACACTGGATTAAATAAGATCGATCTCGTCCTTTAATGATACAGTACTTTTTTTTCAAATACTTCCAGAACTTAACTTACATTAGACTCTTATAAATAAGTAGCACATATAACTGACATAACTCTTTCGAAACCCGCAATCACGGGAATGACTAAGTTCAGGTACATGCATGCTCTGTTTATCAAACGTGAATCAAACCTGAAAATTTCGCGTGTCAAAAATATTTTTTGTTAATCGCAACTCGACTTTCGTAACTCGCCACTCGACTTTATTAACTCGCAACTCGACTTTTGTAACTCGCAACTCGACTTTTGTAACTCGCAATTCGACTTTCGTAACTCGCAACTCGACTTTCGTAACTTGCAACTCGACGATAAGAAACCCTCCTCAACTATAGGCTCCCGTTTGGACATGCACATTAAACTTGTTGCAGGGCTTACATGTTTATGAGGTGTCTTCCCTCCTTTTATCTTTGACAGTGGTACAACAATACAACTTGAGAACTAACCGTAAGAATCAGTTCTTATCGGCTTCACTCAAATGATCGGTAGTAGGTAGGTACTAAACAACAATCATTAATACAGAAAGCACCAATAGTACTCGCAATTTCTGAAAGCTAGTCCATTGCAATTGCATATGGGGTAGGCGTTTAATAAAGAATATGTTCGATTTTCTCTCAATTAGCTTAAGGTAAAAATAGAATTTAGGTATTTAAACATTTACTTAAAATTTTTTGCAATACATGTATCTGAATATGTCAGATATCACGAGTTGGTTGACCGCTATGAGAATCCGTTCTACAAAGGATATTGGATATCCCTTAACTACAATCCCGATCCCTTTTCACGAATGTGACCTACTGAATTAGACTATTAACCGGCTTTGTATTAACATGAGCAACACGACGGGTGCCACATGTGGAGTAGCACCTGATATCACCCCCTGTTTTTTGGTAAGGTTCGTGTTGTTGTTGTATCCTATTTTTGACATTTTGTTCATGCATCTTTGTTAATATAATTCAATTTAATGCGACTGTCGTACACTTGAGAGGTTTAGCGCTATAAAACCTGGTTCAATCCACAACTTTCTAAATTTGAAAATGCCTGTACCAAGTCAGAAATATGACAGTTGTTGTCAATTCGTTTGATGTGTTTTATAATTTGATTTTGCCATTTGATTAGAGACTTTCTGTTTTGAATTTTCCTCGTGTTCAGTATTTTTGTGATTTTACTTTTAACTTGTTAAACAAAATATAATGTCTGTTATAATTTATTGTATTAGAAAGTTGAATTCTCGTAGTATAGGTTGCACTTTGTAAATACAGCTGTTTCTCAAAACACGCCTTTTTGGGGAGTAATAGAATATTCATAGAACATTAATTTTGTTTACATACTGGTTCCCAGTTATGCTCTCTGTGTTCCATATCGCAGAGACAGAACTTGGGAATGTTACCAGTAAATAAACACGTGCATATTGTTTACCTTGAAATCTGTGGTAACCTTTCATTCGAGGTAGGGGTAGTTAAGAAAATTAGTGTAAGTTTAAACTCTGAGAAGTTCAGGGCATATAAACGTTGAAAATATGCCGCACAGCCCTATATTTTGACCTTTGAAAAAAATTGTGGTGCATATGAACTTTCAATTCTAGGATAAGATTTTTTTCAAAACTTCATAGTAAAAGTGGTACAGTTTTAGCCGTAAAAGGAGTTCCTATGGGAAATTGCATTGTCAATATTTACAGAAATGCAACCTATAACTAGGCAGTAATTCCAGTCGGGAATATCTACGGAAATGTTTTTCAGTT
This sequence comes from Mytilus edulis, assembly GCA_019925275.1. Classification (NCBI taxonomy): domain Eukaryota; kingdom Metazoa; phylum Mollusca; class Bivalvia; order Mytilida; family Mytilidae; genus Mytilus; species Mytilus edulis. The sequence continues at coordinate 36,842,173 of CM034356.1, read as the reverse complement.
TTCCGCTACGGTCGGAAACAAAATAATATTTATCAAGACATACACCTTTCCAATTTTGTATTTCAGTTTGCCAAGCAAGTACCAATATTATCAAGTAAGTCTTAACAATTTAAAGGCAAAATTAGAATTTTCATCATTAAAGAATATACCTTATTGGAATTCAAATATTGCTGTACAGAAATGAATGCTTAGAGCATTTTTGGGAAACGAACTGAAAACGATAACTTTAAAATAATTACTAAAGCATTAAAATGTTTTACAAATGTTGTTTCGATTGTGTACCTAATACGAGATATCATATATCTCGTATTAGGTCAGTACCACACGGTGTAACGAATTTATCTTACCGACTATTATAAGATAAGTTATATGGTTTGCTACTGACCCCCTACTGATCCATAGAGAATAAATAAAATCCATAAGGGTTGAGGCCGTAGCCCGAGTCCCCTATGGATTTTACTCACCCTCTATGGATTCGTAGGGGGTCAGTAGTGAACCGTATAACGAATTTATCGCACGCAGGACTTTTCCTGTTGCGTTTTGTAGAAAAATATAACAATGAAATACAACAACATCAATAGACGACGTCACCATTAACAGAAGGAAGTGACGTCATGAACCCCATATGAAATTTATTAACCCCATACGGTCTCATGCATAGGTGGTGACGGCGCTAAACTAATCACAACGTGATATTTTACCCGCGGTGCGATAAATACACATGTGGTATTTTGACTAGCGGCCTATCAAAGTGATCAAGTCTTCAATATTTAGTATTAAGATCCTATACTTTCATTTGTCTATACAGAAAACAAATGCCAACTTTTTAGCTTGGAATTTATTGTATGAATTTATTTCAATCGTGTATTACATGTATTTATTTCATCGACTGTTGAATCCTTTCAGATTTATTTTTTTTGAAAGGGAAGTAACTCCGTTATGCCAACAGTAATAACTTGTTAGCTTTAATTATGTTTTATGAACTTATTTCAACCTTTCATCGTCAATTTTGTCGTCTGTTGAATCGCTTCTGATTTTTTCCTCAACACCGTGTTGTTTATATAAAGGGTTTTGGCATTTTTTGGTTTGAAAGGGAAATAACTTCTTAGGCAGCAACCATTTGATTTTCTGGGGGGGGGGCTATGGTTTTTTTTTCTGGACAAATTTTTTTTTCGCCTGTGGCGAAAAACAATCTATTTTTTCGCGACAAGTCGAAAACAATTTTTTCTTTCAATTTTAGCATTACATATAATGGCAGCTGAGGGTGAAACAAACAATTTTTTTTTCTCAGAATCAAAAACAAATTATTTTTTTCTCCAAAAAACAAACCCCCCCCCAGAAAATCAAATGGTTGCTGCCTTACTAACCCCATATGGTTGCTAACCCTATATGATAACTAACCATGTGACACGCTATATCAAATACACATAGTCACCACGTGTAGTTCATTAACCAATCATATCCCCATAAATCTATTGGAGGAAAGATAAGGTATTTTATTATCTGACTTTACGGTATGCATCTTGTGTATTGTTGAATGCCGTTCATTATCAAATATTTCCGGACATGTTTGCCTATTTGGCTTATAGGAAAACAGTTAAAAACCAGTATATAACTTCTTTCAGGCAATCCCAGATGTTTTGCGGTTGAAGTTGCGAGTCAAAGGAAGCGAAAATATCCCTTCAAGTACCAAGCAGTGTAAGTAAATTGTATTAGCATTAGGATGCCTATTATTTTGAAAGACAAAACGTTGGACGTTGATTTATATCATCATTTTTTTAAATTTCAAATCTGAATTTGCCAAAGGCAACATATTTTTTTTAATGATATTGGGTTGTAAACATGTGTCATTTTGTCGTCATTCATTTGTTGTCATAGAATGCTCAGTTTTCAATAGTATCATGGTATAATCCGCCTCTTTGGTACATGATCCCGTGAACTAGCTTTAAAATCTATGTTTGATAAAACTTCTTTTAAATAGAAAAGTTTTGTAAAGATAATGAAAACGTTGAATTATTACAAAACACATTTTAAGAAAATGTATATTATAGAAACATGTTAATCGGGAAAAATATCGTCTTTATATATATTCTTCAAAATGTTAAAAATCTTTGCACAATTATATCATAACATAGAAATTTATTACAAAGAAACATTATTGGAATGATAAAAAAACAGTGTTGTTGTATTGTTTACTTCCTTTTTAAATTGTCTCTGTAGACTCAGTCAAGATTTCACTTCCAACAGAATTATTTGAGGGAAATGACGTCAAGGAAACTAGTAGGATCATGGCAATAAGGCAACCACAATGGAATGAAACATTATCATTTCTTGTTAAAAAGAACGATTTCTTTGATAAGAAGAAGTTTATGTTAGGTATGAATTTACTTTTTCTTACAGTATATATATTTGTTTGTTTTAACCTTTTATTAGTTATCAGTAATGCATTGTACCGTTTTGGAGTACACAATCAACGATTCTTGAAATATATGTACACGCGGTTCCTGTATGATTTTTGAAGTATGAAATTAATTTTATTGAGTTTTCACAATAGTTGTAAACTGGTTTTTGGCGGTCATTTTTAAACAAGGTTTGCACGAGATTCAATTATCGATGTTTGCGCAGTGAACATTGTCGTTCGTTTCCTTAGTATTGAAGTCTAATTCGTTATGTCTGATATCAAGCCTGATAGATTATCTGACAAAGAAGGTGAAGAGCTGAAATTTTTTGCATATACCATATTAGATCTTGCACAGATTGTACAGACATCTGTTAGTTCTTAAAGTTCTAAGGCAACACATCTGATATGTTAGTCAATATTGGTATTGCTGTAGACTGTATAAATCACTGGAGAGATGAATTAAAAGGCCGTCAAAGTGCTTGAAGAATCTTGTAAATCTTTGAAGAGAAGGAATACGCTGAATCGTATAGCGGATAAATCTGAAGGTATTGGACAACTGTAGACAAGTATTTGTCTGATGACGTGATTAGTAACACAGAGATCGAGAAGTGCATTCAGGCGGTTGATGGCGGAACAGTAATGAAATCGTAAACCGCGCAGCATGATAAGCGTCAAAACGTAAAGAAAAGTACCTCCGAATCTGCTGGAAGTCCTTTAGGTATTGCTCAAAACGTTAATATTATTGTTTTTTTCCCAGCAACGGCCATTTTTTGTCAAAGAGGCCCCCTCTTCCAACATATCTCGTCTGATCAAGCTTAGGATATCTGTTATAACTGTGATCTGTATTGACACTGGGCCAAATATTTGAAAGGGGGAGTTTAACAGCTTCAAGAACAGCTCAATTTAGAGATCTCCATAAAGGTACATACTGTAGACAATTTTGACTCTTTTTATGATTATAAATCTTCTTAAATGATAGAAGTAGACTGAAAAACTCTTTAGATTTATTTTTTTTAAATTAAAAAAGTTTATGTTCAGACTTTATTGAATATGGTAATTTTATGATTATTATAAATGAACCAGAGAGCGTTTTGCTTAAAAATAATAATTCCGCTTTTGACATTAAATATTTTATAGAAAAGGCATTTCAGGAATTGATTGATGCTAGTATCATAAAAAAAGGTATCGATCAGACCGCATGCCATGATGTTTAGTTGTAAATCCGTTTACTGTATCGATTAATTCACCAGTTAAAAACCGTTAGATGTAAGCCTTGAGACACGTTAACAAACAATTGTGTATTGCAAAATTTGGTCACTGGGCCTTCATCTTATTGGTCACTGTCATTGGTTGTATTGTTACTTAACCAAGTGTTTCGACAAGTATCGATATACTAGTACTACATGTAGTAGTTATAAGGTATTTTATTTTATATTTATGTAGAAGGTGTTTTCAATGCCAAGAAATACACCAACGAGAGCTTAAGGTTCTGATGATTTATTGTACCAGTATATAAAATAACAAGTCTGAAATAGCAATACAACATATATAAATAACAAGCTATTTCGTATAAATAAATATATATTTTTACAAAATATCACAGATTATATAATACAGAATTAAGCTTTTATAATAACTATAGTAATTAAATCGATGATTTTTACAATATATAAAATGATCATAAAAATCACTCTGCTACATTCTCACCGCTGTAGGAAAATGACTTCCACGTCATTCCAGTCTGTTTCCCCCTTCACTAAAGGTTGACGTCCTCGGCAAGCCATTAACCACTAGTTGTTGCTTCGCATGATATCAAGGATATTTCTGTACAGTTCAATCTCCAATCCTTTAAATCTTCCTTTCTGTGCTTCTGACTCCAACCAGTGAATCTTGAGTAGCCAATCTGGCTGTTCGACCATAGCCTGCTTGGATACAACATAGTCCTCAAGGTATTTTGGTGGTTTCCTGTTCCTCTGAGGTCTAGTTAATACTGGTGGGTCTCGTGATGGTGTAGGTAGTATCCGTCTCCTTCGTTGTTGTTCCGGAGCTATGGTGGGCTCATCTGCCTCCTCTAGTGATAAGTCTATTGGCGCACTCTCATCTTGAGCAATAGAAGTGTTTTCTTCAGTAGTCTGAGCAGTCGCTTCTTCAGTTTCCTTATCACTCACAGGCTTTGGTTCTGCAGCTCTAATAATGTCCACAGGAAGAGCGTCCCCTCCTAAACCAGTTCCCTGCTGATCGCTACTCTCAGCTCCAGCATGGCCGTCACCAGTGAAACCAAGAGTTCCTTCTTGTAGGTCCACAACTGGTACATCATTGTTAGTGTTGTCTTGTGTATCCTGTTCAAGTATCATATATCAATACTCCTGCTCCGACTCCTCATCTGATACTTCATCAGTGGTCCTGTTCTCACTGTTCCCTTCAGATTTCGCCGCTTCCTCATGCTGCTTCTTTCTCCTTTGCCTGGGCGCAGGACGTTTCTTTTCTTTATCCATATTATCTTTGGGCAGATCTCCAATAGGCAAGAACAGATTCCTATGTAGAGTCCTCTTTCTTCCTTCTTTATTCTCTTTCTGAACCACGTACACTGGTATTCCACAATTAGGCTGACTATTTATACGGAACGGGTCATCTTCCCACCTATCTGCTAACTTGTGCTTTCCATCAAAAGCTAGAGTCTTGACTAAAACTCTATCCCCCGGTTTCAGCACAGCTCCTTTTACTTTGTGGTCGTACTGTGTCTTCTGTCGTTTCTGAGCAGCAAAGATGTTTCTTGTTGCTGTGTCATATGCTTTCCGTAGTCTATCTTGCATTTCTTCTGCATACTTAGTTCTGGTAATAGGTTCAGCTTCATCTCCAATTCCAAAAGCGATGTCTATAGGTGGTTTTGGTTGTCTTCCGAACATCAGATAGTAAGGAGAGAATCCAGTTGATGTTTGACGAGTGCAGTTGTAAGCATGGACAAGACCAGCAACATGCGACTTCCAATCTTTCTTCTGGACGTTGTCTAGTGTTCCAATCATACCAAGTAATGTCCTGTTGAAACGTTCGGTGATGCCATTACCCATTGGATGATACGGTGTTGTTCTTGACTTAGTCATACCAGTGATGTTGCATAATTCCTTGATGATTTTGGATCAAAAGTTGGCACCTTGATCGGAGTGAATTCTTTCTGGCAAACCATAGTGGACGACAAAGTTGTTGAAGAATGCGTCTGCAGTTGTTTTTGCTGTCTGGTTTCTTGTTGGTATGGCCAATGCATATCGAGTGAAGTGGTCTGTTATTACTAGTATGTTCTCAAATTCATCTGTAGGTCTTTCAAGTGAGAGATAGTCCATACATACTAACTCCAGAGGTTGTGTCGTCTCGATGCTAATGAGAGGTGTGCTCTGTGACTTGCAGGTTGCTTTCGTCGAATACATCTGTCGCAGTTCGATATCCAGTTGTCAACATCTCGATTCATTCCAAACCAAACAAAACTATCTCTAACTAATGATACTGTTTTGTCTCTGCCTTGATGTCCCATCGCATCATGTAATGCTGTGAGAACTTTGGAAATACAGACTTCAGGTAGTACAAGTTGTTTATGTTGTTCCCCATTATCATGTATAATACGGTAGAGTATGCAATCAACCATTTTCAATTTGTCGTAGTTGTTCAAAACCAAGTGTTCCATGGTGAACGTTCTAACTGTTCTTTTCGTGGCTTGTGATGTTCATCAACCCAATATATCCAATCTTTAAGGTAAGTATCTTGCTTCTGTTCCATCTTGATGTTAACTAGATGTTGTGATGGTAAGTATGGATCATCAGTGGCTTTAGATGTTGTCATCGATAACGTCTGAACATATGGTTGTGCATGTTGTAACTGACAAATGGCTTTCACAGAATCTGTACTAATGTTGTAGGTGTTGGTACGACCAAGTAGTTCTGGAAGTCTGGAAAGTGCATTTGCATCAGCGTTGTTGGTACCAGGTCAATAGACGATATTAAAGTTGTATGATGACAAACTTGCTATCCAACGATGACCAGTGGCATCTAGCTTCGCTGTTGTTAAAACGTAAGTAAGTGGGTTGTTGTCTGTAACCACGGTAAATGTGTTGCCATAAAGGTAATCATGAAATTTCTTTGTTACTGACCATTTCAGAGCAAGGAATTCTAACTTATGGACTGGATAGTTCCTCTCAGTCTTACTAAGTCCTCTGCTGGCATAGGCTATGGCTCTTTTCTTTCCTTCTTGTGATTGGTACAGTATTGCTCCAAGACCAAGCATAGATGCGTCTGTATGTAGTTCAAAAGGTTCCTTGTAACGTGGATAACCAAGAACAGGTGGCGTCGCAAGTTGACTTTTGAGCTTCTGGAAGGCATCTTCTTGTGGCTTGTCCCAAACCCATGATGTAACTGTTGGCTTCTTAAGTTTTCTTTTACTTGACTTCTTTAGTGCAGGCATCAAGTCTAGATCTGTGAGCGGTCTTGCTATTTTGGAGAAGTCTTTGACAAACTTACGGTAATAACTGACGAAACCAAGGAAGCGACGTACTTCTTCTGGCGTTGTGGGTCGAAGCCAGTTCATGACTATCTCTAGTTTATCTGGATCTGGTGAAATACCATCTTTAGAGACAATGTGACCGATGTACTTAACTTTGTCTTTGAAGAATGCACATTTCTTGGGCGAAAGTTTCAAGTTGTGTTCTCTTAGTCGTTGAAGTACCATCTGTAGTCTTTCGAGATGTTCTTCATACGTCTCTGAAAAGATGATCAAATCGTCAAGGTATATAAAGCATATATCTAGGTGAAGATCTCCAAGTATCTGTTCCATGAGGCGTTGGTAAGTTGCTGGACTGTTTACGAGGCCAAATGGAAGTCTGTTAAACTCGTAGAAACCCAGAGGGCCGACTGTAAACGCTGTTCTAGCCTTGTGTGTCTCTTCTACCTCGACTTGGTAATAACCACTCTTCATGTCCATCACGGTATAGTAGTTGTTTCCTCCCAAGGCGTCAAGGATTTCTTCGCTTCTAGGAAGAGCATATGAGTCTTTAATTGTCAGCTGGTTCAATTGTCTATAGTCCACACACATTCTGAGCTTGTTGTCTTTCTTCCTACCCAATACAACATTCGATGACCAAGGTTAATGTGAACGACGAATGATCCCAACAGTAAGAAGTTGTTGAAGGTGAGTTCTAACTTCGTCGAATAAAGCAGGGGGAATACGCCGGTGTCGTTGTTTGAATGGTGTTTCATCTATCAGTTCTATTCTATGCTGAACGGCGATGATGTGGCCTATGTCAGTATCTGAAGTGCTGAATACATCTCTGAATTGATGAAGTAATTCTCTGGCTTTACGTAGTTGATCATCAGTAAGTGTGTCTGGAAATGTAGATTCATTCCATGCATCTTGTTCGTAGGTGTCTGGTACATCAATGTCGGTAACTGAAACAGGTTGAAGTTCGCAAAGGATGGCATTTGGCGAAACTGTCACTGTTCTGGTGGTTACATTGCTGATATGTACTGGTATGATGCTGTTGTTTCTATACTGATATGACACTAATGATGGAGCTATATCTAAGTCAGATGGTATTGCTGCTCTATCAGTTGACTGTAAGAGTCCACAAACTGGATGGTATGGTAGTTCATGGTCCATGTATCCCTGTAGCACGACATCTTTGTTAGGTGGTATACGGATTGTCTTTCCTTCAGCACTCTTAATGATGGCAAGTATGTTGCATCTCTTCTGTAGTTCCTTATCTCTAAGTAGGAGACATCTAAACGTAATATACCAAGGTGTATGTAGATCTGCTGTTTGTAAAAAAGCGTGATCCATATCGTTGCTTTAAATCAGTCATAGCTGCTGTCAAAACGTTGGTTCCTAGTAGAAGTGGTACTAGCTGGTTGTAAGAACTATCTGGAACTACTTAGCATTGCTGAGGATCTGCTGATGTAGATGTACCTGGTAACTGTAAATCTACTGAGATATAACCAAGATATGGCATGTTCTGGCCATCTGCACATTCGATGTTAAGTATCTGGTTAAGTGTCGTGATAGGAGTGTCAGCCAGGTACTGTCGATGTGGAATGACTGGCTAACTGTACTAACCGTAGAACCAGTATCTAGCAGTGCTGATGCTTGAAGTCCATTGATGACTACTGTGACTTCATTAGGGCTACCAAGTAATCCTTCTGTATCACCTGATGACTGTCGTTGTTGGAACATCTTAGCTTTAGTGTTCATCTGCTGAAAGTTACAAGCTTTTCTAGTGTGATCGAGTCTAACTCTGCAGGCAAAGGCATAGTGGCCTGGTTGTCCACATCTATAGCATATAACAGGTTCTCTGGATGGTTGAGATACATGAGCAGGTAGGTATTCAGCTTCTATCTGGTCCCAGTATGGACGATGTCTGTTGCGTCTTCGGTGACGACGACGTTTTCTGCGTGGTGGATAGTACTGTGGATTATAAGTGTCGTAAGTTTTGTAGGGTTGGTCATACATGGCGTTGTAACATGGCTCATTCTGTTGGTCATACATGGCGAACGATGTAGTGTACCTATAAACATTCAATTCAATCACCCTAATTCAAGTTCAATATTAATGCAAAAATCTAATAAGTGTCAACACCACCACACTAAATGATCAAATGCAAATGTTCAATCAATACTAAAAAATAATCAACAATGTCTATCTACAATCTGAAAATCTAGATACTATCTAACTCAGTGAATGTCTAATATGTAAATAATATGATAATAAATTTTAATTCATATCAACTTAAGTACCAAGTCACTAAACAAAGTACATTTATAAAACGATATATATACTGTGTATCTAATACCAACTAGCAATGCTACACATAAAACATAATGTGTGTTATAATTGCTAAGTTCAACTGAGCATTGACCTATACCATGTGGGTTATAGTTCAATGTAAGTACAATACTCTACAACTGTATACCGAAAAATAAATTAAAAATATAAAAGTGTATGCTATATGTAGCTATGCTACTGTAATCTACAAAGTATGTTTATCACTATCAGCAATACATGTACACCATAAAGGAACGCCTATATAAACTAAGTGTACGTATCCAAGTAAGCCTCGGGAAAAAAAATTAAAAAAAATTAAAAAAAATTTTAATGTGTATACATGTTAAAGTATGAAAAGGTCAAAATGTAGGACGTAAAAAAAATAAATTTAAAGTCCAAAAAGTGGATGCAAAATTTCAAAAATAAATTCTGAGTGTGTAAATGTTTCAAGTGTATGCTAAGTTTCAATGTATCAAAGTGGTATACAGTATATAATGTAAATAAATATGTCCTACCTTAAACTAGAAAACTATTCCAATAATTACACTGTTCCATAAAAGTAATTAAATCACAATATTTCACAGTGTAGAATAAATAATAAAAGTACAGTTTTCCAAAAGTGAAAAACAAAAAGTCAAGTTACTATAAGTAACATCCGGTACTATAATGTCATCCGGTAAACTGTAAACAAACGCACGTGGACGATGATCCCATGGGTCGGAATGTTAGTAAACATAAGCACGTGGTAAAGTTCATCACATGGTACCAAAACGGAAGAAAACAAACACACATGGTCACTGCATACATGGACTCGAGACATCTAATTGAGTGTTCACTGACATCACATCTGGATCTCCACAAAAAATAGTATGTGCCATCAACCCAACGAAACGTGGGCGCCATTTGTAGTAGGTGGTTTTCAATGCCAAGAAATACACCAACGAGAGCTTAAGGTTCTAATGATTTATTGTACCAGTATATAAAATAAAAAGTCTGAAATAGCAATACAACATATATAAATAACTAGCTATTTCGTATAAATAAATATATACTTTTACAAAATATCACAGATTATATAATACAGAATTAAGCTTTTATAATAACTATAGTAATTAAATCGATGATTTTTACAATATATAAAATGATCATAAAAATCACTCTGCTACATTTATAACTTAATTTTAACGATTGTATATATATTTTGCAGACAATATTTTCTGTTCAGTTAAGTCGCAGTAAGAACAGATTAAACATACTGAACTTAGATCCTTGTTTAATACTAGTAGTTTATCTTCAACCATATTTGATGATCATGCATAAGTCTACAGCAGAAAAATAAGCTGGATATTTTAAATATTTGTAAAATCGACCGAAAATTATTCTAAAATTAAATGTGTTATACCCTGAATAGATTTGTATATATTTTACTCTTTAAGACTTTATGGTTTTTTGAAAAAAACACAAAATTTTGTTTAAGGAAGAACATACTATGGTTTGTCGTATATATTATATATATATAACTCGTCTAAACATCAACCCAACAATGTTAGATCTGTAAATTTGCTTTCGCAAATTTATTGTTCTTCCCTCGCTCGGATTCGAACCCATGCTACTGAGATATCGTGACACCAAATCGCCTGCACTGTAACCGGCGCGCTAGACCACACGACCACTTGGGCTTCATAACAATGGAGCTTTCGGTGGCCGGGTGTTACCTTTCCACCTTAGTTTTAATCTAGCGTCGTACTACAGTACATGATATATAAGGCATGCATAAAGGAGCCTACAAATTAATGTGAGATACAGTCACAGAAATAATTATATTTATAAGTACGTCTCTCTCTCTCTCTCTCTCTCTCTCTCTATATATATATATATATATATATTATATATATTATCAGAGCGAGATAATGGATTAAACGGCATAATCAGAGATTGGTTAGTTTAAACATATTTTATTTGCTGAATTAAAGCAAAATGGATTAGACACAAGTAAATCATACTTATGAAGTCTTCTCCATAATACAATATAAAATTACAATAATAGCATAATATAATGGATATGCATATAAAACAAACAGTTCATACAATATAATACTAGCTTTCATAGGTGAACAAAGAGGAGAGAAAGTAAAAAGAGAAAAAGAAAGTTTGAAAAGTCTTATAATTCAGTGAAAATGACTTGTGAATTGATGACAACAATGACGTTCAGTGTCCGTAATAATAACGCTCTATCAAGGCATAAGAAATCTGTTTGACCTTTTTATGAAATTTTGAACATGTTTGAAAATTTGAATATTTTGTTCGTTCGAAAGTTCTAAGTGTCCGCAAATTAATAATTTTGTATCTAAAACAAGTTTTCAGATAGCCATTTAAAGTTATGGAATAAGGTTTTTCTACACAATGTGTATTTTGGGCAAACGAAGAAGTAATGGTAGACATCCTCAATATCGGAACCACAATGGCAAGAAGGATCATCTATAATATTAGCTCTAAATAGGTCATTGTTTAAGAATGAAGCGGAACATCGCAATTGCGTTAAGATAATTTTTAATTTCCTTGGGCCGTACAAATAAAACGTTTGAATTTTACATAATAGACTATCGTTTTTAATTCTTTCTTAAATTTAGAAATAGAGTCGACACTGCGAATTTTTGGATCAAGTTTATTCTATTCACGTATAGTAGAGGGAATAAACGATTCAGTAGTAAGGGAAAGTCTACAAAATGGAACAATAATATCATGACCATTTCGCAACGGGTCGTTGGTTGTACTTTGTACACAAGGAGGTACAATATTACATAGATATTCTGGTGCATGCTTTTGGTTCATGTTATAAAACATCTGTAATTTTTTCTCCTTCTTCTTTCAAAAAGAGATTCCCAGCCAACCTCAGAAAATAAAGTTTCAGTTTTTGTAAATATTGGTAGACCTGTTACTATTCTTGCGGCCTCTAATTGCAAATTTTCTAATTTATGTGAGTAGCCTATTCTACAATTATCCCAAACTTCCGTGGCATATTCAAAAATGGGTCGAATAAAAACTAAATTATTTCGAGATAATCGGTATTTAAGTTTACGTAAAACATTTTAAGTGTTTCTTTACACTGTCTTATAATTATACTCTCAATATGATTGTTCCATTTTGCGTCACTACTGAAATTAACTACCAGGTGCTTATGAGATATACTTAATGGTATATTTTTACCATTTAAGGAAAAGCTCAGGTCTGGAGTCTCAATATTTGAAAAAATCATAATTTCAGTTTTATCTGGGTTAAATGACATAAGCCATTTAGAAGACCAAACATCCAGCTCTTTCAAGTCGCGATCGATAACAGATTTATCGGTTCTCCGTCGTTACCAGAATAATTGAAGGATGTGTCCTCAGCAAATAGCCGACACAGTGAAGTAAGCTTATCAGCAATATCATTAATATATAAGACAAAGAGAAGAACGCGCAGAACTGATCCCTGGGGAACACCAGCTGAGACATTACAGAAGGAAGAAGACGAGTTATTTAATACTACTATCTGTTGTCTGTCATGTAGATAATCCTGAAACCAATTCAATACGTTTCCGTCAACACCGTAAACTTTCATTATACATATAAGACCCCTATGCCAAACTTTGTCGAAAGCTTTAGAGAAGTCACAGAATACAAAACAGTTTATATCCTTTTTTTCCAAAGAGTTTAATATGCAATTATATATTTCTAAGAGTTGATGAACAGTTGAATTTTTAGGGAGAAATCCTGATTGATACTCATAAATTTATTTATTAGCTTTTAAATGATTGTATAAGTGCTTAAACACAACTCTTTCCATAACTTTTCCTACACAACTAATTAAGGATATCGGTCTATAATTTGATGGCAAAGATGAATCTCTCTTTTTGAAAATGGGTATCAGATTTGCTATCTTCCAGCTAGTTGGGTATATCCCCTCTCTTAATGATTTATTAAATATCATATGGAGCGGAACTGCTACCTTTTCTGGACACAGCTTTAGCATCTTATGACTGATCACATCAGGACCAGATGCTTTGTATCTATTTTTTTTTTATATTTACTTGGATACCTGAAAACTTACTATTAGTTTTTGTATCAAATTCGGGCAAATTAACATGATCTTCATCTAGTTTTGAAATCATACTAAAATATTTGTTTAACAAATTACATTTCTCCTCATCTTCATATACAGTATCATTCAGTTCATTATCCTTTATAATATTTTGAAGAGGTGGTATGGTTTCTGAACCTTTTTTGGATTTAATTGACGTTTTCATTAATTTCAAATACGTTTTTGAGTTTGAAGGTTGTTTTGATATTTTTTTCATATTATTTACTTTATTTCTCTGTTTTTTGTACTTCATAATATTATTTTCACAATTATATTTAATCGCTTTTTTCTTAATCTGTCTCGGATTCGAATTTCACGTCATTATTGAACCAGTGTTTTTCATTATGTCGTACAGTTACTGTTTTAGTAGGAATGCATTTTTTAGCTATTTTCAAAAATTCTATTGTAAAACATTCACACATCTCATTAGTGGTTTTACTTTCGGGAAGCATAGTATTCCAGTCTATTTCGTCTAATTTCTCAGAGATTGGTTGTAACTCCAATGATTTTGATCTGCATAGTCTTAGCCTTATCTATACATTTCCAGGCTTGTATATTTCCTAACATGATTTCCTTGGTGTAGTTTTGCTGCTCACAAGGAAATTTTTAAACCAAGAGTTCAAAATGGTGACGTTAAAATCACCCATTCATAAATTTTACAGACGCCATCATGAGATGGTTGACTGTTATGGAATATCCGTTTTACATATGATATGTTCCTCATTTCATAACTACAATTCCTTCCCCTTTTCACGAATTTATCCTACCGAATATATTTACTATAATAAGCAACATGTGGAAGCAGGATCTGCGTACCTTTCCGATGTACCGGAGAGCAATCCATGTTGTATAGTCGTTAATTTTTTATGTTTGTTTTTGTACTATTTAAAAAAAAATTATTGCCAATGAGACAACCCTCCACAGAACCAAATGTCACAGAAATTATAAGCTATAGGTCAACGTATGGCCTTCATCAATGAGCAATTTCCATATCACATAATCAGCTATAAAAGGCTACGAAATCACTAAATAAATGTAAAACAATTCAAACGAGAACACTAACGGCCTAATTAATGTCCAAAAAATGAACGATAACACATATGTTACACAGTCCCAAACGACAACCACTAAATTACAGGCTCTTGACTTTGAACAGGCACATACATATAGAATGGAGCGGGGTTAAACATGTTAGCGGGATCCAAAACTCCCCCTAACCTGGGACAGTGGTATAATAGAACAACATAAAAACCAACTATAAAAATCAGTTGAAAGAGGCTTAACAAATCAGATTGATATAAATACAAATAACAAAAACACGTGGTACTTGTATATCACTACAGAACATGACACTTAGTACAGATTTGAAAGTACTCGCAGTTACTGACAGCTTGTTCAATGCCAATACCAACTAATATAAAATAAATCATGCATCTATATTGTCAATCATTGTTCGACTGTTGTTCATGTTCATTTTAGGCCTTTGTGGGGTAGGAAAGATTTATTTTATTGCATCTTTCCTGGTGGCTTAGTTGACCCCTTCCTAGGCCAAGCTATTGTATTCTGTATTATTTTATTATCGTTTTATGTTTTGCATTCATTATTATCAGAGACATATAATACATTATATGTCTCTGTTATTATCTTGTTGGAAAATGTATATGTATATATTATATATTGTTTATTTTTGTATGAGAAACATTTTTACTCTGAATAAGTAAAAATATTGCAAGTCAACTTCTTGTTTCTCTTTTCATTTATGCATTGCCCAAATGGTCCAATTAATGTTAAATACATGAGATACTCGCCGATTCATTCAAGTGGAAGGTAAACCTCTCGTTGTTTGTTTGGGTTGAAGGAGGAAAGCATAAAGGCAAGTTATTTTAATAACTTATTTTATGCAAACGACAAAAACCATTATTCATTTCTTTTTGATTATTTTCATAATCCTTTGGGGAACCCCTGCATTACGCTCTTTTGACTGAATGCCCATTGGTTAGTTTCTTCACTATGTATCTTATTACACTTTCTTGCTTATCTACAGATCGATAGTTTTGTAAACAAGATTTTTATTTTGAGATTTTATAAACTTTCCCACCCTCCTTCCCCTTTTCAACACCTTTAGCTTTTTATTTAAGATATTGGTTAGATGTTCATATATATTTTTGGTCGATTACAAATGTATTTCGGTAATAAAGCCAGTTTATAAAGTTTGTTGGCTACCATCTTCATTTTTGTATGCTTATGTAGCATGTGTTACATTTATCATTTTATATCTTTATATGGCTTAGTTGACCCCTTCCTAGGCCAAGCTATTGTATTCTGTATTATTTTATTATCGTTTTATGTTTTGCATTCATTATTATCAGAGACATATAATACATTATATGTCTCTGTTATTATCTTGTTGGAAAATGTATATGTATATATTATATATTGTTTATTTTTGTATGAGAAACATTTTTACTCTGAATAAGTAAAAATATTGCAAGTCAACTTCTTGTTTCTCTTTTCATTTATGCATTGCCCAAATGGTCCAATTAATGTTAAATACATGAGATACTCGCCGATTCATTCAAGTGGAAGGTAAACCTCTCGTTGTTTGTTTGGGTTGAAGGAGGAAAGCATAAAGGCAAGTTATTTTAATAACTTATTTTATGCAAACGACAAAAACCATTATTCATTTCTTTTTGATTATTTTCATAATCCTTTGGGGAACCCCTGCATTACGCTCTTTTGACTGAATGCCCATTGGTTAGTTTCTTCACTATGTATCTTATTACACTTTCTTGCTTATCTACAGATCGATAGTTTTGTAAACAAGATTTTTATTTTGAGATTTTATAAACTTTCCCACCCTCCTTCCCCTTTTCAACACCTTTAGCTTTTTATTTAAGATATTGGTTAGATGTTCATATATATTTTTGGTCGATTACAAATGTATTTCGGTAATAAAGCCAGTTTATAAAGTTTGTTGGCTACCATCTTCATTTTTGTATGCTTATGTAGCATGTGTTACATTTATCATTTTATATCTTTATATGGCTTAGTTGACCCCTTCCTAGGCCAAGCTATTGTATTCTGTATTATTTTATTATCGTTTTATGTTTTGCATTCATTATTATCAGAGACATATAATACATTATATGTCTCTGTTATTATCTTGTTGGAAAATGTATATGTATATATTATATATTGTTTATTTTTGTATGAGAAACATTTTTACTCTGAATAAGTAAAAATATTGCAAGTCAACTTCTTGTTTCTCTTTTCATTTATGCATTGCCCAAATGGTCCAATTAATGTTAAATACATGAGATACTCGCCGATTCATTCAAGTGAAAGGTAATCCTCTCGTTGTTTGTTTGGGTTGAAGGAGGAAAGCATAAATATATATATATGTGTTTTTTTAAGTATGTAATTTTGTCTATTGTGTTTTTTTAAGTATGTAATTTTGTCTATTGTGTTTTCACTATAGTTGTTTAGCGGTTTTGGCGATCATTATACAAAACAATATTGCACGAGATTTATTTATCGAGGTTTGGACAGTGATCTTTGTCGTACGTTTACTTAGTATTAAAATCAATTTTCATTAAAATTTCTGAAATGGTTTACAAAGACTTAACTCGTTATGTTTATATTTTGCAGACGCTTGATTGTAGTCGTTTATTGTTGCTGAGATTGAGATTTTGTGATGTTTATTAGAGACGTTTTCCTTAGATGTGCATGGTTCAAAACATGAAATATTTAAAAATTAGTTTTGAGATAGTGTGATCTCTGGATCTAGCAATTAAATCGAGATGGTCAATTCGCCTAACAGTATATAACTATGTATTTAGTGTTCTATTATGCCTTTATTGTATAGATGTTTACATATCTTAATGTATTCGCATATGTATATTGAGCATTGTGAATGTAGAAGATGACGCTATTAAATAAAGGGTAAATTAATTTAGAGAATGGTCAACTGCCTTACAGGAGGAAAAACTAAATAAAACTTTTTTAAAATAAAATCTTTGAATCAAATAAAAGTTTACTGGAACTAACATTATCAAGATTGCCTTGTTTCTTGGTTGCCAATATTTATTTTACGATTGGAGGACGTGTTTTTCAGCAAACAATTGACAATCACATGGGATTAACTGTTTGCCTCTTCTTGTTGACTTATTTCTTTATTATGATGCTAGCTTCGTACTAAGTTTTTGTAAAAGCATAAAATAACAAAAATACTAGCCTGCAAGGAATACATGTATTATCATGATTATATAACGAAAAGAATTGAATTTCAAATTGCGAAATTGAAAGCTCAAACACATCAAACGAATTTTAAACAAATCATATTAATTTTTTTATGCGCAGGCTTTTGTCCATCTGATGAGTTGTGCCTTGTTCAACTGATTTGTATAGTTCGTTCTTATGTTGTACTGTTATACCACTGTCCCAGGTTAGGGGGAGGGTTGTGTTCCCGCTTACATGTTTAATCCCGCCACATTATTTATGTATGTGCCTGTCCCAAGTCAGGAGCCTGTAATTCAGTGGTTGTCGTTTGTTTGTGTGTTACATACATGTATTTGTTTTTCGTTCATTTTTTTACATAAATAAGGCCGTTAGTTTTCTCGTTTGAATTGTTTTACATTGTCTCATCGGGGCCTTTTATAGCTCACTATGCGGTATGGGCTTTGCTCAGTGTTGAAGGCCGTACGGTGACCTATAGTTGTTAATATCTGTGTCATTTTGGTCTTTTGTGGATAGTTGTCTCCTTGGCAATCATACCACATCTTCTTTTTTATATTTTCATATCCTTTCAATGATACGTTAGGTCACTGTGTTGATTGCACATATCGAACCGAAATTTGATTAAAAGATATAGTTGAAAGTCTGCCTCATATCTTGACGTACATCTAGAATTTATAGCAATGGTTGGTTATCATCAGATAACTCCATATACATGTGCATAGTCCTTAAATAACGATGTTAAACTTATTTGATAATGTTTGCCTTGTACCTTTATTACTTAATAGGTATGTGGAAACTTTGAGCAACACGAACAACATCAGTAAAATAATACCTTCAATACGATGCAATCATATAGTCATCGTCCTTAGATATTTTCGAATTTAATCCCACCTGTGAACAAAACTTAACCTGTTCATTTTTCATAAACACTGCTAATGTATTTCGTTTATATCTAATGAATGAAAAGTCAGGTTTAAAATTGTTCATTAATTTTAATGTAAAGTAAAGGTTTGTTCCAGTTCAATATTTGTAAGCCTCAAGCTTTCAAACTTAATTATTTAAATCGTCACATAAAATAGTTCATTTTTATACGACCGCAAAATTTAAAAAAATTTTCGTCGTATATTGCTATCACGTTGGCGTCTGCGTCGTCGTCGTCGTCGTCGTCGTCCGGCGTCCGAATACTTTTAGTTTTCGCACTCTAACTTTAGTAAAAGTGAATGGAAATCTATGAAATTTTAACACAAGGTTTATGACCACAAAAGGAAGGTTGGTATTGATTTTGGGAGTTTTGGTCCCAACATTTTAGGAATTAGGGGCCAAAAAGGGCCCAAATAAGCATTTTCTTGGTTTTCGCACTATAACTTTAGTTTAAGTTAATAGAAATCTATGAAATTTTGACACAAGGTTTATGACCACAAAAGAACGGTTGGGATTGATTTTGGGAGTTTAGGTTTCAACAGTTTAGGAATTAGGGGCCAAAAAAGGGCCCAAATAAGCATTATTCTTGGTTTTCGCACAATAACTTTAGTTTAAGTAAATAGAAATCAATGAAATTTAAACACAATGTTAATGACTACAAAAGGAAGGTTGGTATTGATTTTGGGAGTTAAGGTCCCAACAGTTTAGGAATTAGGGGCCAAAAAGGGACCCAAATAAGCATTTTTCTTGGTTTTCGCACCATAACGTTAGTATAAGTAAATAGAAATCTATGAAATTTAAACACAAGGTTTATGACCATAAAAGGAAGGTTGGTATTGATTTTGGGAGTTTTGGTCCCAACAGAATAAGGGGCCCAAAGGGTCCAAAATTAAACTTTGTTTGATTTCATCACAATTGAATAATTGGGGTTCTTTGATATGCCGAATCTAACTGTCATGACTGTGTATGTAGATTCTTAACTTTTAGTCCCGTTTTCAAATTGGTCTACATTAAGGTCCAAAGGGTCCAAAATTAAACTTAGTTTGATTTTGACAAAAAATGAATCAGTTAGGTTCTTTGATATGCTGAATCTAAAAATGTACTTAGATTATTGATTATTGGCCCAGTTTTCAAGTTGGTCCAAATCGGGGTCCAAAATTAAACTTTGTTTGATTTCATCAAAAATTGAATAAATGGGGTTCTTTGATATACCAAATCTAACTGTGTATGTAGATTCTTCATTTTTGGTCCTGTTTTCAAATTGGTCTACACTAAAGTCCAAAGGGTCCAAAATTAAACTTAGTTTACTTAAACAAAAATTGAAATCTTGGGGTTCTTTGATATGCTGAATCCAAAAATGTACTTAGATTTTTTATTATGGGCCCAGTTTTCAAGTTGGTCCAAATCAGGATCTAAAATTATTATATTAAGTATTGTGCAATAGCAAGTCTTTTCAATTGCACAGTATTGCACAATGGCAAGAAATATCTAATTGCACAATATTGTGAAATAGCAATTTTTTTTTAATTAGAGTTATCTTTCTTTGTCCAGAATAGTAAGCAAGAAATATCTAATTGCAAAATATTGTGCAATAGCAAGATTTTTTTTAATTGGAGTTATCTTTCTTTGTCCAGAATCAACTTAAATCTTTGTTATATACAATATACAATGTATATTCACTTTTTACTACCAACTGATAAATTATAATAAATAACATTCAGTGATAACAAGCAGTTTTTTTTACATCTTAATATTTTATGATGTATTTAAATGAGTAGTTATTGTTGCAAACTCCATTAGAAATTTTAATTGAGATTAGTTTTGGAATAAGGGAAAGGGGGATGTGATTAAAAAAATTGGGTTCAATTTTTCTCATTTGAAATTTCATAAATAAAAAAGAAAATTTCTTCAAACATTTTTATGCCCCACCTACGATAGTAGAGGGGCATTATGTTTTCTGGTCTGTGCGTCCGTCCGTCCGTCTGTCCGTTCGTTCGTCCGTCCGTTCGTCCGTCCGTCTGTCCCGCTTCAGGTTAAAGTTTTTGGTCAAGGTAGTTTTTTATGAAGTTTAAGTCCAATCGACTTCAAACTTAGTACGCATGTCCCCTATGATATGATCTTTCTAATTTTAATGCCAAATTAGAGTTTTTACCCCAATTTCACGGTCCACTGAACATGGAAAATGATAGTGCGAGTGGGGCATTCGTGTACTGAGGACACATTCTTGTTTTGAGAGGATTAATATTCAACAGCATAGTGAATTGCTCTAAGAGAAAACATAAATTTTAAGTTCATTAGAACACATTCATTCTGTGTCAGAAACCTATGCTGTGTCAACTATTTAATCACAATCCAAATTTAGAGCTGAATCCAGCTTGAATGTTGTGTCCATACTTGCCCCAACCGTTCAGGGTTCAACCTCTGCGGTCGTATAAAGCTACGCCCTGCGGAGCATCTGGTTATACCTGTATCAGGAACGCAAACATAGATACACTTTATGTTAGTAATTACAAGAGATCGAAGCAGAAATTCATTTTATTTCAAGTTGTAAATAAGTAGAATTGATTGATTCATTCATTTGTTGGTGTTATAACATCACTTTTAAGCGCCGCCTTTTGGCTATTTCGGGACTTCCCGTTTTAAATTTTTCTTGAAGTATTTTTGTGATTTTATTTTTTATCAAATGGCAAAACCAAAAGCTCGAAAACACCAAACGAATGGAAAATAACTGTCATATTTATGACTTTGTTATCGCATAAATATCATATGTTATGGTCATCACCATACGCATATAGAAATATGGTCTGACCGTATAGATATGGTCGGACCATATGAATAAATACCCGTTTGATCAATAACCTGCCGGACATTTATCAGTATTTGGACCATATAGGTATTTTTCTAAATATGCATTAGCAAAATTTGCAATAATACAATAAAACATATCTAAAAAAAGACAATGAAGGTCACAATTCAAAGGCTACATTAACTATTGATGACACAGTTATTTTCGTCGCTAATTGTATTCTTGCATGTAATAGTAAGGTGAAATTTACTTCCACGCGGTACTATAGCTTTCCTGCATTCGCACGTCTTGGTTTAATCCAAATGCTCATATGGTCGGGAACATAACCAAAAATGATGTGTTATGTATTCGATGATGGCTTATCCGGTAACAACAGTAATACTGGTAATTTAAATTTAAAAAAAATGGAGTTCAAACTCGTTGTGTTTTTTCTTGTCAAGTGAGGCTATTTAAAAGACTTTATATACCAGGAAATGCTTTTATAAACGTATTTGTTTTTCCTTAAAAAAATAATAAGATTTCGTATCTTTTCATTAGATTTAGAGTTATGTAGCACAGGCAATGGAGACGAATGCTCACATCCGGAAGATAAAACGGTTAGCATGGGAGAACTGTGTGAAGAAGATAGTGTACAATTTAATTCCGTAAGTTTGAAAATGTTCCAAATGTCGCGTGTGGTTTTTATGCTATTTTGCTCATACAGTTTCAATTAATAAGCATATTGACTTTTATTGCCAGTTTTTGATAAAGCATATAAGAAATTCATTGACATTCAGATATTATTAGTTACATAGTGTGCTAGTGACCTAATACGGTAAATATGGGGTCAGGAAATTCCATATGGGGTGAGAGCGAAGCTCGAATCCCCATATGAAATTTACTGACCCCATATATGTAACGAATTTATTTTACCGACTATCTTAACGTGTGAAATTTAGACTAGTGATCTATCAAAATGAGCAAGTCTTCAATACTGGCAATATTACGAAACTACTTCCACTGATCCTACAAAACAACAATAACAACTTGTTAGGTTTAAATAAAGGCAACAGTAGTATACCGCTGTTCAAAACTCGTAAATCTATGGATAAAAAACAAAATCGGGGTAACAAACTAAAACTGAAGGAAACGCATTAAATATAAGAGGAGAACAACGACACAACATTAAAATGTAACGCACACAGCAACATACTAAGCATTAGACAAAATCCGATGAGAATAACCAATATAACATCAAAACCAAATACATTAATTTGGGATAGAAAAGTACCGTGACAAGTCTTATAGTAATGGAAATTCACACTCAAATGTAGGAGAAAACAAACGACACAACGGAAACACAACGTAAAAATGTTCCACACACAAAAACGAACTATGATATAACAATGGCCATTTGCTGACTTGGTACAGGACATTTTCAAATAAAAAAATGATGGGTTGAACCTGGTTTTGTGGCATGCCAAACCTCGCACTTTAATGGCATTGTTAAATATAGCATTAAAATGACAACATAATAATACAGGACTACAATGTGTTTTATGAATTTATTTCAATCTTAATCATCAATTTCTTCGTCTGTTGAAACCTTTTTGTGAAAAGAATCTCAGTACCGTTTTGTTTTTATACCGGGATGTAACACCACTACAAACCGTGTATGAAATTAGCCCCGCCTCCCTTCTAACGTAATATGGAATATAAAGGGAAGTAACACCACTACTAACCGTGTATGAAATAAGCCCCGCCTTCCTACTAACCTAATATGAAATATACACAGTCTCCACGCGGACGCCTTTTACCAATCATATTTCTAGAAATGTATAGGAGGTAAGATAGAATAACATATGGTTTTCGAAGGAAGCAGGTATCAATAGAACAAGAAATATGTATAACACGCGTCAAGAAATATCGGATAAACCGTTACATGCGTTATGTTAACAAAATAAAATCTGTATATACTGTGGAAGGAAATCCTCAATATATCTGAAAATGAAGTTAAAGAAGTTAGCAATGAGTTTATTTTCAAACACTGTGTCGATGAAGCTACTGTTGGGGATTTCCTTTCTCGTTATCAGTAGTAACCACTGTTATTAATTAGGAGACATGCATTATAGTAGATAGAGAGAAAGAAAGAAAGATCTACAGTTGAGTTACTAAAATAGTCAGACGACTCCTCATAAACGATTTACCCACTTTTGTTATTTTGCGTATTTGATAAATATCTCACTAAAATCTTTTCTTATCAAAATTTAACAAAGCTTGTCCAAAATCAGTTGAAGAATACCTTCTTCACAAAACATGTCTGATGATCTCGTCAGCAAACAGACGTGGCCGACATGGCTAGAAATAGAACTTAGTTTTTTGTGTTGTCATGAAAACACAATGAATATAGAAAATCTGAAAGAATGTTGATATCTAACTGCTGTCCATATACGTTTAAACTGTTAGTCGACTTCTTATAGGAGTAATAGCACTTAAATGTCCACTTTTAATGTATTTTTATATAATTATTTTTGACTATTGTTAAGATACTTTAATGAGGTACTAGCTAAAATAAAAACACGACACAATTGTTTGAAAAAACTGTACAGCCATGTTTGTAGATCTTGTTTTACTTATCACTTATTTAAAGTTTCTTTCAATCTATTTAACGATCACTAGCTGTTAAATTCATGATCACTGATTTGGCTCAAATTCTCATATTGGATTTATAATCATGGAAAATATTTATCCAAATCATAAAAAGTTTAAAATAAACAATTTACAAAATTTGACAAAATTGAACCATGCTAAAAGCGAATTATTATTTATACTATTTCACTTTCATTAATGACTAAACAAAGTGGTAATCTGAATTGTTTATATATCTCGTAGCTAGTAGTGCCCCTTTTAAAAATACCAGTCGTTAGAATCATTATAAATTGGAAAGGGATGTTCGTGTGGTACATTCTTACGGTGTTAATATTTCGCAACTTCTACGTAGATACAAGTATCTTGTCTTAGGGAGGGATAAATCCTTCTTTGTAAAGGATCACCCTGATTCAAACAAAAAGTTCTCTTAAACTGATGTTATCAAGATGCTTGATTTCTTGATTAACAACAAATGTGTTACGTTCGGAGGACGTGTTTTTCAACAGACTGTCGGCATTCCAATGGGAACAAACTGTGCCCCTCTACTTGACGACTTGTTTCTTTATTATTATGAGGCTGACTTCATGCAGGAACTTCTTAGAAGAAAGATAAGAAGTTAGCAATATCCTTTAACTCTACTTTTCGCTATATAGATGATGTTCTTTTACTAAATAATTCAACATTTGGTGACTATGTGGAACGCATCTATCACATAGAGTTAGAGATAAAGGATACTACAGATACAATTAAGTCGGCCTCATATCTTGACTTACATCTAGAAATTGACAATGAGGGTCGGTTGAAAACAAAACTTTACGACAAAAGAGATGATTTCAGCTTTCTAATTATGAACTTTCCATTTCTTAGTAGCAACATTCTAGCAGCACCTGCATACGGGGTATATTTTCCCCAATTGATACGATATTCCCGTGCTTGCATTTCCTATCATGATTTTCTTGATAGAGGATTGCTGCTCACAAGGAAGCTATTAAACCAAGAGTTCCAAACAGTGAAGTTGAAATCATCCCTTCGTAAATGTTACGGACGCCATCATGAGTTGGTTGACCGTTATGGAATAACCGTTTCACAAATGATATCGGATAGGTTCCTTACGTCGTAACTACAATCTCCTTCCCTTTCATGAATGTGACCTACCGAATTAGACTATTTACCGGATTTGTTATCACATAAGCAACACGACGGGTGCCAAATGTAGAGCAGGATCTGCTAACTCTTCCGGAGCACCTGATATCATCCCTTGTTTTTTGGTGGGGTTCGTGTTGTTTATTCTTTAGTTTTCTATGTTGTGTCATCTGTGCTGTTGTTTGTTTATCATTTTCATTTTTAGCCATGACGTTGTCGGTTTGTTTTAGATTTATGAGTTTGACTGTCCCTTTGGTATCTTTCGTCCATCTTTTTTCTACGCCTTCCCCGTCAATGTATTGGTAGCGGAGGTTAAAGTATGCATAATATGAGCCGCATACATTCTGTCTATTTTTGAGATCATTGTCTTTTATAATCGGTATACCAAATTTTAATCATCGGTAAAACTACAGTAACCTAATTATAATTTATTGTAACGAATTCCATCTAGAAGATGAAAGTTTAATGTATTTTTTTCAGGACATAAAAGTTCAAATAACTGGAAAGTTCGATGCGTAAGTATAGAATTTTATTACATTTGATTGAACTAAAGAAAAACTAACTTTTTATTACATACTGAAAACATATATGTCGAATACATTTTTAAAATTAAAAACCATCAGCTTCATATGTAATCTTGGAACAAAAATCTTAATTGAATCAGGAAATATTGTTTGAAAGTTTACATAATGAGGTTTATATTAATGATCATTTGATATTGTGATAAGTATACGGTAGATAGTAAGCTAACAAATTGCAGATGATATCTTAAAATATGTAATATAGACTACGAGTACTCTCAAATCCTAATTCCTTGTTAATTTAACATGTACAGTTTGTAATGCTTTGTTTTTGTTTGATAGATATAGGAAGATGTGGTATAACATCTCTCCACCCAAGTCTCAATTCACAAAATTAAACCATTATAGGTCAAGGTACGGCCACTGAAACGGAACCTAGGCTCACACACAACAGGAAGCTATAAAGGGCCTTAAAAATCACTAGTGTACAATCATTCAAACGGGAAAACCAATGGTCTAATCAATACAAAAAACGAGAAACGAGAAAGACTTATGAACAACATAAACAGACGACAACCCATGAACATCAGATTCCTGACTGAGGACAGGTGCAAACAATTGCAGCGGGATTAAACGTTTTAATGGTACCAAACCTGACACAATAGTAAAACATCAAAACATAGAAAGACACACTATAAGAAAATCACCAACTTTGAAAAAAAATACGTCATATTTTACACAGGTAAATGAAAATAATTTTGTTGTGTAGTTTACTTCCTCTCCTGTCTATATAATCTTTCGTTTGGGAATACCTAGAAATTTCTTGTATGTTAATGATGTTTACTTGTACATCTCCGTTTATACTGTTTACCTTACAACAAAATTATTTTCATTTACCTATGCACATTTATCTAGTGGGGGGGGGGGGGGGGGGTGGGATTTTGTTCAAGGTTAGAATTGTTCTTCTGAAATTATTTAAAATGTAACCCCTTTTTGTATTTACATTGTGTCTTAGATCAAATTTATTCGTTCAGTGTATGTTCACTTGTACTAATATGTCCCTTGATTGAGTTAAGCCATTTTAATTGATATTCTATAGTGTGTCTTTCTATGTTGTGATTTTACACTATTGTTTCAGATAAGGGTGTAGGTTGGTACAGTACAACCTCAAATGGTGACCATTTTTTTGGGGTATTAAATCTTGAGATATTGACCATTCATTGTGGTCATAAAACATCATGATGTTTTATCTAATTAGGTTACCGGTTGAAATCAATCTGGGGTGAATTTTTCATCTTGTATGTTTCATTGACATTTACGAGTACAGGTCATTCCTATAAATAAGAAGATGTGGTATGATTGCCAATGAGACAACTGTTCACAAGCTACCAAAATCACGCAGACATAACAACTGTTAGTCACTGTACGTCCTTTAACAATGAGCAAAGCCCATACTGCATATTCAACTATAAAAGGCCCCGATATGACAAAGTTAAACAATTCGAACGAGAAAACTAACGTCTTTATTTTAGGTTTCTTTTATAATTAACATTTCACCTTTTTGTTTAAATGGAGTATTAAGCATTTTCAGTTTAAGCCTGTTAATTTATATTATTTGTTGATTTTTTTTTTCTGTCTATTTTTTTTTATTTCATATTTTTTTTAATTTTTTATTTGAGTTTTTTTTATCATTTTTGAATGTTTTTTTTATATGTTCTTTGTTTCTTATTCTTTTTATTCATTCTTGCTTATCTTGAATAGAAATGAAAATAAAATTAAAGATAAGTAATGGACTAACATTTGAAAACAAAACGGAGAATCATTTAAATGATATTTTTTCTAAGTAATAAAGGTTTTTGTACATGATGTACATTGTAATCAATTGTTCGTTTAAATTATGAAATGAATTATTATCAATTATAACTTATGATCATGCAAATGTTATGTTTGAAGTAACCATGCACCAAGAAATTCAAAAAGACTGTTTCTAAACCAAATAATTATCAATATCAATCCTTTTTACAATAAATATTTATAACAAAATTGTACAATCTATTGTTATTCAAGGAAACAACAAATATTATTATATTGTTTAGGAATCAAATAATATTTTTGTTTTATTATTATTTCAAATCGTAGGAGACTTCAATTTTAAAATGCCCACCAAGTTATCAAATTTTGATAAATCATTTAATGCTCATTAAAAATTCCAATTATAATGAAAAATATTCTTATCTCTCAGAATCTTATGAAAAGAAATTATTTGAAGAAACAAATGTTTTTCCTTTTAAAAAAATTGTAAACTTTGATTCAATTTGGTTAATTTCTGTCAGAAAAGAGTCAAAATTTGACACCAGAAAAAAAAAGTAAACTTCTATAGATTGTGACATTTTTATGGTATATTAATCATTTTTTTTTTTGTTCTGTGTATTATATTAATTTGTCGTAAAAGCTGGACTGGCATGATACATATTCTTTGTATACGTTTGCCTACAATATTTCACTCAACCCAGGTCTTTTAGACTGATTTAATAATTGCGGGGTTTTAAATGAATTTAAAACTTATAAAGTTCTTGATTAAAAAAGGAATTTAAAGAAAAATGTAAATATATTTTTTAAAATAGAATAAAACTTATGATAAAAACTTAACTGTTAACTCGAAGGATTCGGTACGTAAAGAATTTGTGTTCATTATTTAGAAATAGAAAGTAGTGGATAATATAAATTCCTAGAAAGGAAACAATATGTAAACTGTGCTATTTACTGGATGGCGAAGAACACTAAGTCTTCCTCCATGATTGTAAAATTTACAAAACAACTTAGAAATAGAATGAAATTCAAAACAGTGTGGCTGTGGCCATTGATTGACACATTAAATTCATCCATTGACTGGGACAATTTACGTGAACGTTTGTCTGTACCGACCACTGTTCACGACGTACCTACGATAGACATTTAAACTGTGGGGTCACCAAAGGTTTCTTAACGCCTTTAATTATAAAATAATTCGAAAAATTTATCAGGAATAACCTTTATGTTTTGATTTATATAATTGATATAAATCAAAACATCGTGTTATTTCTGATTAATTTTTCGAATGACTTTATTAAGGTGTTGAGAACCTTTGATGACCCCATAGTTTAAGTGTCTTTAAAAGGTACATAGTGAGCAGTGGTCGTTACATACAAACGTTCACCTAAATTGTCCCAGTCAATGGATGAATTTAATGTGTCAATCAATGGCCACAGCCACACTGTTTTGAATTTCATTCTAATCTATTTGAAAATTGTTTACCTTCTCATAAAACTGTTTCTTACACAACATGCACAAGCACAAGATGTAAATTAAATGCTAAACCTCTATAACATGTTTAAAATATTGGGCCCTTTATATAATAGTCATATATAAAACTGAGGGCAGCAACCTAATAATTTTTTTCCAGGTAATAAAAATTGTTAGTTCATTGCATTATATGTTTGTTTTTGTTTTATTTTGTCACAAACTAATTATAATATGTTTATATGACAATACAAATATAAAATTTTGCTCAAATGAAATTTTTTTGCATATATTTATTAAAAAGAGAAATAATAAATTGCCTAAATTTTATTATAGAAAAAGTCCTAAATGTAATCTTAAGCATTTGTTAATCTATATTGAATGCAGATCGGTCTTTAAGTATAAACAATTTTGAGTTAAGGTAAAAAAAAAAATTTGAGAAAAACAGAAAAAGGCAGACATTAAGAAATTTTGCAATATATTAGAAGAGAATATTCATTTATTCTTCATTAATAAAATGACTAGATCACACCCGCGAAATCGCGGGCATACACAGTTTTAAACTGTTGTAGGATGAATTTTTGTAAAAGATATTATGTCTGGAGAATTTAATAAAAGGTAGCAAAAGCCCACTCACGTTTGTTCCTAAGTCCGTTATATGTTTCCTTTCTGTTAAATTCAATTATGTTCATGTCTCTGGCCTCAAACCACAATTATTCTACCCCTTTGCTACAATGCATTTTCTTTGTAAAAGTCAAATCAAATTATCAAATTAAAAAAAATTTGCACCGCTTCAAACATAAAATAAATATGACTGCTTACAGACCTTTATTATTCTAACAAAAATAAATATGCTTCTATGACAATCCATCAGTTCTTTTTTCTTTTGAGAGCCCTATTAACATGCCATTGGTAGGATTTGAATCTTGTATAAATGACGAAGGCTAATTTGAGGGGTCACGGGTCGGAAGGGTCCTCATCCCGAAATCCCGGGCTTAAAAACATGAAATCCCGAGGTGCCAAATTTAAAGACATTGATATCCCCGACATTCCTAAATTCGAAAAAAAAATATTACTGGATCACGAAAGGATCAATCCCGAAATCCCGAGCTTAAAAGACCCTATCCTGATGTCCCCAAAAAGTCCTGCCTCCCTCAAGTCTCCACCCTACTTTCATTTTGGCCAAATCTCTACTTTCACTTTCAACAATAAATTTTTATGCTCCATTTTAGGGCATTGTGTTTCCTAGTCTGTGCGACCGTTCGTTCGTTCGTTCGTTCGTTCGTCCGTCCGTCCGTCCGTCTGTCCGGCTTCAGGTTTAAATTTTTGGTCGAGGTAGTTTTTGATAAAGTTGAAGTTCAATCAACTCGAAACTTAGTAAATATCTATGTTCCCTATGATATAATCTTTCTAATTTTGAATGCCAAATTAGAGATGTTACTCAATTATATAGATATAGATATTGCCGATATGGCATCCGTGTGCTATGGACACATTCTTTTTTCCACACGTTTTACTTATTTCAATATATATGCAACTGGTATGACCCTTAAATAGTTATTTAAAAAAAAACAGTAGACAGAATTATACAGAAAGTCTTTATATATATCATGATATTATAATCGTAGTTTACATGTAGATAAACGCGAAAAATAATTGTCCTCTCTAAGGAGGTATAATAGTTGTGGTTCTGGCGATCCAAAAACCATAATATGGAGAACGCTATGATTGGCTTATTTATTTTTCATTTTTGTTATCCATCATACGATTGGTTGTAGTTGTGCTTGTTTAAAACCGGAAAACCTATCTATGACCAAAAGTCAGTCTGGTGACGGAATCAATATCCGGACACCCTTTTTGTCGGTATTGCGATCCAAAAACCATAATATGGAGAACACTCTGATTGGCTTATTTATTTTTCATTTTTGTTATCGATCATACGATTGGTTGTAGTTGTGCTTGTTTAAAACCGGAAAACCTATCTATGACCAAAAGTCAGTCTTGTGACGGAATCAATATCCGGACACCCTTTTTGTCGGTATTGCGATCCAAAAACCATAATATGGAGAACACTCTGATTGGCTTATTTATTTTTCATTTTTATTATCGATCATTACGATTGGTTGTAGTTGTGCTTGTTTAAAACCGGAAAACCTATCTATGGCCAAAAGTAAGTCTGGTGACGGAATCAATATCCGGACACCCTTTTTGTCGTTTTTCTCCAAAAATAACTTAATCTGAAAAATCATAAGAATGGATGACAAATGCGACTATGCATGTAACCTATAGGACAGAGAGGCATGATGATTAATTTATTGTGGAAGGAAGAGAAGCGACACACAAAATGAGGTCTTCTCGTTTAATAGTATAGATAACTCAAATTGATAAAATCATTTGAAATGTAAAACATCAAAACAAACAGTCATAAGGCATTCTAATTTTTTTTTAAATGTTATTAAGCTATATGTTCAGTTAGTTTTATTATTTCCTTTTATTTTTGATTTTTTACAGTAATTAAATTTGACAAACACATGTGTTTTACCTGTGACACTTGCCATGTAATTTATATAATTATAAAACTTCAATGCAGTCATGATTTCTATTTATCCTTGACTAGTATTTGATTAATACCTTTTGAATTTATTAAACAACAGGGGGGTATAATGATAGACATATAGGGCCATCATGTTGGGCATAATTTTTATGGCCACCATTAATAAGATAAAGTCACGGGTAGTGCTGTACTTATCAAAACGTTTAAATCCGTTTATCAAAACGTTTAAATCCGTTTATCAAAACGTTTAAATCCGTAGCATTTATTTGCACCTGCCTTAAGTCATGAATTTGATGTTTATTAATTGTCGTTAGTTGATGCGCCCTATAAGAGTTTCTCGTTTCTCGTTTTTCATATAGATTAGTTTCCCATGCGAATGGTTTTACACTAGTCATTTTTCAGGCCCTTTATAGTTTCCTGTTTGATAAGAGCCAAGTTTTCTTGTTGAAGAATGTATTTTGACCTATGATGGTTCTTTCACAAATTGTGACTTGGATGGAGAGTGTTTAATTAGCACTAATGCCACATCTTATTATATCTATCACAAGCACACCGGTGACTTAAATGTTAAAAGCTCCATTTTTTAAGTGATACATACTATAGGTTTTACTATAATATTGTTTCACATAATCAAAGAAACTTGAATGATCGACATGCCATAGTCGTTTTATTTAAATGATCTTTATATTTGAATTTGAATGATAGCATATACTTTAAAGGGAAGCAAATATATCAAAGGTTTATTCAAACTAACAAGTCGAAAACAAACAGACAATTCTATGACAAAACACGAAAAACACAGATTGTGTAGCTAATATGAAAAAATCTAAAGAATTCGAAAAGACACAATCGTGAAAAGAGGACTGTGCATATGACAATTTGAGAACCAGGCGTGCTTTGTGAAACAGATGGGGGCCAAGTGATCTAAGTAGTCAAACTAGTGTACCACTAGCCAGACAATAATGAGGTTGACTTGTGAGTCCAAATCCCGCACGAGACAGGTGCACTCGACTCCAATCCTAGTTGACTAGGATTGTCAGTTTTCCAGCCGAAGGTCGGTAGTTCTATCAGGGCACTCTGGCTGCCTCCACCAAAAAAAAAACTGTCCACCACGAAATATCACAAAAGTGTTGAAAGTGGCGTTGAACACATATCAATCAATCATTCAATTGTGACGAAGAAGTTATCAAGGTGTTTGGTAACTTTTATTTAACGTGTTGTGTCACTAATAATCGATAACACCGTTATTTGAAAGTCAACCAAGACTACATTAGAAAATACCTGAAAAATTAAGAATTAATTTGACCTGTATATTTTTTTTAAAAATATATTTTATTTAATATTAGTTTTCCATCTGAAACTACATATCAGATATACATTATTCGTTTATTATTACAGTAAAACCTGACTAAACCGAACCCTTTCGGGACTTGAGATTTTGTTCGGTTTTGGCAAGTATTCGGTTTCATCAGGTTCACAATGCGTAAAATGTGATATGATTGGTCTTCAGAACAAGTTTGGATTAGACAGGTTTCCGGTTTATTCAGGGTTCGGTTTAATCAGGTTTCACTGTAGTTATAAAATTGTCAGCTTGATCTGAAAACTTTCTTTTGATCGTTAGCAGCACAGGGAAAATATAAGGAAAACAATTACAAATTAACATTATTTTTTTTTTGTCGAGATGAGTATCGGGTGCACAAAAATTGCTATCTTTTAATGTTTTTAGAGTTAAACGTTTTTACAGTTAAATTCTGATCGGGTATATTGGCATAAGCATGGAAACGAAAGATATTTTGATTTTCTGCATTTTATAAATTTGGATGCAAAATACAGAGTAACTTGAAACAATTCACAACTTTAAAAAATACAGTTTGTGCGTATGTTTTTATCATACTTATTTCTTCCATTCATGATTGTAAGAGTGGTATATAATTTAAAACAGATTGTACTTAATTTTTGTTCGAGCAATTATCTTTTATTAGACTTACTTTATTTACCTAAATAAAACCATTTTATAGGCGACCAGAACATTCAAATGTGTTAAACTATTTTTCATGTTTTTTACCGATTGTGATCTGTAGGGAAAGAGATGTAAAATTTAGAAACATAAACAAGTTATGTAAGCAAGAGCAAGAGTTTCGTACAAAGAGACAGGCAGTTGTGTTTAGGAATATGAAAAAGAAACTTAAAATGAAAAACCTTCTGCAAGTGGAAGCTGTAAGTACTTTTTTTATTGAATGTCTGTCTGTCTGTCTGTCTGTTTTTCTCTCTCTCTCCAGCATACCATTTCTAAATTTAAAAATTCACACAGCCAACAAGTTTCAAGAGTTGACGACAGAAAGGATCTTACTTTTTGATCTATATTTTTAATTTTCCCTGTTTTGACGGAAATATTTCGTTGGTCCATTCTTACGATGTATATATTTCACACCGTGTTTGCTTTTCTTATGGGTATATTTACGTTGTTACTTTAACAAAACTTTTCAACTCTAGAGATAATATAAAAAAGAAGATGTGGTATGATTGTCAATGAGACAACTATCTACAAGAGAACAGATGTCAGAGAAATTAGTTCACCCTTTTTAATATTCAACTTTTAATATCTATGTCATGTATGTAGCAACATTGCAGCACCGTCTGTAAACGCAGTATGAAGCCCCCAGTTGATATGATATCGCAGGACTTCTGTTGTCTATAATAATTTCCTTGAAACACCAAGAGTTCCAAGAGGTTAAGTTGCAATAATTTTTTTTTTTTTTTTTTTTTTAACACTTGAATATAAATTTATTGCACTAAAGCTGTTAACAATGACCTTACCGCTACAGCTTTAACTGTAAGGTACCCTGAAATAGTTAGTATCTATAAGAACAGGGTTTCATATAGATAAGTATTTTTTTTTTAAATTTTATATTAGTATATTACAATTAAATACAATGTTCAATAATAATGTAATACAATTCAGTACCCTGATCTGAAATAAATGATATATTTTCCTTCTATACATGTAATCAAATTAAATAACGCCCATTTAATACTCTTATCCGAAATTGAATGTTTGGTGTCAATTATCTCGTTTAAAAATTACATGATTTAAGAGTGTGTGACATCGATTTTCTTGATCGGAAGGTTTACCTTGTTTAAAGGTGAGAGAGAGCATTCTTTTTAATGGATGTATGTTGAATTAGGCTACTTTACTTCTTTTTTATTTGGATTTTAAACATTTTAGGTGAGTCTTTTCTTTATTTTTATTTATTTAGTTGAAGTGTTCTAGAAATATCTTCTTTAAGAGTGTTTTATTTTGGAGAAATTAAAGTTTGAAGCACTTGGACTGTAGTATATTCTTGTAGATTGTAGGATCTTAAGTATTCGTCCAGTTCAACTTTAAACAGATTGAATACATTAGTAGATTTATTTCTTTGATCGGATACATAGTATGATTTGTAGATAGCAAATCCTATAAGTGTCAGGATTATATTGAATCCGATATACTCATTATCTGTTATTTTGTAGCCTATTACAATGTCTTTTAAGTTAATGTTTTTGTTAAAATTCATTTGAGATAAGATTTTATTAATGATTTCCCAAAATTCTTTTAGAAATTTACGTTCGATAAAAAAGTGTTGATACGTGTCTTTGAGTTGACAAAGTTGACAAAACGGACTAGTTACGATTTTCCATTTATAGAGATTTTCTCTATTCGGTAAAATGCAAGTTATTAGTTTCCACCTAAACATTTTAAGTTTATTAAGTTTTAAATGTTGGTGTATAAACTTAAACATATATTTGGTAAAGTCATAATTTATTTCTAATTCATTTTTCCATTTATTTATGCCAATGTTTGGAGAAATTTTTTTTTGAACGAGCAATTGATACACGTTTTTGTTGCTTAAATTTTCAATTTTAATGTTTTCTTTGTTTATATTGATGGATAATCTGTTAAAATTTACTTTTGATTTGATGGATTCTTCTGTAGCTAAAATTTTTAGCCATGAGGTTGGAATTGAGTTTTTTACTTTTGAAATTTCTGCTATCCAATTTTTAGTGTTTCGCAGTTTTCTAAATATTTTATCTTGGGCAATTTTTCCATTATCGTCAATAATATCGTTAATGTAAATAAAATCACTGTGTATCCAGTTATGCATAATAAGCGGCTTGTTTTGAAATTTTATAAATTTATTACCCCAGATAACTTGCTTTCTTATTTCGACAA
Source organism: Mytilus edulis (assembly GCA_019925275.1). Lineage (NCBI taxonomy): Eukaryota > Metazoa > Mollusca > Bivalvia > Mytilida > Mytilidae > Mytilus > Mytilus edulis. The sequence continues at coordinate 36,806,557 of CM034356.1, read as the reverse complement.
AGTTTTTCAATTCTGTGATGTTCGTTTCATGAAATAAAATCCAACTTTTTATTATTTCTAAGTAAAATTCTGGAATGTCCTTAGTTATGTAATCTAGTTTTTTTAAAGTTTGGTTGTTTAAATTCATTCTAAAAATGAGGAAATTAGAACCTAATTTACTTAAAAATAATTTTGGTATCAATGTCCAATTTTCTTGTTTTGCCTGTAGCAATCTAGAGACCCATCTTATTTGAAGAGAGGAGATAATAATTTCTTCGCAAATTTAATGGACACCATTACGACATGGTTGACAGTAATGAATTACCTATTTTAGATATGACAACAGATATGTTCCAATTGTCTAAATTACAATCCTGTCCTCTTTCCACGAATATGACCTATTGCATTGGACTTATTACTAGATTTTTACATAGATGAGCAACACGACGGGTGTTGCATGTGTAGCAGTATCTGCTTTCCCCTCTGTAGCAACTGCTGGTGGACGTTTCGTCCTCGAGGGTATCACCAGCCCAGTAATCAGCACTACGGTGTTGACATGAATATCAATTATATGGTCATTTTTATAAATTTTCTGTTTACAAAACTTTGACTTTTTCGAAAAACTAAGGATTTTCTTACCCCAGGAGTGGATTACCTTAGCCGTATTTGGCACAACTTTTTGGAATTTTGGGTCCTCAATGCTCTTCAACTTTGTATTTGTTTGACTTTTTAACTATTTTGATCTGAGCGTCACTGATGAGTCTTGTGTAGACGAAACGCGCGCCTGGCGCATAAAATTATGATCCTGGTACCTTTGATAACTACTGCTCACATCTAGATATCAGTGAATGCAATTTATATTTATATAGATATAGGAGGATGTGATATGAGTGCCAATGAGACGCCTCTCCATCCAAGTCACAATATATAAAAGTAAACCATTATAGGTCAAGGAACGGTATTCAACAGGGAGCCTTGGCTCACAACGAACGGCAAGCTATAAAGGGACCCAAAAATTACTAGTGTAAAACCATTGAAACGGGAAAAATATATGGAGTTTTTTTTGTACTTATAGAACAAAATATATATAAAAAAAGCAATCTTGATAATGTCATACAAGAATATTGTATTGATATGTTGTGCAATCTTTTGTCTCTCCTGTTTCCATGTTTAATGGAAATTTTGGGTTATTTAGAAACGGTTGCGATCAAATCTTTATCTCTATATACTCTTATTTTGTGATTTGTTTCGTCAATTTTCCGTGTTCTACTGAAAATGCCTCTAACAATTTTGTTTCAAATATTATAGAAACAACCACAAGTCTTATATAGCAATTCATAATGTTCAGGTTTTTTCTCTCGCTTTCTTATAAATCCAAAATCAAGGTATCCCTCGCATTTTGGTTTACTTTTGTCCTGATTTTATTGGTAACAGGAACGTACGTTAATGATATATCGCCATAGTATGTTCTATCCTGTTACCCTTTTTGTCTATCCTGTTACCGATAGCAGTTTTGCATCTGCATTTGCAAATTGGTAAGATAAAGACAGGGTGAGACAACAACGAAATATTTCCTTATGTAAACAACTACATGTATATGTAATTTTGATTTTTTTAAAGACGATTTTGTCTATCGTGTTACTGTAACCATAGTAACATTAGAAACGGGTTAGACACATTTTTTCATTTATGAAAACTGTTGTGAAATTGCTGTCATGTTGGTGAAGTGATGATGTTTTTCTGTTGTGATTCTAGTTTCCAACTTATTGGTATTGCACTTTAAACAAGTATGATATTGTCGTTAGAGTCATTATAAAAATTCTGAAATGAGTCCCTTTTGCATATAAATCATTTGAAATGTGCTAACCTGACGCACATAAATTACTCAAAAATCGAACTAAAAATATATTCTAATCGTGTTTATTATTAATGTTCTGACTCATAAATTCTACAAGCTTTCATTGAAGCACTTACAACTGCATGTTCCTTCAGAAATAAAAATGTTAGCATAGGTGAACTGAAAATTCGATATTTTTCCAATTACTCATCTAAAGGGATACTCCATTCTAAAATTTACGTCAAAAGAGATGATTTTTCATTCGCTTTGTTAATTTGCTTGTTTAGGCGGCGATGTTCCTTTGGCTCTGTCATACGGTATTTATATATCCCAACCCGTTCGTTATGCCCATGTGTGTAGTGATGGCATATATTTTGACGAACGTAATCAATAAATCAATGGAAAATTATTAAGTCAGGTATTTTGTTACCATAAATTGCTTAAAACTTTTACTAATTCTTTCATAAATACAACGATTTGATTAGTAAATTTGGCTGTACATGTAGTTAAACTCCTCCTAGATACCAAGATAAAATTTTGTATGTACGCCAGACGCGTGTTTCGTCTACAAAAGACTCATCAGTGACGCTCGAATCCAAAAAATCAAGTAAGAAGATGAAGAGCATTGAGGACCAAAATTCCTAAATGTTTTGCCAAATACAGCAAAGGTAATATATTCCTGAGGTAGAACATCTTAGTAAAAATAAATTGGTCGTATTAGAAACGGTTTTTCGCATCCTGCATTTTACGTTGATATTGTACTTAAAGCATGAAAATCAATTTGTGGTCTCTGTTAACTCATCGAACCTTTAAACAAACTTATTAGTGAAGGTTATCTTACCAATGTTTTAATTAGATGTTGAATATATTTTACATGGGCACAAATATCAATTTTGTTATCTGCTAACTAAATTTGTATTCTTTTGTTTTTTTGTTTTGTTTGGGTGTTTAAACACACACACGTTTAATTTCTATATAGAGAATACTCTATCTATATATAACATTATGCATATTTATTAAAAGGTTACAACTCCTAACTACCCAACTGTATGTTGATACTTTTATTTTGTATTTGTCCAAATAAAGGCAAAAGTAATATATCGCTGTTAAAATACCATAAATCGATTGAGAAAAAAACAAATATGGGTTACAAACTAAAACCGATGAAAACACATGAAACAACAGAAACACTATAGTGTAACAAAATAAAACGACTATGCAAAAAGTAAAATCACAAAATACTGAACTCCGAGGATAATTCAAAACGGAAAGTCCCTAATCAAATGACAAAATCAAATGATAAAACACATCAAACGAATGGACAACAGCTGTTATATTCCTGACTTGGTTCAGGCATTTTCAAATGTAGAAAATGGTGGATTGCAATATACGTAGAAACGAACTGTTAGATAACTTCTGCTATATTCCTGACTTGGTACAGGGCATTGTAAGAAAACAAATAGTGGGTTTAGACAAAGTCTTCTTTTACTGTCCATGACGTAAAAACATTTAATTCCTGGAATGTGTTTTAGTTCATTTGAGTCTTTGATGCATGATTTTTTTTTATTATTGATTGATTTGGCTTTAAACTATCTCTCAGTAACTGGAAGTACTCTGAAATCGTATTTTTATGCTAATTTCACCTGTTGATATAATTTGTAATGCATTTTAGTCATTTGCTGCTTTCTTATTTATACATCTTGTCTCACTTTCTTTCTATTTTATCTTCCCCCTTTGATAAGATTTGGTATGACGATAAATTTTCACTTCTTATCTCGTACTATGAACAAAAATTTTATTTATTATGTAATACATATTTCCATACATATTGTATACCTTAGAGATGATGACAATTTTAAAGAAAGAAACAATTAACATTCAAAGCAACTATAAATGCTTTAAAAGACGGGAAAAGGTACCATATTTACGTCAGACGCGCGTTTCGTCTACAAAAGACTCATCAGTGACGTTCGAATCAAAATGTTACAAAAGGCCAAATAAAGTACGAAGTTGAAGAGCATTGCGGACTAAAAAATTCCTAAACGTTTTGCCAAATACAGCTAAGGTAATCTATTTCAGAGGTAGAAAAGCCTTAGTTTTTCAAAAATTCAAAGTTTTGTTAACAGTTAATTTTAATTACTATACTTAATCTCATTTTAAAGATATTAAAAATCAATTACATCTACAGGCCCCGAATATTGCTATAATTGGATCAGGTGGCGGAATGCGTGCTGTTGTTGGAATGTGTGGAGCAATGACTGCACTACAAGACGAAGGATTTCTTGATTCTGCAATGTACACAGCTGGATTATCTGGATCTGCATGGTTAGTGTGAAATTTTTTTGCAATAATTTGAAATTTATCTAACTATCTTTTATTTCAGATAAGGATCTCTTCTTAAACGTTATTAGTAGCATATAATTAAACTAATATTGATAGTTTCCTAACAACACGATATAGTTATAAGAAGATTTGGTATGAGAGCCAATGAAACAACTCTCCATTCAAGTCATAATTTGTAAAAGTAAACCATTGTAGGTCAAAGTTCGGTCTTCAACACGGAGCCTTGGCACATACCGAACAACAAGCTATAAAGGTCCACACAATTAACTAGTGTAAACCTTTTCAAACGGGAAAACCAACGGTCTGATCTATTTAAAAAACAAGAAATGGTCATATAATATCTAACACAACTGTTTTGTTCCTCATGTAATGTAGTGTGTTTCCTTAAATATGAATTAAGACAAAAATGCCATATTTTTACTGGCTTTACTGAACCATTTTTAGTAATTTCTACTTTGCAATGATCTTCAATTTTGCGTTTGAATTTTCCTGTCAAATGGCTATATTCAGGCTTCAACAATTTTTTTTATATAAACGATATATTATCTTCGCATAACAAATTATTATCTTTTATGTTTTGGATCTTAATTTTAATTGTTAATCCCTTTTTTCTATTAAATTTGTGTAATCTATTGGAACAGTGGAACAATTAGCCTGATTTGATCAAACATCATTAAAAATCTAATACAAAAGAGGCGGAAAATACCAAAAGGATATTCGAACTCACAAATTGAAATGACAATTAAGAATATCGATAAGAAAAAACAAACAAACGTCTACAAATAAAGGCAACAGTAGTATACCGCTGTTCAAAACTCATAAATCCATGGACAAAAAACAAAATCGGGGTAACACACTAAAACCGAGGGAAACGCATTAAATATAAGAGGAGAACAACGACACAACACTAAAATGTAACACACACAGAAACGGACCAATCATTAGACAAAATCCCACGAGAATAACACATATAACATCAAAACCAAATACATGAATTTTGGATAGACAAGTACCGTGACACGTCTTATCGCAATGTGAAATTACACTCAAAAATAAGAGAAAACAAACGACGCAACGTTAAAATGTAACACACACAGAAACGAACAATAATATAACAATGGCCATATTCCTGACTTGGTACAGGACATTTTTAAAGGAAAAAATGGTGGGTTGAACCTACAAAACACTTCATAGAATATCAAAGACTGATCATCACGTTATAAGTTTTTTAAACATTGTTTTAATAGTGATATACATTATATGATTGAGTAAAAGGACCAACATGGATAATATCAAAATATTAGCTTTGTAGTTTTATACACAAACTAATTGTGATAACTTAAGTTTACCTTCTCAACGTAGAAAGTACTTGTAGTTAAAGGTTTTGGTACGTCAAGACGCAAATTATTTCTATTTATTTTATAATTTTACCTTCTCCTAGATTTATGAATCTAAGTTCTAATAGTTTACATTCATTGAACTCATTTCATCGTGAAATTCTGTTTGTAGAGTTTATAAGTAACCCCTACTTATATGATGTTTTTCTCGTATAGATTTCCTAACTCTTTCAGTTGTTTCTTTAGTATTTTTCAAATCTGTAAATCAGTGTTGATGAAATTTCTCAAAAGCATTTAGACACAAAAAACAAGTTGCAAGAAACCTGCTTTCAAGGTAATCATAAAATCATTTCCATCCTAGAGCTATTTAATTAGTAATGTGGAACTACTACTAGTACATGGACTTTAGGTCTAATAATAAACCGGTTTTTGTTTTTCTCTCATGAAATTGTAAATTGTTATTATCAAATGCAGTTTGCCTATCCGGGCTATCGTAAAGTTGTATGTACACATGACAATTGTAGATGCAGAAAAATGATGATTTCTATTGATTCAGGTAATAAGCTTAATAGATGTTTTGATGTCTTGTACAGTTGTACTAATCCTCCGAATTTTAATGCTCTATATATACTGTTCCGACAATTCCAAACAAAACAACATTTTGGAGGTATGATGTCCGAATATTTGTCGACAATGGTCGGACAGAAAGTTTTCATTGTAAACAAATAAGTCACCCTTCCTATGCTTGCAAAAATAGACCAGATCATAACAAGCACTGTAATGAATGTTCAGAATTTAGGCATTTTGCCAGAGACTATCTTGCTGAATCTCAATGTTCTTTCTGTGAAACTAAACCGGTCACGTCCGAAATAACTGAGTTAAATTCAAACACCAGGAAGGATAAAGCTTTATAGGGATTATGCTAACGAAACTCTAGAAGGTAGAGAAGCACACAATAAAAACGACAACCAGATGCTCTCGAGAGCCTGTGTCGCTTACCCGTATATACTGTGGTTGTGGAAATCATGTGAAATAAGGTCAAAATCCTGATAATAGTATTAGATACCATAATAATGATTGAAGTCTTAAAAAAACTCGGCAGGGTGGCATTCACCTTATGTAAGTATGCTGAAAGAGACGATATAAAAAAAGTTACTGAATAATTCTCAAAATTGGAAAATATCAAAAAGAAATTATACGCACTCCCTGAAAATATTGCACCCTCCAATGGAAAAAAATCAAGTCATCCCATTATAGTCTTTCAATTGTTACTGAAGATCCCTTATCATTATTAAAATTAGTTTCAAGGTGTGACTATTTGATTTTTTTTACAATTGTCCTGTAGACTTCTATAGTGATCAACTTTGTTCAATTTTAAGCCATGGCGGCCATGTTGGTTGGATAGCAGGGTCATTGGATACATTTTTCAATCAAGATTTCCTATTCAAAATTGTGGATAAATTGATTCCATTTGGCCTAATAGATTAAGTAAAGCAGTGAAGAAGATACTCATATCTTTGCATCACAACCAAACACGGCCTTGAATGCCGAAACTCATGCTTTACATGGGTATTTGTTTGGATGTTGATGTATGAGTTCTCATGCTAGGATTGTTGATATAAGATATATTGCCGCATGTGAGTTAAGTGCAACAATCTGCTCCCGTAAAGACCTCTTTGGTCGTTCCTTGGGTGGAATTTTCTGTCACTGTCAGGATTTTCTTAGAATTCGTTTGTTGATTTTGTTATACTGAAAGAACAACTTAAACTTCTGCCATACTGACAAAAAAATCGTAGTAAATGTACTATTTATAATTTAGACTTGAATGCATGATTTGTTATATTAGTTATGAGTAGCTTTGAACTAGCTGCCAGTAAATGCGAGTACTCTCATATCTGTACTTTTAGTTGTTGGGATATACCCGGCCACGTTCACTATGTGTTTTTTGTGTTGTTTTTTATATGTATTTTTAATTGTATATATCTGATGATTCAAATCTTTTTCAACTGATTTTTATATTTCGTTTTCATGTTGTACTGTTACATCACTGTCCTGGGTTAGGGGGAGGGTTAGGTCCCCGCTAACATGTTTAACCGGTTCCTGACACATTCTGTTTACATGTGCCTGTCCCAAGTGGTTGATGTGTTACATATGTGTTTTCGTCATTTTTTTTGTGTACATAAATTAGGCCATTAGTTTCTCGTTTGAGTTTATTTACATTTGTCAATAATTTGGGGCCTTTTATAGCTGCATATGCAGTATGTGCTTTGCTCATTATTGTAGGCCGTGTGGGGACCTATAGTTGTTAATTTCTGTTTCATTTGGTCTTTTGTGGAGGGTTGTCTCATTGGCAGTCATACAATATCTTCTTTTTTTATATATTAAACCATTGATAGAAAAAGTTAATAAATAACGAGGCACTCGTAGGAAGTAGATTAAGTATTGTTTGACCTTAATATTTTTGGAAATCGGCAGAAACTACATTCTGTTTCACTGGTAAGGCATTCTAAAAACCAATGGTTTGATCTTAAATGTTTGAAAGCTCAAAACGAATTCAGAAAATCAAAAATACTGACTTAGTAATATATGGTTCAAATATATTTTAAGACTTACTTCTGACGGTGGGTGAACTTTCTGATAAGAAAACTATGAATAAAGCTATTGTGAGGTTTTAAAACAGATTTTCGAAACAAACTGAAAAAAACATAAGAACAAACAATCCATAAGAATTTTGGAAACTGTGTCATGGTAATAGGCAAAGAGATATTTCAAATAATTAGGGCCGCGCCAAAGGCGAGTCGCCCTATAGTGATCAGTCTGTCCGTCCGTCCGTCCGTCCGTCCGTCCGTCCGTCTGTCCGTCCGTCCGTCCGTAACACTTTGTGTCCGCTCCATATCTAGAGAACCATTATGATTTCATACTTTATACTTTACATGTTTATTAACCACCACCAGAGGGCGTGTCATGATGTATGTTCAACTTCCTAGGTCAAAGGTCAAGGTAAAAAAACTTTGGTTTCAGTTGACAACCCTGTGTCCTGTGGTGAAGATCGTGTCCGCTCTATATCTTGAGAACCGTTATGATTTCAAAGTTTATACTTGACATGTATATGAACCAACACCAGAGGGTGTGTCATAATTTATGAACGACTGCCTAGGGCAAAGTTCAAGGTCAAAAACTTTGGTTTCAGTTGACAACCCCATTTCCAATGGTAAAGATCGTGTCCGCTCTATATCTTGAGAACCGTTATCATTTCAAAGTTTATACTTGACATGTATATAAACCAACACCAAAGGGTGTGTCATATTTATGTGCAACTTCCTAGGTCAAAGGTCAAGGTCAAAAACTTTGGTTTCAGTTGACAACCCCATGTCCTATGGTAAAGATTGTGTCCGCTCTATATCTTGAGAACCTTTATCATTTCAAAGTCTATACTTGACATGTTTATAAACCAACACCAAAGGGTGTGTCATAATTTATTTACAACTTCCGAGGTCAAAGGTCAAGGTCAAAAACTTTAAGATTTCAGTTGACAAACCCATGTCCTATGGTAAAGATACAATTTTTTTTTTTTTTTAAATTTTTTTTTTTCTTCATGAATTTACAAGTATCAACTTATATTTATCCTGTGGCACAATAAGCAAGCAAGTGAAATAAATAAGCATAATAAGCATTCTATGAACTAACACTTAGAAATCTATGGATTAAGTATAGTAATAACATTTTCATTAATATAGTAATAGTAGTGCAAGAAATATATGAGCATACATATGGTATGGTATATCAGTAAACAAATAATTTCATATGCTCATATACATACATGTTTATATTTAATTAATGACCTTAGCCCGGGGGTTCCAGTACAAGTTATGTTCTTCCACACTTAAGTATTTTGAAGAAATATGTTTCTCTAAAATTAAGTTTTCTTTTATGTAATTTTGAAGACCTTTTATATTAGGTTTTATATCTTGCATCTTACATCTGTAAATAAAGTACTTCGTCAGTAAGATAACTTTATTTTTAATAAAATTCAGTTTATAATTTTCATAAAGGCCATAAATGACAATTTTCAAATTAAGTGGAATTTCGATAAGAACCTTATCGAAAATCCATGAATTTAGATTGTGCCAAATGTCGGCTACAATATGACAACCCCAAAGTAAATGTTCTATAGTTTCAGGCTCTTCCTTGCAAAATGTACACAAATTACAATTAACAAGCTTCATTTTAAAAAGTAAAGCATTTGTCCCTATAAATGAATAATTCTATATTGAAACCAACATAACCTAGTGTTTTTTGAGACCTTGGTAACACACAAGTGTATTTTTTTCCAATTTTCTACAACTTTGTTAAGAATACCTTCCCATTTTTTTTCTGCTACAAAATCTGTAGGTAAAATTCCTTGATTTAAAATAGTATACATGTCCTTTGAGCCTTTTTCGGACTTGAAGAAAATATTAATGTTAAAAGGTATAATAGCCTGATGTTTTTTTTTCTCTTTCAGTGTTGATTCCAATGTCTTGTAGCCACTTTTTTAGTGCTAATATAAGTCCATAAAACTGTAGAAACATGGGTTTGAAATTATACATAATTTCAAATTTTTCATACGTTAATATATTTCCATGTTCATCTAACAGATCATTTACAGTCCATATCCCATGATGTGCCCAATTTTTATAGTAAACACTGACATTATCAATTTTGATATGTTCGTTATGCCATATAGATGTAGAAATGACTTCCTCAAAATAAAATGGATGTCTGAGTTTTGACATAGTTTTCCAGGCATGAAAAACTTCATCCCAAAATTTGTTTTTTGATTTTTTAATAATTCCAAAATAAGCCAACTCTGTAAAATTTATATTTTGGGTGGAGGTAAATAATTGAATCCATTTAGATTTTGACCTAAATAATCTTCTAACCCAAGTAAGTTTTAACCCTTGTATAAAATTTCTCAAATTAATCATTTTTAGGCCCCCTCGGAAGTATTCCTGACATAGACGATCCCGTTTTATCTTGTCAGGCTTATCATCCCAAATGAATGAATAAATTTTACTATTAAGTTGACTTATCATATTATCATCTGGACCTGGGATGGACAGGAACAGATGATTAAATTTTGATATAATTAATGACTTTATAATTGTTATTTTACCAAACGGGGTAATTTTTTGACCATTTTTGTAATATTTTTTCTATTTCTTGTATTCGAGGAGCATAATTTAGATTTAACATTCTATCTAAATCAACACAGAAAGTGAAACCCAATAATTTGAAGGTACTGAAACCCCATTTCAGTCCCCACTTTACACATATTTTGTCTTGGCTATGTTTTTTACTACCTATCCATATAACGTTTGTTTTGTCTAAGTTAATTTTCAGTCCTGATATCTCAGCATAGAATTGTAATATACGGAGAGATGCATCCAGCGAGGAAGGCGACCCATCTAAAATAAGTGATGTGTCGTCTGCATATTGAGACAAGATATACTCTGAATCGTCTATCGTAATACCCTTTATCTCATCACTACCTCTTACTAAAATGCCTAATATTTCAGCACATAGCAAGAAAAGGTAAGGAGATAAAGGATCACCCTGTCTACAGCCTCTCTCCACACGGAAAAAGTCTGACAGACAGCAGTTCTGGGTGACAGTAGATGTAATATCATTATAAAATGTTTTTATCCAATTAATAATAGTGTCTCCAAAATTAAAATACTTCAGTGTTTCAAAAAGAAAGGCCCATGATATAGTCAAAGGCCTTTTCAAAATCAATGAGTAATAATATACCAGGGATATCATTTTCTTCTGTAAATTGTAAAATATCATATATAAGTTTACAGTTCTCCCCAATAAATCTACCCGGGATAAAGCCTGTTTGATCAGAATCAATAATTCTGTTTAGAACTGACTTTATCCTCTCAGCGATACAACTAGAAGCTAGTTTGTATGTTGAATTCAAAAGTGTAATTGGACGCCAATTTTTTAAGAACTGTTTTGACTTGCCTTCTTTAGGAATACATGTGATAACTCCCTGCCTCTGTGTGACAGACATTTCCCCTATCTGATATGAATAATTTATTAACCGCAAAACAAACTTTCCAATGTCTATCCAAAATACTTTGAAAAATTCTGCAGTAAAACCATCTGACCCAGGACTTTTATTATTTTTCATCCTTTTCAAAGCTTGTGTTAATTCAGCAAAAGAAATGTTACCTTCTAATGAATCTTTTTCGATATCATTTAATTTAGATGTCAAAGATGGTAATTCTTTTGATAGGTTTACTTTTTTAAGGCATCCTTGTCTTTTGTAAAGTTTCTCATAAAATATTTTTGATTGTTTTAAGATTTCTTTTTGATTTTCTACTACAGTATTTTCATCAGTTACTAGTTTTTTAATAGTTTTATTGACAAAGTTTTGTGTTTCTAAATTACAAAAAAAAATTGTTGGCCTCTCTCCTTCTTCAATCCATTGGGTTCTTGATCTAACATATTGACCTTTAACCTTGTTCTGTCTCAAAATTCTAAGTTGACATTTTTTGGCTTCTATTTCATCAAGAGTGTCCTCTGTACTTACCTCATTTTCTAAATTTTGTATCTCCTCAGTCAATTGGATTTCCTGTTTAGTCCTTTCTCTTTTTTAAATGTTGAATAAGAAATAGTCTTACCTCTAATCTCAAGGAGAAGGGTCTCCAACAATAATTGATCATTAATTGAAAAATCAATATCTAAATTATCAATACTATGTAAAGCAACCCCTCTATGGACTGGCATTTTATATTGCTCAACTGTGTTAGCAATTTGTTGTTTTATTAGTTTTACATATTCAGGATCTTGAAGGAGAGAGTTATTAAACTTCCAGAGGCCTCTGCCTTTTATAAATTCATTTATTTTTAAAGTCAAAATCACTGGTGAATGATCTGACCTGTAGCTATTACCAATGTTTATTTCACAAATGTCATCTATAAGGCTTTCAGAAATCAAAAAGAAATCTAATCTAGATTGTTTAAAAGGGTTTTTCCTTCTCCATGTAAACCTTTGTTTATTTCTCTGAATGGGTCGACAAGATTCTTATATTCTTTAATTTCTAAAATTTTCTCTCTTGATCTTGGATTGTTTATATTTATATAGTTATGGGTATCAAGGTTGAAATTTTGAACAAGATTGAAGTCCCCACAGATAATACAGAGCTGATTTCCAAAGAAATCTATAATTTCTGTTAATTTGTCATAGAAGCAGGGAGTATCAATATTTGGCCCATAAACATTTATCAGAGTAAATCTCTTGTCTTCAATATTAAGATCCAATCCCACCAGATTGCCATCTCCATCTTTTTTTAACTTTGTGTATTTTATAGTCAAAATTATTTTTAAACAGTATAGCAACTTCTCTTTTATTTGAAGCAAATGAATTGAAAACACAATGGCCTTTCCATTGGTTTTTTTTATCAAAACTTCATCTTGTTCTATAAAATGTGTATCCTGGAGACAATAAATATTTAAATCTTTTGAATTAAGATAATCAAAAATATCGCCCTGTTTTTCCTTCATGTGAAGTCCTTGACAATTATAGGACATTATTTTAATGTTTTTTCCTTCCATCATGATATTTGTTCTTCAACTGTGAAGTATGATATTTTCAAAAACAAAGGAAAAAATAGTTCATGCGAGACATCAGGACTGATTTCATAGTATTTCACTTCCTGAAAAAAATATTCATATACATGTATATGCCAAATACCAGAAATCCATGTTTTGTAATAAATATAATATACATAAACAAACAAAAAAGAAAAAGAAACACATTTAAAACATATAATATGAAACTAAGATATTTCTGATCTTAAAGTAGATTTACATGTGTTCTAGGGGAGATAACTCAATTTGTTTTTAGATCAAAATTAGGCCAGACAAAGTTTTGTACTGATCTGCATAATAATATGTACTGCATCTCAACATTTCTTACAAACTTATAATTAATAATTTAGGTTTAAACATTAAATAATTGTTTAGACAGAAGAGAAGAGATCACACAAGAAGCACCTCAAAACCACAAAATGTCCATTGTTTCTGTGCTTCCTTATCTGATCTGGTCAAGTTTGTCTTATATGTTTATATCAAAACACTACAACATGTGAGGTGTCACTTTGCATCTTTGGATTTAAATAAGCCTACACAATTTGTTAATTTACTATAATTGAGATCAAAAACTAAATATTCATTTTTTAAAGCTCACCTTAAACATGTTAAAGTATAAACTTCTATCCCCTTTTTAGTATTGAAGGTACTAAATGTACATGTTTTATTTCAATCTTAATGTATATTTTTACGAAATGTAGAGTCTTACAGGTATAAAAAAAAAACACCCCGCACATCCTCCAATTGTTTATATATACACTTCTTAAGGTGATCTTATAAATTCACACACATTGAATAGACTAAAGCATGCATTTTCTCTAAATATATCAACACCTGAATACAAAATGTGGAACGAAAAAAGCAAAAAAAAAAAAAAAATCAAATCAAATCACATTATAACATATAATACCTATATGTAAGCTAAAGCATGCATGCATTTATTCAACATAACAAGAAAAGCCATGAAAATAAATAAATAATAAAATATATCAAATCAAGCTAGTCAAACAAAATAGAGCAAAAAAAGAAGCAAAACTTCAAATAAAATGTAAGCCAAATGAAAAAGCAACAATTTTTTTTTCTATACTTACTACATGAACTATCAATCTAAAGCCTGTAAATAGAAATCTCAACAATTCAAAATTCTTGTTTCAATGTAATATATAATTTGTTCTAGAATTCACTATTAAATTTATACCTTTTTATATTCTTAGTTAATTTATATACTCAATAGTATTATATATAAATGACATTTTATATAGCGACAAGTTTTTATCTTATAATAGTATACATAGAAAGTATATAAAACTGCAGTACAACAGTTATCCCCATGTAGACCATTCTTCTGAATTATCTTTACGTGTCTCTAATGTCATGTGGGCCCCCTTTGCTCGAATTCTTGTTTGTAATTTGTCCCTTTTTCTAATTTTGTATGCATTGTGCGAAAGTAAATATCTCTCCTCCTTCATTGAAATTGGCAGATCATCAAGAATGCGTATTTTTTCCCCTTTTAAGTTGTGTGCGTTGGACATGATAAGTTGCTCATCCCCTAAATGCAGGAAACGAACTATGATAGGCTTTGGACCTTTCCCATGTGTAGGGACTCTATGTGCATTTGCGATGGGTATAGCATTAGCTTTTCTTTCGTCAATATGCATGTCTTCACTGAAGAGTTTTCTTGTTATAGCATACACATTCTCATCTTTTTTAGTGTCATCTATACCGTATATCAGTATGTTATACTTCCTATCATGTTTTTCTAGTAAAACAGCTTGCTCTTTAAGGTCATCAATTTGCTTTTGTAACTCTATTTTTTGTTTTTCAAGTTTATCATTCTCTATGAATTGAATCTGTGCATCCATACCTTGAACACCTCTTTCAAGCTCTGTGAAATCATTACGAAGAGATTTAAGCTCTTTGTGGGAGGTTTCGTACTTAACATTGAGCACATTTACATCAGCCTTCACCTCGTTTATCATACTTGTCAAGTTGCGTTCAACTTTATTCAGCTGTGTAGAAAAAACAGTAACTTTCTTATCTATTCCCATAATAAGGGTCTTCAAATCATCAAATTGTTCTTGTGATGCCATGTTGGATTAAAAATAATTCAAATTTATAGTTTTATATGACTGCTGGTGCTGCCACTACATGTACATGAATGTCAATAAACTGGAGCAATTACAGCTCCAAGCTGCTAGGATAGTTACGGGGTTACCTATATTCACAAGATCAAGGATTATTTATGAAGAACTTGGATGGGAAACATTAGCTGAAACAAGAGAGAGAAGAAAAATTCAAATGTTTTATAATATTCAAAATAATAATGTTCCAGAATATTTGTCAAATTTAATTCCCCAAAAAATACAAAGTATGACGGTCTATCCTCTACGTAATGGAAATGACATCATTATTCCATTCTGCAGACTAGCATTAACTAATGATTCTTTTATTCCATCAACCATACGTCTTTGGAATAATCTTGAGGATTCAACTCGTGATGTGGAATCAATTAATAAATTTAAAACTGAACTAAAAAACCGTTATCCTCAGAGTAATATATTTGTACCGAAGCAATATGAATTTGGAAATCGAAATTTGAATATAATTCTCACCCAACTTCGATGTTTTGCATCATCCTTATACTATGATCTATATAGGGTCAATATTATTTCTGACCCTTCCTGCCGCTGTGGTGTTAATCGTGAAGATTCCTATCATTTCTTTTTCAAATGTATATTATATTCAGACATACGAAATAAAATGTTTGAAAGTCTGCGCTGGCTTCCAAATGATTGTAAAATTAACATAGAACTACTTACCTCGGGTAGTTGTCTTCTTTCTCTAGAGCAAAACCAAACCATTTTCAAAAATGTCTTTGAGTTTATTAAAAGTTCGGAAAGATTTCAAATTGTCTAGGTAGCAAACCATGATCGCACACACATCATCATCTAAGTAAAATTTCTTCTCCCCTTTTTTGTCCTTTTTATTTTTTCGTTTTTTTTTTTTTTTTTTTTTTTTTTTTTTTTCTTATTTGTTTTTTTGTTGTTATTTTTTGTGTTTTTTTTTTTTTTTTTTTTGTGTGTTTCTGTTTTCTAAATAATGATTTATTTATTTATATATTTTTATTTTTGATTTTTTTTTCTGTATTATTATTGTTTTTTTTCCTTCAATTTTCCGTCTTTTGATCCATATTTATATATATATTTACTAAATAGATATACCATTCTATACATGCATGCTCATACATATATTTTTGTATTATATTGCTATAAATGTTAAATGGAGAAGACTTCATAAGTCTGTTTGACTTGTGTCTTATCCAATTTGTACTTTAACAAATAAAATATGTTTAAACTAAACATGTACATGAATGATGTAGTTGTCTTTTGTGTTGAGAATTGTATCGTTATAATACCACTGGTTATATGTTTATAGAAAACCCTAAGTGATGCCAGGGACTGTATATATTTGTCTTTGTTTCTTGTAATAATATAGAAAAGTAGAAAAATTACTTCATTACTCGTAACGGTTATGCGCATATGGTATCTATACTTCGTTGTGCTCAGCTCATCTGCGGTGCATGGATATGGGCTAATATTGCCTAATATGTATATATTTATGTCAATTCATTGAAACAAAATCATCTGTACCACTTTTTAAAGACTCTACATCTCCGTAATATCTAAAATATCTCAAAATGTACTGCTACAAAATTTTGTTCATGGGCGCAGCCATTACAGGGGAGCTAATTATCAAAGATACAATTTTTTAATGCACATTATTCACAGCGGGGCCCACAGAGATGTCTCCCATCTCAATGATATCAGAGACATATATACACATTGTGAAATAACAGCAGATTAAATCAGATAAGCAGTAAAAAAAAAAGCGAAGAAATTTTGAATAACAAGTCTCCAGGTGATGATTTAATTAGTAACAAAAAAAACCAATATACTTTATTTGGAAAAACTCAGACACGTATTTACATGTGCAACAAGAGGCAAAATACATGGTCATTATTATGGTTACTACAAAACAATGTTAACACATAATCATACAGGTTACAATACTTTAACTAATTTCTTAATAAACAATGATAAATTTTTAAGAACTTTGATATTGAAAAAATGAAAGCAGTCCCTTCATTTTCTCAACACATGGATAAATGTGCTAATATTCTGAAATATGATTTTATGCTCCACCTACGATAGTAGAGGGGCATTATGGTTTCTGGTCTGTGTGTCCTTTCGTTCGTCCGTCCGTTTGTTCGTCCCGCTTCAGGTTAAAGTTTTTGGTCAAAGTAGTTTTTGATGAAGTTGAAATCCAATCAACTTGAAACTTAATACACATGTTCCCCATGATATGATCTTTCTAATTTTCATGCCAAATTAAAGTTTTGACCCCAATTTCACGGTCCACTGAACATGGAAAATGATAGTGCGAACTCAGGTTAAAGGTTTGGTTAAAGTTTTTGGCCACGGTAGTTTTTGATGAAGTTAAAGTCACATCAACTTGAAATTTAGTACACATGTTCCCTATTATATGATCTTTCTAATTTTATTTCCAAATTAAAGTTTTGACCCCAATTTAACGGTCCACTGAACATGGAAAATGATAGTGCAAGTGGGGCATCCGTGTACTATGGACACATTCTTGTTTTCTGATTGGATCAGATCAGATTGTTTATGAATACATTTCATTCTATGATTGACATTTATCTTTTTTAATTTAATTAGATTTTTGATACAGGTATTGAACCAGAGTCGTGTTTTGTTTTGGAAATTTTTTTACCATTGTTTTTAAATTATTTTTTTAAGAGGGTAAAATGGAACCAAAAAAGTATAGACCCATAACAATTCTATCTTGTATTTGAAATATTCACATCTATTTTGAGTGATAGATTAAGTGCATTTTTCGAACATTGTAAGAGTTTACCTGAGAATCAATCAGAATTCAGATCCAGTTATATTTTTATGTTCCAACGACCACATTTTATCTGTAAATATTGTTTAAATTGTTATTTTCAAAATGAAGAAAAGCATATCTGTTTGTAGATTTTGAAAGCTTTTGACTTTGTACATAGAAACTCTTTTTGTTCAAACTTCTACAACACCACTTAAACAGGATTTTTTATGCCCCACCTACGATAGTAGAGGGGCATTATGTTTTCTGGTCTGTGCCTCCGTTCGTCCGTCCATCTGTCTGTGCCTCCGTTCGTCCGTCCATCCGTCTGTGCCTCCGTTCGTCCGTCCACTTCAGGTTAAAGTTTTTGGTCAAGGTAGTTTTTGAAGAAGTTGAAGTCCAATCAACTTGAAACTTAGTACACTTGTTCCCCATGATATGATCTTTCTAATTTTAATGCCAAATTATAGTTTTGACCCCAATTTCATGGTCCACTGAACATAGAAAATGATAGTGCGAAGTTCAGGTTAAAGTTTTTGGTCAAGGTAGTTTTTGATGAAGTTAAAGTTACATCAACTTGAAACTTAGTACACATGTTCCCTATGATATGATCTTTCTAATTTTAATTCCAAATTAAAGTATTGACCCTAATTTCACAGTCCACTGAACATAGAAAATGATAGTGCGAGTGGGGCATTCGTGTACTATGGACAGATTCTTGTTTAAAGCTGTAATAGATATGTTTTCAGATACGAAATCTTGTATAGTACATACTAATGAAAAGTCTGATTTCGTGGCTTGTGATGTCGTTTTCGTTACATTTAAATGACTTGCAAGACTTTGAAGAAACTACAAATGCTAAAGGTTCAGAAACTATTCGAATAGATATAGTTTTTATTTTTATTTTACTGTATGCTGACGATACACTTTTGATGTCAGAATAGTGAAGACTTAAGATTGATGTTAAACGAATTGTTTTATTATTGTGAACAATGGACGCTGAAAACATATGTGCAGAAAACAAAAGTTATGATATTTTTTGAAAATCATGAAATTAAGACAGTAAATGAATATAGATATTTTGGATATGTACAGATAATTCAAGTGATAAAATGATTGTTTATTTTAAATACGCTATTTGGAAAAGACGTAACAAATGTTAACTCGATAAAATTAAATAAGATATAGGAAGATAACTTCGTTCCACTGCTCTAAACTAAAGATGTGTTCTATTCCATATGTAAAAATCTTATTGGAATTTAGGATGAAATAATCGAACTATATTTATTATTTGTTACAGAAACATATTTAATTTTTTTGTTTTAATCATAATTTGAATCTATGTCTGTGCTTATAATGATTATTAGTAAATTACTACATATACCATGCTTCATACTACTTATCACTTGTGTTTTATTCTTTACAATCTATGCGTACATTATAGAATAATTTCAATTTCATTTTATCACATCAATAATTTCAAATTCAATTCATAACTCTCATCTTTCTCATATGTATAGTGTTGAATGTTAAATCAACACATAACAACTCATTTGAATGTCAAAGATTGTGATACGTCGAATCCGAATAATTCCTGAATATGATAATGACATAAAATTGGACGACAAGATAATGACTACGGAGCTTGTCAATGTGTATGACACTTACGTAGAATTTTTAATCTGAAGTTCCTTGAGCTGTATGAGATGTTAACACTCATCGAAATGACACAATTATACCAAACTGTACACTGTGCGATGTTTTGAGCTTTCTTTGATAATCAGTGTTTTATATATTTTAAATTTCAAATAATATTTATAAACAATCCCCACCCATCTTGTTTAATAATAAATTTTTGACTGAAGTTAAGGACTTTAAATTTCTAGGGAATATTATTAACTATAGGGGAAATTTTACAAAAACTACTGAAGAGCTGTCTAAAAAAGGCATTAAAGTTTTATTTTTATTGAGAAAATATATGTCCAATTTTAATTTTGTTCCCACTAATTTGTCATGTAAATTATTTGATACTCTTATAAGACCTATTTTGACATACAACTCTGAGATTTGGTTTATGGATAATTTTCAGTCAGCTTTTAGGGCATCTAATAGAGCTGCAGTAAATAATACTTTTTGTGATACTCTTGCATTAGCAGAAAAACATCCCTTTGAGAAGGTTCATTCTAAATTTTGTAAAGCAGTATTAGGACTGAAAAAGACAGCCACTAACATAGGTGCTAGATCAGAATTAGGTAGATTTACTTTGGACTCCTATATAAAAACTCAAACACTCATGTATTTTTATAGAATAAATTGTAATGATATTAATCCCCTGGTTAAAGAATCTCTACAAACAAACATAAATTTACATTCAGAAGGAATTTATTCCTGGTACTCATTTGCAGATAAAATTTTTAAAGAAATGAAAATAAACCCAGAAAATTACTCTTAATAATAATGTACCTTTTAAACAATCAAAAAATATGTTAAAATGTAATATAAAAAAGTGTGTTTCAGAGGAATATGAAAAAAATACTTTAATTAAACTTTCAAAAATGGATTCCTCATCCAAACTTTGTCTTTATGGGAAATTAAAAAATAATTGTCAGTCTGAGGAATATTTAAATTGCAATAATTTTATACATAGGCAGTTACTCTCAAAATTTAGACTAAGTGATCATTCCCTAGGCATTGAATTAGGAAGGTACAGAAACATTCCAAGAGCACAAAGATTATGTAAAAAATGTGAAGTCCTAGATGATGAATATCATTTCTTTTTGTATTGTGACATTAACATATCTTTGCGTTCTAATCTTTTTGCTTATCTAAAAGACTATGTACCATTATTTCAGCATCTTGATGCATTCAATAAACTTAAACACATTCTAAACCCCATCCCTGAACTTGTTTGTCATATTGGAGTCTTCATTAAACAGTCTTTAGAACTGAGGGAGTCAGACCCGTGTCAGGCAAGGTTATGATGGTGTTTTTTACATACATTTATAATTGAACTCTAATGTTCTATTATTCCATATATTGTATTGTATTATTTTGTATTTCATTGTATTACATTGTATTTCATTGTATTACATTGTATTTCATTGTATTGCATTGTATAGTATAAAATTATTGTTTCATTGTATTGCTTGACCCTCATGGGTGTAATTTTGCAATAAAGATTTATTAACCAACTTGTTTTGAAACATTTCTGATTTTTTTTTTGGATAGTTTACGCGTATATTTTGTACAAACATGAATATCTGATACAGGTACCTTCTGACAATGTATGCACATGATAAACAGCTGAACCCAAAAGCAGTTACTGATACCATTAGAAAGAAACTTGAACCTTTTAGTACAATACAATTTGGGAAAGCATGGTACAGTTGGAAGTACTTGACAAAAAGCAAGGTGTTCAATTCTGGAAAGTATTTCACAATCACAGATACGTTTGGGGAAATGATTGGTGACTTACTTCTTGAAGAGGTAGGAACATATTTAGCTCAAGTTACATATAAGGCGTTTTATAATTCTTAGTAAATTTGTACCATTCGTACAATTAAAAGGAGAAACATAGACCATCATGATGTCTAAATATGGTGTTTTAAAATTTGCAAAGTATATTAACCATGAGTGAATTCATACAAAATTAAACTTCTGATCGCAATTACATTTCGTAAATTAGTTGTATCCGAAGCAATTTTTTTAGAAAATGCTTCTTTTCACTTGCTTAATGTGTTAATGATATTTTGCCAATCATTGAACAGAGTCTTAAGATACCAATTAGGTAATCTAGCTTATATGTCGAAAACAAACGGAAAAAATCATGTGAAAGGAAAATACAACAAAACTCAAAACACAGCATAGAAAACTAAAGACAGAGGAACATGAACCCTGTCAAAAACACGAGGACGATTTAAAAATATAATTATTAAATTTATTTTATTTTAAACAGTAGCGTAGCTTGCATGTATGTATGCTCAGATGATTAAGCTTCCACATCATTTGGATAAAAAAATATAACTGTTAGTGTCCACAGCAGATAAACTCTTAGGTCGCCGAATGTATTACTATAAGTACGTTTCAAAGTATAATAATATTGTGCGAGAGACTGAAGTTATCATTGCATTTAATTTTTGATTAGTGTGTTGATGATATATGTCCTTATACTTTTAACTATTGTTTGGGGAATATTTTTGTGTAATATGTTCTATATCTATTGTATATAAATAATGAATAATTGAATAAAGATATAAAAAAAAACACATTTATATTTAACATCATTTGTTTTTGTTTCAAACTAAAAGAAGTGTAAACAGAAATGGAGTAATCAGAGGAAGAAATTAGAAGACGGATCGGCTCCTTTACCATTGATAGCTGCTCTGCATGTTCGTAACGAGGAAACAATCGAAACGTATAATGGTATGTTTAACACGTTCACATACAGAATCCACACAAAACCGTTTTAAGATAAAAGAAAGCAAACATCTTGAATTATTCATTATTTTCCCTGATATAGTTTCTGATTTTACCAAGTAACCTACATTTTAGTAATGTTTGCATCTAATGTAACCAGCGTACTTGAAATTTAGGATACTACCATTGAATAAAGATTTTCTTCTTATTTTTATCTTTCTTTTTAAATATTGACTTCCAAACTAAAAATCCTAATTTCTTGAATGGCATTAATTACGCGTCACAATTGATTCGTTCAGGTTTACATTATTTGGACTTAATCAACTATATGTGATTCCTATGAACATAGTGTTTCAATATAAAGAGTTAAAAAGCTTTCAAGGACAAGGCATACGTTGCTTGTGGTTTTTTTTTGTTAATTGTTGCCTTTATGGGTGAAATGGTCGAATTATGAGATTTGCTATAGGGAATAATTATAATGTTTTCAGAGAAAAACTTTCTTAAACACGTGTTACTGAAGTAGGTTATACAAGTAACCAGCCACGTTCACTCTGTGTAGTATTTCTATTTGTATCCATCTGATGTGTTAAGCCTTTTTCAACTGATTTTTATAGTTCATTCTTATGTTGTAATGTTACACCACTGTCTCAGGTTAGGGGAGGGTTGGGATCCCGCTAACATGTTTGACCCTGCCTCCTTCTGTATATATGTACCTGTCTCAATTCAGGAGCTCGTAATTCAGTGGTTGTCATTTGTTGATGTGATAAATATTTCTTTTTTGTGTTTTTTTTTGTACATAAATTAGGCCGTTAGTTTTCTCGTTTGAATTGTTTTATATTTGTCATTTCGGGGCTTTTTATAGCTGACTATGCGGTACGGGCTTTGCTCATTGTTGAAGGCCGTACGGTGACCTATAGTTGTTCATTTCTGTGTCATTTGGTCTCTTGTGGAGAGTATTCTCATTGGCAATCATACCATATCTTCTTTTTATATACACGTTAACATGTAAATAATTTTCTTGCATGCAAGTTATTTTTGTATAAGTAAAACATTTCGCTAATTACCAAAAAATATGTTTCTTAAAAAGAGATAGAGATTGGATATCATTTAGCGTGAGAAAAGTGAACCCTTCGCATATTTTCAACTTCATAACGATTTTCTTGCAGATGAAAGAACAACCAGTGTCTAGAATTGTTAAAAAAAAACAAGAAGAATTGTCATAAATATCACAATTGTAGTAAATTACACCCTTTTATAGGTAGCGTATCTTATAATTGACCCTTTCTTCAAACTTATCATCTCTTGTACATGTGTAAGACGATAATTATAAAATTTAACGATGGTAAAGATAATATACTGACCAACTTTAAGACGCAACACTAGACCATTCTTTTTAATTCCCATTTTCAAATATGCATTTTTTTAAACAGATGTATGAACAGAAACGTCTGTCATAACTTCATTGTTTAAAAAAAATTGCGGTTCGAAAATTGAATTGATAACGTCATTTTATGTTAAAATCATGTGTTATGCACTAAAACTCTGGGTTTCCCACTACTAATGGAAGTGTCACCGTCGAAAGCAATGGCTGCCTTTAACCAACGACAACATGGTTGTCAGAAAGGTAAAACCAATTCTGTTCGGCATGTTTCGCACCTTCTGATTTTGCTCTTGCTCTTGGTACCTTTGATAACTATTTACCGACTGGGTCGATGCCACTGCTGGTGGACGTTTCGTCCCTGAGGGTATCACCAACCATGAATATCAATAATGTGGTCATTTTTATAAATTTCCTGTTTACAAAACTTTGAATTTTTCGAAAAACTAAGGATTTTCTTATCCCAGGCATAGATTACCTTAGCCGTATTTGGCACAACTTTTTGGAATTCTGGATCCTCAATGCTCTTCAACTTTGTACTTGTTTGGCTTTATAAATATTTTGATTTGAGCGTCACTGATGAGTCTTATGTAGACGAAACGCGCGTCTGGCGTACTAAATTATAATCCTGGTACCTTTGATAACTATCTACCCATTACAGTATGTTTTGTCAATTATACATGTTCTAAAATGTTTCCTTCGATTGAAAATTGTTTTAGAGAATGAGAAGATAGAGTTCTTATGTATGTACTTTAGACATCTACAAGATATTTACAGTTCGGATTTTTTAAAATCTTTATTCAATTAGAACATCTATGTACAATAAACATATTACATATTAAGAACAAAAATAATCACAAAGCAATAGTTAAAAATATAACGACATGTATCATCAACACAATAATGAAAAATATAATGCAATGAAACCTTCTACCTTAAGAAACGTTTCTAAATAACTTTTCTCGTGCATCTTACACAACACTTTGCAGATTCGGATTTGTGATTTTTTAATTTGTAGGAGATCTCGAAAAGTAGAATGTAATCTAATTTTATCATTAATGCACTATTAATGATAAAATTGAGAATGGAAATGGAGAATATGTCAAAGAGAAAAGAACCCGACCAAAAGGCAGGAAACAGCCGAATGCCAGCAATGGGTTTTCAACACAGCAAGAACATCCCGTACCCGGAGTCGGTCTTCGCAGGCCCCTAAATAAAAATATGTACTAGTTCAGTTAAATTTGACGTCATACTCTAAAACTTATAATTGAACTGAAAGTGCAAGACAAACAAAGACCAGAGACTCCTGACATGGGACAGACACAAAATGCAGCGGGTTTGGAACATATTGTTTGAGATCTCAACCCTCCCCTTTAACCTTTAACCAATGAAGAAAAAACAAACACAGAGCAATACGCATATTAAAACTCAGTTTAAAAAAAGTTCGAATCCGATGTCAGAATAAGTAACAAAAAAAGTAAGCACAATGACAATGCTACATAAATCAACAAAGGGCAACTAGCAGTTACTAATATGCCAGCTCCAGACCCCAATTTAACTGATTGAAGGAGTATGACTTCATGATAAGAAAATCTAGCCAAATCCTTTCCGTTAGGGGTTAAATATCACACTACCATAAAATATATAAGAAAAACATTACCCGTGTCATGCCAGCTTCTTTTTTATTGAATGAATGTGTTTATTTCCAATGCAATGATGTTAATTTTTGTATGTAAAAATGGCTCTTATTCTTGTTTACTAAAGGCCTGTCCACAAAATGCCAAGCGATTCCTTCAATATTTTATTTATAATATAACTGGCGGAAAAAAATATATTGTAAATATGCTATATATCTAGGGTTGTTTTGTCTATGCAATTTTCAGGGGAAATAAATCTGAATTACAACTGTTCTTTCAACGGTTAATTGCATCAGTTACTTCAAAGTATAATCGAGCACAAACAGTATTGTTTACTATATGTAAGAAAGATATCCACGTAAATTTTAAACCGAGTTGCAGCTAAAAAAAATCCATCCATTGATGTTGTAGAATGGATTGAGTTGTCACCTTATGAGGTATTCATGCCGCGATACGGTGCTGCCATTGACATGAAGAATTTTGGTGATAGGTTTTATGGAGGTTTTATTACAAAGGAATACGGAGAACAACCGATTCATTTTTTACAAGGTAGGTATGCATGATACTTTATATGTGTGCATGTTAATAATATATGCATCACAATCAGATGCGATGCAGACGTAAACATTGAAGACCCATATGGTAAACACCGAGAGAATATAAATTATGTCAAAAACCTAAGAAATTATTTGCCCGAGTTTGTTGAAAATAGTTTTTTAACTTCAAGGATTGGTGTTCATAAAACAATTAATTAAACGGATACAATGTATGCAACAAGTTATTCCTAAACATCAACATATGCCGTTGTTATTAAATCTATGAATGCAGACTTAAAATATACAAGCAATATAATGTGAAAAATTTGTTCTTCAAAGAACAGTCATTATTATTTCAAAATACGAAAAATAAAATAACAAACAAGAACTACAAAAACGGCGCTTGAAATTGAAACTAACTTTCGTAGAATTAATATAAGATTATTAAAAAAAAATGTTTTGACAACAAAATAGTGTTTGCATATTAAATTTATGTCATTTTGTTGTATCTAGGAATGTGCGGTAGTGGATATGCAAAAGTAAGAGATTTAAAATCAACAGGTAAATTTCACATGTGCCTTAAGATAATACTTAAAAATAATGCTTTTCTTGTATTCAATGTTTGCAATGAATATACAACTGATTTGATTCGATCCTTTGCAAGAATAATACTAGAGGCTCTAAAGAGCCTGTGTCGCTCACCTTGGTCTATGTGCATATTAAACAAAGGACACAAATGGATTCATGACAAAATTGTATTTTGGTGATGGTGATGTGTTTGAAGTTCTTACTTTACTGAACGATTTTGCTTCTTACAATTATATCTATAATGAACTTTGCCCATTAGTAACAGAGAACTATATTTGGTAAAAATTTACATAAATTTACCAAATTAATGCAAATTGTTAAAAATTGACTATAAAGGGCAATAACTCCTTAAGGGTCAATTGACCATTTAGGTCATGTTGACTTATTTGTAGATCTTACTTTGCTGAACATTATTGCTGTTTACAGTTTATCGCTATCTATAATAGTATTCAAGAAAACCAAAAACGGCAAAATTTCTTTAAAAATTACCAATTGGAGGGCAGCAACCCAACAACCAGTTGTCCAATTCATCTGAAAAATTCAGGGCAGATAGATATTGACTTGATTAACAATTTAACTTCTTGTCAGATTTGCTCTAGATGCTTTGGTTTCATAGTTATAAGCCAGAAACTGCATTTTACCCCTATGTTCTATTTTAAACCGTGGCGGCCATCTTGGTTGAATGGCCAGGTCATCGGACACATTTTTCAAACTAGATACCCCAAAGATGATTGTGGCCTAGTAGTTTCAGTGGAAATTTTGTAAAAGATTACTTAGATTTATGAAAAATGGTTAAAGATTGACTATAAAGGGCAATAACTCCTAAAGGGGTCAACTGACCATTTTGGTCATGCTGACTTATTTGTAGATCTTACTTTGCTGAACATTATTGCTGTTTACAATTTATCTCTATCTATAATAATATTCAAGATAATAACAAAAAACAGCAAAATTTCCTCAAAATTACCAATTCAGGGGCAGCAACCCAACAACCGATTGACCGATTCATCTGAAAATTTCAGGGCAGATAGATCTTGACCTGATAAACATTTATATCCCCATGTCAGATTTCCTCAAAATGCTTTGGTTTTCGAGTTATAAGCCAAAAACTGCATTTTACCCCTATGTTCTATTTTTAGCGGTGGCGGCCATCTTGGTTGGTTGACCAGGTCACGCCACACATTTTTTAAACTAGATACCCCAATGATAATTGTGGCCAAGTTTGAATTAATTTAACCCAGTAGTTTCAGAGGAGAAGCTTTTTGTAAAAGATTACTTTAATTTACGAAAAATGGTTAAAAATTGACTATAAAGGGCAATAACTCCTAAACCGGTCAACTGACCATTTTGGTCATGTTGACTTATTTGTAGATCTTACTTTGCTGAACATTATTGCTGTTTACAGTTTATCTCTATCTATAATAATATTCAAGATAATAATCAAAAACAGCAAAATTTCCTCAAAATTACCAATTCAGGGGCAGCAACCCAACAACCCATTGACCGATTCATCTGAAAATTTCAGAGAAGATAGATCTTGACCTGATAAACATTTTTATCCCATGTCAGATTTCCTCAAAATGCTTTGTTTTTTGAGTTATAAGCCAAAAACTGCATTTTACCCCTATGTTCTATTTTTAGCGGTGGCGGCCATCTTGGTTGGTTGACCAGGTCACGCCACACATTTTTTAAACTAGATACCCCAAAGATGATTGTGGCCAAGTTTGAATTAATTTGGCCCAGTAGTTTCAGAGGAGAAGATTTGTGTAAAAGATTACTTTAATTTACGACAAATGGTTAAAAATTGACTATAAAGGGCAATAACTCCTAAACGGGTCAACTGACCATTTTGGTCATGTTGACTTATTTCTAGATCTTACTTTGCTGAACATTATTGCTGTTTACAGTTTATCTCTATCTATAATAATATTCAAGATAATAACCAAAAACAGCAAAATTTCCTCAAAATTACCAATTCAGGGGCAGCAACCCAATAACCGATTGACCGATTCATCTGAAAATTTCAGGGCAGATAGATCTTGACCTGATAAACATTTTTACCCTGTCAGATTTGCTCTAAATGCTTTGGTTTTTGAGTTATAAGCCAAAAACTGCATTTTACCCCTATGTTCTATTTTTAGCCGTGGCGGCCATCTTGGTTGGTTGACCGGGTCACGCCACACATTTTTTAAACTAGATACCCCAATGATGATTGTGGCCAAGTTTGGTTTGATTTGGCCCAGTAGTTTCAGAGGAGAAGATTTTTGTAAAAGTTAACGACGACGGACGACGACGACGGACGCCGGACGCCGGACGACGACGACGGACGCCGGACGCAAAGTGATGGGAATAGCTCACTTGGCCCTTTGGGCCAGGTGAGCTAATAAACAACAACAAACAACTGAAATTTGAAATTTTATTATAAATTAGCTGATTATTTGTCATTGCACTTATTCAACAATATTCAACAATAATAAACAACAAACAACCAACATCAACAAACTGGCCAACAAGTTAAAACTTGATGACAATTTGTCACTGAAGGTAACACCAACAGTAAATACATTACAATTGCTAGCTGCTAGGCCGATCCGAACAGCTAAATGAACAATATTTGAATAAATCACTAACAATTGAATCATGTGGATGATGACATGCAACGCACTGTCCATATTGAACGTACGGAAGCCTTTTAGAGCCATGTCAATTTACTTTGTACAATTTGATATAACAAAATATTAACTTGATATAGCAAATTATTAATTTGATATAACAAATTATTAATTTGATATAACAAATTATTAATTTGATCTATTTAGAATAACAAACTATTTATTTAATACAACAGATGATCAATTTGATATAATAGATTATGAGTATTTGATATGACAATTTATTACTTTTGATGAATCAAAAAAGGAAATTTGATATGTCAAGTTACTTATGCATGAATTGGTTTTTTTCCCCGGCCCTAAAAGGCTATCGTATGAACGGAATGCCATAACGACAGATTCTTTTATTGTAAAATTACTGCGAATATATATTTAAGACAAATTAACTTCTAGCATAAGAAATCATCATACAGACCATCATTATTTTTTTTAATCTAAACAGACGCGCGTTTAGTGTACAAGATTCATCAGTAGGTTAACCCATGGCTACATATATATAAATAGTTTATAAAAAGTAAAAACAACAAAGACAAACGTAATTGCAACAGAAAAATGACAAAGTGATAAAGCGGTTAATATCTGTGTCATTTTTGTCTCTTGTCGAAAGTTGTCTCATTGGCAATCATGCCACATCTTCTTTTTTATATATGGACTGGTCATTTTATACTGCAGCAATGACGATTTAACGATTGATGTATGCATTGTTATTGTTTGCAGCGGAAAGACAGTAACTAATTACTACAAATCCGAAATAGTAAAACCATATCAAAGCCAATAAAACATAAACAAAGGCAACAAGAAACTCTAAGCAGATTAGGGCGAACCAAAGAGAAGCGTAAGATACCAATTGGGCATTCAAACTCATAAGTAGAAAATAAACTGACAACGCCACGGCTAACAAAAAAAAAGACCAACAGACAAAAAATAGTACCCAACACACAGCATAGAAAACTAAAGACTCCACCAAAATCTGGGAGTGATCTCGGGTGCTCCACCAAGTTCTGAGAAAAGATAGAATCGAAGTGTAACTTCGATAAATACAAAAACACATCAAATAGTCATCAGCTACACAGACATTTCTAAAACATACGATTGCTTCTATGGCAGTTCTCTAACAGATGAGTTCGTGTAGATCGCTATGAACACTCCATTTAATTGTTTCATGGTTTCAATGTTGCATATCTTTATATAATAGCAGACGACTATACGTAACAATTGTTCATATTCATAAATATTTTTTTCTGATTTTAGAAAGTTTCTTGAGGTATGTTAAATAAATACTGTGGATTCATTAATTTTTTTTTGGGTACCAATTTTTGTGGATTAAGTACGTGGACATTGGATTTTGAGGTTTTACTAAGGTTAGAATACAGGCCTATACAAAATTATTACTTTTTTGAATATTTAAATTCGTGGTTCACATGTAACCACGAAAACAACGAAAATTGGCATCCCACGAATTATAATGAATCCACAGAAGTATAAAAATCATAATACTTTTAGATCACATTTAAATTCATCATGGCCAAAATGGACGATAGGCAGTAGGATGAGTGTTGGTCAATTTTAACATATATCTTAAACATTTAGAAATTGAAGATGTGAATAATGAAATAATGTGTTTGTTTGCAATTTAAATCGAACAATGAAAAAAATTATTCAGAACTAGTTATTGACAAAGAGAATATTTGAACACTGTCGAAATAGTGTTCATTTTGTTTCAGGTGAGAATTATATTATCCTTACTTAGTATATAACTTGGTTTTAAATATTAGTATGTGATGAGAACAGATTCTGTAGATTGTTGAAGGTTCGTTTTAGACATGTTCTCATTTGATGAGATTCATTATTAGTTTACATGTTTTTGAATGTCTGAGAGTATTAACTGATCATATAAAGGCTCTGAAGTTTCTTTGTCACATCTTGTTGTAGGCATTTCTACGCCCACCTACCAGGAATACATGTATACATCTGTGCATTTAGTGTTGTTAATTTTGATTCCAATTTCGTCCGTACCTATTCAGGGCAATTGCAAGTTTTCCTCGTTCAGAATAACTTGTCCAATAGTTAGTATCTGATGGAGATTTTTCTTATTGGCAATCATACCACATCTTCATGTTTAATGTCGCGTTTTCAGTCTTAAGTTTTCTGTCTTATGTATTGTGAACTGTTGTTTTTCTTGGGGTATTTGTCTTCTTTTTAGCTGACCTGGCCCAGAGGGCCAAGTGAGCTTTTCTCATCACTTGGTGTCCGTCGTCCGTCGTCGTTAACCTTTACAAAAATCTTCTCCTCTGAATCTACTGGGCCAAATTTAACCAAACTTGGCCACAATCATCATTTGGGTATCTAGTTAAAAAAATATGGCCGGTGACCTGGCCAACCAACCAAGATGGCCGCCATGGCTAAAATAGACCATAGGGGTAAAATGTAGATTTTAGCTTATAACTCTGAAACCAAGCATTTAGAGCAAATCTGACATGGGGGTTAAATTGTTTTTCAAGTGAAGATATATCTGCTCCGAAATTTTCAGATGAATCGGACAACCGGTTATTGGGTTGCTGCCCCTGAATTGGTAATTGTAAAGAAATTTTGTCGTTTTTGGTTATTATCTTGAAAACTATTATAGATAGAGATAAACTGTAAACAGAAATAATGTTCGGCAAAGTAAGATCTTCAGATAAGTCAAATGACCAAAATAGTCAATTGACCTCTTAAGGAGTAATTGCCCTTTATAGTCATTTTTTACCAACTTTTCATAAATTATTTGTAATCTTTTACAAAAATCTTCTCTGAAATTACAAGGCCACAATCATCATTGGGGCAGCTAGTTTTAAAAATATGTGCGGTGACCCAGCCAACCAACGAAGATGACCGCCATGGCTAAAAATAGAACATAGGGGTAAAATGTAGATTTTGGCTTATAACTCTGAAACCAAAGCATTTTGAGCAAATCTTACATGGGTTAAATTAATTTCGTAACTTTTTGTAAATTTTTACAAAATAATTTCCTCTGTTACTAATGGGCAAAGTTTATTATAGATAGAGATAATTGTAAGTTCCAAGAACGTTTAGTAAATTAAGAAGTTCAAACACATCACCATCACCAAAACACAATTTTGTCATGAATCCATCTATGTCCTTTGTATAATATGGACATAGACCAAAGTGAGCGACACAGTCACACTCTTAAGAGCCTTTAGTTTTGTTGTTGCTATGGTCAGTTGATTTTCTACTTATGCGTTTAGTGTCTTTTTAACATCATTTACTCCTATTTCATTTTTCACTTTTATGCATTTTGATGAAGAGTGAATCGGATGAGTGTGTGTATTGTAATGTTTAATTGTATTGTATCTACCGATGTCTTTGGGAAGATTTACTACAGACTTTTCACGATGGCTTTTACTCAAATTAATGTCTATCACATGTAATGGGCTCTACGGCTTAATTTAAAGTATACCTGATGGTGGTACCCCCGTGAAAGGAGATATACATGCATACTTCCACATATACAAACTATATGGTAATACGAGAATTTATAACTAAATAATGCTGTATTATTAACCAAAGTGTACACACACAATAAGCAAAGCCTAGCTACTATAAAAAAAGATTACGTCGGTTTTCCAAAGCATGCTTTTACAAGTATTCGCTGTAGAAAACGAGCCTTATTTCTTTTAACTGAAAATCAATTGATATTTAAATTCATTTATCAAACTTTGTATTATATATGACATCCTTTCTTTCCTTTCTTTGAGAAAGCATATTTCATGAAAATAATATTTTTTGTGCAGTGTCATCAAGAGAACGACTAACAAATTGTTCAACAATTTCGATGCCACATTTGTTGGAAAAGTGCCAAATTATCTACATGGCATTCCAGAGTTTACGCCACTAGTTGAAAATCTAGGTATGAGTTATATTCATACATATTTATATACTGTAAATTCAGAAATCAATGCGACGTTTTTTTTTATTTTTGCGAAAATGCCACAGGGGTTACAATTGCAATAATTAAATCAGCTGAATTATCTATTGTAAAGGATCCTACAAATTAATGTAAGATGCAGTCACAGAAATAATTATATTATTTATAGGTTAGACAATACTTCGCCTTGGGCTTAAATCTTCATAAAGCATGATCAAGTATTGTCTGACCAAATTAGAACATATTCACACGTTCGAGTGACCTTACAAAACATGCCTTTCCCATTGTAATATTCAAACCTAAATAAGAGTTAACTTTTTATAATGAACTAAATATAAAACATAGGTAATGATCATTTCAATGAATGAAATGAAATAGCACGGACATAGTTGGTGAAGGATAAATTGTGTTTCTTCTGCTTCATGTAAATTTTAATTTAAAAAGCAATACAATGTTATATAAATCCCCTTTTTGGAATTTGATTTTTTTTATAGATATAAAACTCTCTGTATGAATATTTGAATTCAGACCATTAAACATTAAATGCTTACTTTTTATTGATAAATTTAAATGTATTGCGTTTCTCCGACAACAACCCTTTGCTTTATATATCAGCAGTCTGGCATTGTGTTTTTTTGAAGGAAAGAAAAATAATTCCCTCAAATGTAAGGTATATAAATTAAAGAAATATCATTTTATTTATCCTTACCATATTTTTTTTGTGCATCTATTATGTGTACCATTAGAAAATGCATGAAATTTTGCAAAATTCAAAATGATTTTATTTTAATCTTTTCTCATTCATCTGTAATCAGTAGGCTATTTTCCCAAGGAAAATGCCTTAGGGGATTGTACACTTCGTTAGTGCAGCTATTAAGAGTTCACTTTTATAATTAATTAACTGACAATGAAAAGTCATTCATGTATAGCATTTCATAGTGCATGGAAAACCATGTACTATGACAATTAGAGTGCACAAAACTGACTTTTCATTGGACGAGAAGGGGTGAGTATGTTCTAAAAGTACGTCTGAACCAGTGACGATTCTACAACATATTTTATATATCGGATCACCAGCGTTGATGGCGATACAAGACTAAAATACATTCTGTATATATAATTCGTCAAAACATCAGCCCAACAATGTAAGATCTGTAAATTAGTTTTCGCAAAATGATTGTCCTTCCCTCGCTGTGATTCGAACTCATGCTAACGAGATATCGTGGCACCAAGTCGTCTTGCACTATGCCCGACGCGCCATACCACTCGACCACCTAGGCTTTACAATGACAAAGCTTTCGGGAGATATAGATATTAATCTTTACTTGACTTTTATTAGACCGCTTCTCGAATATGCATGTGAAGTTTGGGATAATATGAGTGTGGGTTATTGTAAAAAATTAGAACAGCTGCAGCTTGAGGCAGCCAGAATTGTAACAGGTCTTCCTATTTTTACAAGTAATAGAATTATTTATGATGAGATTGGTTGGGAAACTCTAGCTGAACGAAGAGAAAGAAGGAAATTACAATTATTCTATAATATTCAGCATAATAATGCACCAGCCTATCTTTGCAATTTAATTCCACCAACAATCCAAAGTACAGCTGTTTATCCATTACGTAATAGGAATGATTTAATATACCCTTTTTGTAGACTTTCATTAACCCAAGAGTCCTTCATACCTTCAACAATACGACTGTGGAATAACCTTAATGTGGTGACACGTAACATTGACTCTTTAGGTAAATTTAAAACCGAACTAAAAAATCTTAAATTAAATTCAAAAGCCCAAGTACCAAAACATTATGACTTTGGCAATCGTAAACTCAATATTATATTGACACAACTTAGGTGCTCAGCTTCTTTTTTGAACTATGATCTTAACAGAGTCAACATTATTTCAGATCCGTCTTGTAGTTGTGGTGCTAAGTTCGAAGATTCACGTCACTTCTTTTTTTATTGTCCTAAATATTCGAATATAAGAACCAAATTATTTAATAATCTAAATTGGTTACCAGACAACTCTCTACTAAATTTGAACACCTTAACCTCCGGCGATAAGTCTTTAACTAATGTTGAAAATGAAAGAATTATAAAGAATGTA
This sequence comes from Mytilus edulis, assembly GCA_019925275.1. Classification (NCBI taxonomy): domain Eukaryota; kingdom Metazoa; phylum Mollusca; class Bivalvia; order Mytilida; family Mytilidae; genus Mytilus; species Mytilus edulis. Next base: position 36,771,265 of record CM034356.1, on the reverse strand, counting down.
TATGAATTTATTAAAGAGTCTAAGAGGTTTCTAATTGTGTAATGTAACATATTATAAAATGCAAATACATGCATATTGTGTATTACCACTCACATCACCACACACCACCTTTTCAGAGTTCAAATAATTTATATATATATACATAATGTATTGTTTGTATGCATGCTTTGTAAATATTCTAATGTTATAAATTGTTATGGGAGAAGACTTTATAAGTTTGATTAACTTGTGTCTCATCCCTTTTGCACATTTACGCAAATAAAATATGTTTAAACTAATTAATCTGTTGAATTCTAAGTTCGTAATTTGCATATATTAACTTTAGTGTGGATTTTTGAAATCTCGTTTGTTATTAACAATTCACAGAATTTGTTTCCAATTTATTCCATCTCAGTGTATCTTTAACAGGGGACTTAATAATTCAGAAAGCATTTTGTTCCGATGACTTAACAAAAAGATAGGATGAATACATGTTAAAAAGTAGTTATAAATTTATCTTTATTTAATCTATGTTGAAACCTATTTCATTAAGGTAGCACAATACAAAGATTTTTTCACTCCCAATCAGACAAGTTTAAACTGATGTAATTCATTTCATCCTTCTTTATATTTTATAAATGAGATACCAAAAGAAAGAAGAAAGATTAATCTTTCAAATTGTTATAATTTCATTATGACATAATTATTACATAATTAATTATTATGTAATTAGTTGCTATATTGTGATGTCCACACTTGCATGACTGAATTTAGCGTCTTCGTTCTTCATAGCATCCCAAAATATTTTATAGATTCTTGTACAACACAGCTTGACCACCAAAACTGTGTCTCAGATTTCCAAAAACATCAATAGAACAAATTTTATACCCAATTGAATTTAGTGGTCTCTTATGAATTGATGTTGCAAACTTCATCGAAGATTTATGAGAGAATGAAATACAATAGGAAAAATCTGAGACAGTTTTGGAGGTCAAACTGTGTTGTTCAAGAATCTATAAAATATTTTGGGATGCTATGAATAACAAAGAAGCTAAATTCATTCAAGTATGGACATCACAATATGGCAACTAATTACATAACAATTAATTATGTAATAATTATGTCATAATGAAATTATCACAATTTGAAAGATTAATCCTTCTTCTTTCTTTTGGTACCTCATTTATAAAATTTAAAGAAAGATGAGTGGAATTACATCAGTTTAAAGATGTCTGATTGGGGATGAAAAATCTTTGTATTGTGCTACCTTAATAGTCATACTAATTCTTTTTTATTCATATCCAGTTGAAACTACTGATCGAATTGTTGAACCTGAAAAAAAGGATATGATGTTAGTTGATGCTGGAATTGCTTTTAATTCACCATATCCAGCAGTACTGCATCCTGCTAGAAAAGTAGATGTTATCCTTTCATTTGATTTTTCCGAACGTGGTGAAGATAAGAAATGGCCTTTTGAGGTAAAATATAGTAAACAGAGCTACTCATTCTTTAAGTATGCAATGCCATCATGTTTTGATTGTAATAGATTACATAGTATTATGTTATTGTTAACATGCATATCAAGTCAATTTGGAGTATGAATAAATGCATCCACAATATAGCAACGGGAAGTTCTTTAAATAACTGGTAGATAATTAAACACATTTATCTTTTAATTCGTCTTCCTAAGAAATAGTTCTTCTGCATTTGTAAATATTATCATATTCAACACTGTTACATGCTCCTTAAAAGAAAACAGAAACAATATTGTTATTAGTGCTAACACCAATTTTGTTTTTTGTATAATTGTTATGAAGAACAATCAATACTAATACATGATAACAAAGAACTAACTAGCATGACCAGATTATCTTGTTTGTATGATTGAATATTTTACCCTCGTGGCTCTTTAAATAACTTCTTCGATTCGAGCGCCAGTGTTGATTCTTTAGACTAAATGCGCGCCTGGCGAACAAATGAGCTTTACATATCTGAGGAACTTGTTTTGATCGCATTAAGTATACTAAAATTCAACAACTATTTCAATATATGGTATTTTCTCTTACGAACAAAATAGTCATGCATAGATAGCAGTAATTGGATGGTATTGTTTTTTTTAAATTCAGGCAGATTATAGGATATGCGATAATATAATATTGAATGCAAATTATATTAGTCAGCAAAATAATAATAGGTGTTTTATAACAGTTGAAGCACTCTATATTTAAACGATATGTCTACTACACAGATAAAATACTTTCTGCATCTCATCTCTCTTTATTTTCACGAAACTATGAAATTCACCGATGTGAGAAATTTGAAAAACAGTTTTCTCAAAATGACCTCGAAATGAAAGAATAATAGCTCTATGATATTGCTTCAGCGTTTTGGTAAAGTGTAATAATGATGATTTATAAGGCGAATATATTTACGAATTCAAAAGTCATTGTCAACTAAGTGCGGAGTAATAAATATGAGTATGTGTTTTGTCAGCCCATGGATTTTTTTTTTATCCAAACTGAATATAATTTGTGGTTGAATTTTAGGAATTAGAAAAAGCGAAAAAATGGGCCGACGAAAGAAATGTGCCGTTCCCAGCTCTTCGTCTGAACGACATAAGGACAAAATGTGAAAAGAAGGGAGACTATGATGAAGTTTATATTTTTGAAGGCAACAAAGAAGCTCCAACTATCGTTCATTTCGTTATGATCAATAAAAGTTTTCGCAAACGGGGTAAAAAAGGTATATACTTTTTGTTTTCATTTATTATACAATATCAAGAATTTAAATGACGTAGAACAGTTATTTTTGTCGTTAAGGTAGAACGAAATTGCATTCCATACATACATTTAACAGAATGACTTCACTAAAGTTAATGTCATCTTCCTTTGATTGACACCAAAAATAAACGGTTTGCAAATTCATTTAAGTTGCAAGGAATGAACTTTATAAGACTTGACACTTGAAACAAGACAGTTACCACGCAAAGCAGATATCCAATATACCGAAAAGCATCGAAACAAAAAATCAAACATGTTTTGCAATATGAGTAAACCAATCTGTGTCCAGGGTGTGTGCTGGGAAGTCCTCTTCAACGCCAGCACTTTGTTTTCACGAAACTCTTTAAGGATTAACATTACTGTATAGCTGTAAGAAGTTTTTGAGTATTTAAACGGAAAATACAACAATACAAACAATGTATTAATCTTGGGAGAGTTATCTTTGCTTATTACGGTCAAAAAAACTTAAATGACATTTTAACATTATATTGGTGCATCATTTTTTCATCTTATGTTTTACATTTCTGCATATGATTATATTCTGAATCATTGTGAGAATGAATCATATATGCATATTATTCAACAATTGTGTATTATCTGTCCTTATGGTTCAATTAAAAGCTGCATTCAAAAAATGAATATTACCTGAAGTCCTATTCATTGGTAATATTTTGATACTAACTAACTCAATTGATGACCATGTTTTCTTTAAGGTGGTAGCAGAGTTAATGGTCAGCAGGATTTTGATATATTTCCTACGTACTCAACGATAAAATTCGGCTATTCTAATGAAGAATTTGATAAATTAAAGTCACTGGTTGAGTACAATGTCTACAACAACAAGGAGAAAATAGTCGAGTGTATCCAGAAAGTGATAAAACGAAAGCAATTTAATATTTAATTACAGATCATCTCAATATTTTAGAAAGTGACCTGGAACGACATTCATATGTAACTGAAGATTATTCTTTGTTATTTTACTTATTATTTTACCTTTAATAGATTTTTGTGTCGCTGTTGAATATAATAATTGTATTCCGCATTTGAACAATTGACTGCTAAGGGGATGACCATTTGATATTCTTGGGAGGTGGGGTTGAAAATAAATAACTCAACCTTGATAACAACAAAATTGAATGGTTTGTTTTGTTGTAGTGTGAAAATAAATAACCTGACTTACAATGTATTGAAAATAAATAACCCGACAGGTCTTTTAATCCATTTTACAAATGCTTCTTTAAAATATGTGATGGCACCAGATTTTACCAAAATTCGTCTTTTTAGCTCACCTGGCCCGAAGGGCCAAGTGAGCTTTTCCCATCACTTTGCGTCCGGCGTCCGTCGTCGTCGTCCGTCGTCTGTCGTCCGTCGTCGTCCGTCGTCGTTAACTTTTACAAAAATCTTCTCCTCTGAAACTACTGGGCCAAATTTAACCAAACTTGACCAAAATCATCATTGGGGTATCTAGTTTAAAAAATGTGTGGCGTGACCCGGCCAACCAACCAAGATGGCCGCCACGGCTAAAAATAGAACATAGGGGTAAAATGTAGATTTTGGCTCATATCTCTGAAACCAAAGCATTTAGAGCAAATCTGACATGGGGTAAAATTGTTTATCAGGTCAAGATCTATCTGCCCTGAAATTTTCAGATGAATCGGAAAACCGTTGTTGGGTTGCTGCCCGAAAATTGGTCATTTTAAGGAAATTTCACCGTTTTTGGTTATTATCTTGAATATAATTATAGATAGAGATAAACTGTAAATAGCAATAATGTTCAGCAAAGTAAGATTTACAAATAAGTCAACATGACCAAAATGGTCAGTTGACCCCTTTAGAAGTTATTGACCTTTATAGTCAATTTTTAACCATTTTTCGTAAATCTTAGTAATCTTTTACAAAAATCTTCTCCTCTGAAACTACTGGGCCAAATTAATCCAAACTTGGCCACAATCATCTTTGGGATATCTAGTTTAAAAAATGTGTGGCGTGACCTGGCCAACCAACCAAGATGGCCGCCATGGCTAAAAATAGAACATAGGGGTAAAATGCAGTTTTTGGCTTATAATTCAAAAACCAAAGCATTTAGAGCAAATCTGACATGCAATAAAAGTGTTTATCAGGTCAAGATCTATCTGTCCTGAAATTTTCAGATGAATCGGACAACCTGTTGTTGGGTTGCTGCCGCTGAATTGGTAATTTTAAGGAAATTTTGCTGTTTTTGGTTATTATCTTGAATATTATTATAGATAGAGATAAACTGTAAACAGCAATAATGTTCAACAAAGTAACATTTACAAATAAGTCAGCATGACCAAAATGGTCAGTTGACCCCTGAAGGAGTTCTTGCCCTTTATAGTCAATTCTTAACCATTTTTTCGTAAATCTTAGTAATCTTTTACAAAAATCTTCTTCTCTGAAACTACTGGGCCAAATTAAACTAAACTTGGCCACAGTCATCATTGGGGTAACTTGTTTAAAAATGTGTGGCGTGATCTGGCCAATCAACCAAAATGGCTGCCACGGCTAATAATAGAACATTGGGGTAAAATGCAGTTTTTGGCTTATAACTCAAAAACCGAAGCATTAAGAGAAAATCTGACAGGGTTTAATTGTTAATCAGGTCAAGATCTATCTGCCCTGATGTTTTCACATGGATCGGACAACCCGTTGTTAGGTTACTGTCCTGAATTGGTAATTTTAAGGAAATTTTGCCGTTTTTTGTGATTACCTTGAATATTATTATAGATAGAGATAAACTGTATACAGCAATAACGTTCAGCAAAATAAGATCTACAAATAAGTATACATGAGCAAAATAGTCAATTGACCCCTTGAGGAGTTATTGCCCTTTATAGTTAATTTTTAACATTTTTCATAAATTTTTGTTAATTTTTAGAAAATATTTTCCACTGTAATTACTGGGCCAAGTTCATTATAGATAGAGATAATTGTAGCAACAAGAATGTTCAGTAAAGTAAGATCTACAAACACATCACTATCACCAAAACACAATTATGTCATGAATTTATCCGTGTCAAGGTGAGCGACACAGGCTCTTTAGAGCCTCTAGTTCATATTTTTTGGGGAAAAAAAGTCCCCAAATCTTTTAATATATATGTTACAGTGAATTTGTATAATCAGGGATTAGAATGAAATTCAAAACAGTGTGGCTGTGGCCATTGATTGACACATTAAATTCATCCATTGACTGGGACAATTTAGGTGAACGTTTGTATGTAACGACCTCTGCTCACTATGTACTTTTTAAAGACATTCAAACTATGGGGTCACCGAAGGTTCTCAACACCTTAATAAAGTAGTTCGAAAAATTAATCAGAAATAACACGATGTTTTGAATTATACCAATTATATAAATCAAAACATAAAGGTTATTCCTGATTAATTTTTCGAATTATTTTATAATTAAAGGCGTTAAGAAACCTTTGATGACCCCACAGTTTAAATGTCTATCGTAGGTACGTCGTGAACAGTGGTCGTTACAGACAAACGTTCACGTAAATTGTCCCAGTCAATGGATTAATTTAACGTGTCAATCAATGGCCACAGCCACACTGTTTTGAATTTCATTCTATGTCACTGGTATTAAAGAGATAATAGTAACTGCAATTACGATTATCCTAATATGGCGACGGTAGATATAGGTAAAATCTTTACACTCACTTTTCTTAAATGTAGCATGCTTTTGTCAATAGTTACTCAGCTGCAAGGTTTATCTATACCAGTACATCATATTTGAATCGTAACGGTGCACTGGAATCGTCTGAGCGCTTTGAAAATTGCCGTTGAAAAATTCGGTATGATAATCGTAACTCTATGGTATTTTTCTTCTTTGATAATCGTAATTTTCTTTATCGAATAATAGTAACTGAAACATAAGAAATGTGTCTTTCAGCATTTCAATGGTATTTTGTGTGTTAAAAATGCAAATGTCAAGTTTAACGATGACATAAACGCATATAAAAATAAATGAAGAAACTTACAGGTTAATATCTAGGACAAATTTACCTATATATATATTTGTTTAGCGAAATATTGCGTGAATAATATATAAAATATAACAACTAATTTTATAACACTCATTAGTGTGTTAAAGTTACATTCTTAGACACTTATATAATTTAATTTAGTAACTGCATCAGTTTATTTACAAACTGATCCACACCTAGATAGATTGAATGTTGATTGTTGCTATTTTTAGACACTATATATATATATAGATATATATATATATACAGTCATGGGACTAAAGTGAGTTCCCAGTAAAAAAAAGTCCTATCATTTCAACTTGTATATCTATTTATAACTGACAACAATATGCATAACCTTTTAGTTTCAACATATTTTACTTGCAAAAGTAGCAAAAGGGATTGGACACAAGTTATAACAACATTAGAGACGTCCTCTCCCAATATGAATATAAACACAAAGTACATTAGATAATGGCGAAAAAAAAACACAACATAGTAGTAATGCATGTAATACATACTTCAAACAAAAATTAGAAATAAAAAGAAAAAAGAAAAAAAAATACAATATAATAAGGAATAATAATGAAACAACTAGACTGAAGTGAAAGGTTGTAAGGTAGAAATTTAGAATGTTAATTGACTGCTTTAAATCTTTGTGTTATTCTGATATAAGATTGTACGGACTCAAAATGTCTTTGTTTTGTTGAAAAGAAAGGTCACCGTCACCAGCTAAAAGAAGCTCAATGGATATAGCATAACTTTCTAATTTTGAAAACAGTATTTCTCTGGCTTCGTTGTGAAGAGCGCACTGTAAAAAATAGTGTATACTATCCTCAACAGGGTGGCCACAGCTGCATGCGGGACTGGGTTTAATATTAACACGATGTAAATCTGAATTTAAAGAACTGCACATATTTCTCAAACGTGTATGAATGATATTAATTTTCTATCCCCACAACTAAAGGTGGCTGTATCAATTTGGACTTCATCTTTCGTTTAAAAATATTTATGTTTTGGACGTACGTATGTCGGGGGGAAGGCTATTCCATTCAAAAGTAGTGGATGGGAAAAAGGATTTTCTAGTTATGTCTATAACCGGGTACTACATAATTATTACTGTTTCGCAAATCGTAGTTAGATACTTGACCAACAAGCGGGGGCATTAAATCACAGAGATAATCAGGGGCAGTCTCATTATGTATAGAATAGAACATATTGAGCATTCTTGATTTTCTTCTGTTCACAAGCAATTGCCAGCCAGTTTCAAAATATATAGCTTCCCGACTAGCAAACACGGGCAACCCAGTTACTAACCTCCCTGCTTCTAACTGAACATGTTCTAAATTGTCGGCTTCTTGTTGAGTACAACCATCCCATAACTCACATGCATATTCCATAACGGGTCTTATAAAAGTTAAATATATACGAGCAAGATAATTTCTATTCAATACATATTTCAATTTTTTAAGAACATTTAATCTCGTGCTTGCACACTTTAAAATATTTTCTATATGTGTATGGAATTCATCATTAGAATCAAAAATAATCCCTAAGTGTTTATGACAGGAGACAAATTCTACTAATTGGTTTTGAAATTCTATTTCAATATCATCTGGGGAAGTATGGCAGGAGAATATCATAGCCTTTGTCTTATTAGGGTTAAAGTTAATAAGTCAATCTTTAGACCATACTAAAATTTGTTCTAAATCGCTGTTTAAGACATCCTCTATAGTGTAAGGGTATTTGCTGGAATAAGAAAGAGATGTATCATCAGCAAACAATCGAGTTAGACTTGTCAAATTATCAGCTATGTCATTTACATAAATAAGAAATAGTAGGGGACCTAATACAGAGCCTTGCGGAACTCCTGCATTAGTATTATCAAAAGGCGAATAGGCATTTGAAACGAAAACGCTTTGTTTTCTATTTGAAATATAACTTTCAAACCATTTATACAGATTTCCATCAATGCCAAAAAATATGGTATGATTAACAACGAGACAACTTTCCACAAGAGACCAACATGACTCAGATATTAACAAAAATAGGTCACCGTACGGCCTTCAACAATGAGCAAAGACCATACGGCATAGACAGCTATAAAAGGCTCCGAAATGACAATGTAAAACACTTTAGACGAGAAAACTAACGGCATTATTTATTAAAAAAACTAAATTTTATGATATACTAGTATGAAGATATAGGAAGATGTGGTGTGAGTGCCAATGAGACATGCAACTCTCTATCCAAATAACAATTTATAAAAAGGTAAACCATTATAGGTCAATGTACGGCCTTCAACACGGAGCCTTGACTCACACCGAACAACAAGCTATAAAGGGCCCCAAAATTACTAGTGTAAAAAAACAATAGCATAACATCACAACATAGAAAAACACACGTTAAAATATCAATTGGCAGACTTAACTCAATCAAAAAACATAAATTAATACACATATGTAGCTGTTTTCCTAAGAACTGTTAATAATATATGCATAAAAAGAAATGTCATAAGATGTTGGAACGTTTCGTAAATAATTCATCGACATAACTTCGTTATATGCTATTAGATATATGTTTTAAGTGTCAATATCAATAAAACACTTTCCAGTTACGATTATCTTTCCATTTTTAAATACCATAATTCCGATTATCTTTTTTTCCGAGTTACGATTATCATACCGAATTTTTCGACGGTAATTTTCAAAGCGCTTAGACTAATCCAGTGCACCTTTACGATTCAAATATGATGTACTGGTATAGATAAACCTTGCAGCTGAGTAACTATTGACAAAAGCATGCTACATTTAAGAAAAATGAGTGTAAAGATTTTACCTATATCTACCGTCGCCATATTGGGATAATCGTAATTGCAGTTACTATTATCTCTTTAATACCAGTGTATGTAGAATCCCTGATTTTTCAGGGAATATGTAGAATTACTGAAATCATTAGTAATTATATATAATCCCTGAAAATGACCAGTGATTTTACATAATCACTGAACATTTTAATAATTATTCTACATATTCCCTAATATGATTTCAGGGATTATCAATAATTTAAGGATCCTTTGTTTCTTAAAAAATGAATAACATTATAGACAAATTATCATTTTTTTTTCTTTCATATTCCTTGCCAGATGAAATAATTTTGCTTTTAAAAACACAGAGGATAATCTTAAAGTACAACCAACACAAGGTTTCGAGATAAAGTTGAAGACTTCAAAATTCTAAATAATCAACATTCTCTTTATAGCCATAACTTTATATGTATTGTTTGTTGCTTAAAGGCCAGCGTCAAATGGATATTCGTGTTCTATTTGTAAATCGACAGAGCTTATTATTTATGGTAAAGAAGATTATGGAGCATCTGTTCTGTGTTTTTTTTTGTTTTTTTTTTTGTCAAATGAACAAGAAAATTCAAACTGAGAGAACCTACGCATCTAAATGTCATGAGGCAGAACTAAGGATTGATATATAAAACAAAATTTTAGAGGAAGCTGGAATTTGGTGTAATATTCTCATAACAATTCCGCAGGGAAAAAAAGGAAAGGGAAACCCCAAAAAGTTAAACATTGGCAATTGTTCACAAAAAGTCTGAAAAAGAATAATGCCTTGCCACAAAACATGGTATTTTGCTCGAACAGGTTTGAGGTTGCTAATTCCCTTTTTTCGGGATACCTTGAGATGGTTTTACTGAACACTTTATTTTTCTTAGGTGTGTCGAAAAATTTGATTCCATATGTGAAGGAAAGGGTTTTTTAAAAAGTGGATATTATGATAGAAACAGATGTGAAGCATTTTTAATATATTGTGACTAACATTTTAAAAAAAATGGGGTTATCATTTTGATATATTGTGCTTAACATTTTACAATTTATGTTTATAATGATGTTTTATTATGATTTTATAGTATATATTATTTGGCTTTTATTCATTTTCTTTATAAATAAAACTATTTCTTCATTTCAGTTATTATGTATAATCACTAACGTTTTTTCTAGTGATTATACATAATCCCTGAAAAATTTTAGTGATTATATATAATCCCTAGAGATTCTATATAATCCCTGAAAATTTCAGGGATTTTATAATCACTGATCATACAAATTCACTGTAACATATATATATATGTACTGCTCCATATAAATATCAATGTATTTGAAATGTTTGAAAATGGGTTTCGTTTCACTTGAGGTATATTGTTTCATATACAGGTACCCAACTTTTATTTCAGAGCCGTAAGTACATTGATGCAAATAAGGCTAATGTGTAATCTTTGGAATTTCAAAAACAAATGCATGTCTTTACATCAAATTGTTTTCATGCAGAGTCTTGCAAAAGTTTTGTTTACAGTTTTATTCACCCACCCTCCCTGTCTTTCGGGATCCATGTTTCTCATTTATTTTTATTTCAGTGTTAATTGTCTGTTTTTTGTAGCTATGATAAGATAAGATAATTTTATTTTAACACATCATGGTGCCCAAAATTTGAGATATAAGATAAGATAAGATAAGATAAGAATTTTATTAATCTAATCAAGAACCCATAAAGGGCATCATTGTACAACACAATATGATTGGAAAAAGCAAAACAGAAAACTAATACCATACTATAACATTATGGACAGGATCAGAGCCTAACACAACCTATAACTATTATATTAAATCTTATAACAATAAAATATTATATTATATTGTTTCATATATTTTGTTAATATATATGATATACAATCAAATGAGTTACAAAATAAAGCACAGAAAGTGATTAGCTTAAAGTATGTTTAAACTTTTTAAAAAAACACGAATACACATTCACACTAAATAACCTGATTATAAACTATGCTATTGACAAACAAAGTTAATTGGGTGCCACTGTGACCTGGAGAAATTAGATAATTTGTATAGTCCTAGGTCTATGGGAGACAACTCCTGGTCGATTTAATTACATATATATATTTTTTTTTTTCTATTTTCTCAAACAACATTGACATTTTCTATGATTTTCTTTCGTTCTTCAAAAGAGAGTGCAGTATTTTAGATAAGTACGAAGTAACAAACAAATCTTCAGATGAAAGAATCCACAAAAATTTCATTTCATCAGATAACCTGGGATATATTTATGGCTTCCCTTTGAATAATATTTGAAGGTTCAATATATATATCTCATAAGATGAGATGGATCCAATAGTTTATCATATGGATAATTACATAATAAAGTGTAGGAAGTGACCCTAATTCCCCTCTATATGCCATATTTGATTTTTTTTATATTTACTCCATGTGAAAATTTACATTATTGAAGCTTAGTATGAATTTTCTATGTGTCTAAAGCCCCAGTCCACTAGACTACGCTCACCGCATCTAAAATCAATTCAGATCGTGGTGAGGTCGCGGTATGAACGGCATGAAAATGTACATTTTCATTGCATCCACGATGCTACTACGTCCTCATTACGCTTCTACAACGACCCCGCTACGAGTATACCACGTTCTCACCGCGCTTATTCTGCGACCTCACTACGCTTATCAAGATCTTTCTACGCTCATCACGTTCTCACTACTACAATACCACGAGTTATTCGATTGTTAAACACGATCTTACCACGCTTCTACTGGGATTATAGAACGTTCTTTCGACGATTATACTACGTTCATGCATACCGCAATCTTACTATGTCCACAGCAATAACGTCAACGTCAACGTTCCATATCAATACGATTCCATTCTTATTTCTGATTAATACGTATATTTCTCGGTAACAACATGTCATGTCCCCAAAATATACAAGAACAGGTGGGAGTGGTGGTAGGGTGATAGAGGCAGAGGCAGCTTTGATAGTAACGAATACTGATCCAGCAGAGATGTCGGGCCGACCAATTCAACCTTAATCACAACCTATTACTGGTCCATTAAGCTCAAATGACGATGTGTTAGTGAACGATAGCAGGGATGACACAGATGTGTCAAGCATGATCGAGCCATTAGAGAAAAAGGACAAGAGGTCCAAATTACATACAGACAAACAAAACCTGAAGAGCTTTTATATATTTTATGTGACAATGAGAAAGAGCATATAATGGTCGTAGTATGAACGTAAGGTCGTAAGAAGAGCGTGACGAGGACGGCATGGGCGTGCTAGAATCGTATTATGATCTTCAACAGCGTGGTGTGAACGTGGCATATTCGTAGTGGAAGCGTATATAGTTGGGTCGCAGTGAGAACGTGATGGTCGTAGTGAAGTCGTAATAACATCGCTGTGAGATCGTAGCGCAGTCTCTCCGATTCGAATCACGCTTTCACTACGCTCTCACTACGATGGTATAGGGACCTTTGCGATTTTAGCAAGACCTTACTGCGCTCTCACTACGCTTCTACTACGAACTGATTTCGCCACGACCGCACCACGATTGTTTTGAACATGTTCAAAGTTGGCCACGCTCATCACTATCTTGAAAACCTCACCACGACCGTGATACGACCTTACTGCGATCTACATGATCGCACTACGATCGTCAAAATTTGCATTTTTTTTCACAGATCGTAGTGCGATCGTGGCCTAGTGGGACTACAGTATTAGTTTTGTCTCTTGTTCATTGATTGTCTTTCTTTATGACTATTTTCTTAGTGTTGCATTTTATTTGTAATAAAGTAATAATGTAGTAAAAAAAAGCTCGAGTTTTATAATATTTTATTTGTCTAATTTTAAAACTACTTTGAATTGTAAAATATTTGAAATCGGCTCTCGCCTGTTTGTTCTGAGGTGGCCTTCATGACAACCGCTTCAGTTGTCTTATATTCGTTTGATAATTTTATATGGCATATTTGAGTGTTGTTGCGATTGACTTTCAACTGGGAACAGTATATCTAATATGTATGTTCCTGCTTTTAATAATAGTTTGTTGCAATGTATGGCTATAATTGTCCTTTTTTCAGTCAGTAGCCCCAGACCTATTCACGGGAAAAATAAGCCAACGGCATTGGACTAATAGTTTGTATGTTTACTTAGTCCAGACTCCAAGTTAGGGAAATCGTATTACAATTATTTGAATGTAAAAAATGGAAGGGTTGAAATTCCGTGTCTTATTTGACTAGTAAAAAGATGCATACAAATCGCTTATGTCGACCCAAGTAAATAAATCGATCGAGAATTTAGTCAGTGGTTCACTTGAATGTGACATTATGTTTTGATTTGTTCCTGAACTTAAATATTGATATGAATAGATCTTTTCAAAGCTCTGATAGGGGCAATGCAGAATATTTAACCACGGTACTGTGGTATGTTTGCCAAATATCGGTCATTCTCAATTTGTTTTGTCCCTAAAACGCTTTTATTTTGGCAAGTTCAGAAAATATAATTAAACATTTAATATTTAATGGTTTATAATCATTAAATAGTTCAAACTTTCCTAAAATACTTGTCAGGGTCGATATAAGATGGTCCGAGCACAGGCACTAGACGTTCTGTCAATAGTATAAAAATATTGGCAATTGGAAGAAAATAGTGTCCATGCATATATATAATACTAGACGTTCTGTCAATAATATAAAAATATTGGTCCGAGTTAACTTAACATAGACTAGTCTCCAAAATTTCTACGGACCGACTTGTCCAATAATCATCATTAAAGCGTTTGACAGATAATGATTGATTTGCCTTATATTAAACGCTAAGGTTACATTGATGTTGATTTTTTAATATTAATAAATGATTTTTTAATATTAAAAAATCAGCGTATTATTTAATATTAAAAATTCATTTATTAATATTAAGAAATCAGACTGAATAGTTAATATTAAAAAATGATTTTTTAATATTAATAAATGAATTTTTAATATTAAATATTCATTTATTAATATTAAAAAATCAGCGTATTATTTAATATTAAAAATTCGATTTATTAATATTAAAAAATGATTTATTAATATTAAAAAATCATTTATTAATATTAATAAATCATTTTTTAATATTAATAAATAGGGAATAAATTCCACAACGGCTTGCCATAGACGGTTATCGGGTGACTTGGGCAGTCACCGATTATCATTTATTTCATCATCAAAATACATCATCAACAAAAAGTTACTTAGTTTGAACGATTTGAACGCAGCAAAGCTGTCACTGGAAATTGGTTAAATATGAAAAAGAAGATGTGGTATTATTGCCAATGAGGCAACTGTTCACAGGAGACAAAATGACACAGAAATTAACAAGTTAAGTTCAGCGTACGGCCTTCAACAATAAGCACAGCCCATACCGCATAGTCAGCTATAAAAGGCCCCGAAATGACAAACGTAAAACAATTCCAACGAAAAAACTAACGGCCAAATTGATGTAAGAGAAATAAAAAACGAAAAACAAATATGTAACACAGCAATAAACGACAACCACTGATTTACAGGCTTCTGACTTGGGACAGGTACATACATACAGAATGTGGCACGGTTAAACATGTTAGCGGGAGCACAGCGCTCCATCTTACCTGGGACAATTGTGGAACAGTACAACATAAGAACGAACTATAAAAATCAGTTGAAAAAGACTTAACTCATCAGATGGAAACAAATAGAAAACATATGACAAAAACACAGTGTGGACGTGACCGAGTACTTGTACATCCCAACAACACTTACAGGCAAATATTCTCAATTGATTACATAAAACATATTTGTACGTACTATATTGAGTTCAAAACTCATAATATAAATTGCAATAACTTTCAATATCTCTAAGTTTTTTTGATTAAATAGCGAATTAAATTTGGCGCTTGTGTTTAACTTTTCGAAATTTTTATAACAAAAATTTATTACAAAACTCTTTTCCCTGACAACAGAATATAAAAGGGACATTGACATATAAAATGTAATTCGTCTTCAACTGTTCAACTTATTATATACTTTATATTTTAGTCACGTCTGATCGAAATGCGATTCTAATATGACGTGCTTCTTTCGCTTTGTGAACAAACCCATTCTCGAAATCCAATAAAATTTGTTTGCACATGCGTATACTGACTCATATCGCTCGGGCAAAAATAATCACGACTATAATGCCTACCCATGTTAAAACTACAATAATGTATAGCTTGCATCAATTATTTCTTAAATATTGCACCTTTTTCAAGTGTCCCTGTCGACCCTCTGTGCCAGCAGAACCTAGTTAATTGATTAAATGTGAAATATGTTATCGACTTAAATGTGACTAAAATGTTTTGCACTCGATAAAAGAAAACAACTGCTCGCTTTTTCTTATAGTCTAAATTATCTTTGTGATGTATTCGGCATCCATCAAGTCTTGGATTCATCTAAGTAAACATTAGGTCAGTACTTTGATTTAATTTAGGTTAAATTTTCAGAAGAGCAGTGTTCTGAAGCCAGATTATTTTTCCAAACTGTTGATCACTTTCAACAGAATTCAAAAATTGAAAGGATGAAAGTTCAAACTCCAAATTAAAAAAAAAAGGATGGGAAGGCAAAAAAAATACATCAGTAAGTTATATTACATGTATTATAGTGCATGCAATCTGTCAGTGAAGCAAAAAGAGAAAGTAAAAGATGCCACGTGCGACATAAAAAGAAAATGGCAAGTCGAAGAAAAAAACAGACAAAGAAAACGTTGAAAAGCCATGAATAATCTCTATATTAGGACTACGACAAGTGGAAAATATACGATGGTCTGGATTTTATTTACATAACAGAGATTAATGGGCCAAATCTACAGTAAAATGGGACTAAAATAAAGAATGAGAAAAAATGGGTCATATTAATAAATAAGAGGAAACAATGGTGTACTAAAATATAAAGAATAGAGAAAAATGGGCAAACAATATAAAGAATAATTAAAGACCCCCATTAAGACACTCATATATGAGGTCATCTGTAACATATTTTCCACATAGGTCAACCAAATAATGGAGGCGTCAACTTTTAAAATTACTTATCAGTAGCTTTCATGTAAGGATCAACCCTCGTTCATCATGCTTGGAAACAAAATCCTTTTTTATACTCTCTATGCACATAGAATTTGATTTTTTATTTGCGTAGACAATATTAAATAATGCTGAATGCCACTCTATTCTATATTTCATAGTAGAAAGGGCAGCATGTCCAACCTACTGGCATTGTTATTGTAAGATCGTATGGATAAGCGGAAGAGCACATTACATATAGAATTGTTAAAGAAATAAAAATGAATAAATGCAGTTTTGCTTCATCACATGTAATAACAAAGGTGAACTATTGAACTTGTTGTCAATCATAAATGGAACATAACAATAACCCAGTTCAACATAGAAAATTGAAGAGAAGAAATTCAAAATTCTGATGTTCAAACAACCAGCACTATACAGTCCGATATGCGGTTTAAATAGAACAAAAGAATTCGACCTCTTGTGTTTAGAAGGTAGAAAAGTGAAATGAACTTTGTATACGGTTGTCAAGATGTCACAAAAGTTACTTTACGTAAAGTC
The DNA here is from genome assembly GCA_019925275.1 of Mytilus edulis. Taxonomy (NCBI): domain Eukaryota; kingdom Metazoa; phylum Mollusca; class Bivalvia; order Mytilida; family Mytilidae; genus Mytilus; species Mytilus edulis. Next base: position 36,754,046 of record CM034356.1, on the reverse strand, counting down.
ATTATAAATATTTGCATTCACGTTGTTTAATTTTCATATTGTACAATTGTTGACAATGCAACTTGCAAACAATCGTTTTCAAAACGACCATAAGTCAAGCTGTTAAGTCATTTAGGGGGTCTCCTTATAAACTGCTACTTTTTTTTGCTGGACATAGAAAAAATCTGGGGAAAATTACAAAAATTGAGAAATGAATTGCCAATCGTTTAAGACCATTCCCAAAGTGGCACACCTAAATTTGACATTTGGACGCAATTTCAAAGTTGGATGTTATATGACGGGGTTTTGTTAATTATTTTTTGAATTGAATACACCCGTCCTATATATGTAACATCACATGACTTTTAAGTGATTAAAACTAATTTTTTTAAATAATATTTGCATGTTTGACATGTTTTTTTCTTTAACAATTACAATTACACCGACAGTCATAATTTCTGTATTATTTAAAAAAGTTTTGTTACACATTTTGTTACACCTTAGTTATACAGTAACCCGGATTGGTTGACCATTGTGAAGTTGAGTTTTTGGGGTAGCATAAACTTATATCGTTGTACTCCTTTTGTTTGTGTTAACCAATTGTCGTTCGGAATTATTTTTTATACGTCATTTATTTATCTTGCAATTTCTTGTAATTTAGTTTGCGTCTTATTTCGTTGGTGTCATATTCACCGTACGGCCTTCAACAATGAGCAAAGCCCATACCGCATAGTCAGCTATAAAAGGCTCAGATATAACAAAGTAAAACAATTCAAACGAGAAAACTAACGGCCTTATTTATATAAAAAAAAAATGAACGAAAAACAAATATGTAACACAAACAAACAACAACCACTGAATTACAGGCTGCTGACTTGGGACAGGCACATACATAAATAATGTGGCGGGGTTAAACATGTAAAACAACTAGCGAGATCTATGTTTGTGTTCGATCATACAGTATAATAAGTCGGTAGTTGCCCGCGAATGGATTTTTTTTTATTCTTTGCGTCTTATTTGTCTATTGCAGTTGGTTTTTGTTTTGTGTCATGTGGAGATATGATGTGATTTTTTTTTATGTGTTTGCATCTTAAATTGGGATTGCACCGAGTTATTTCATGATTTCTTGTGTGCTATATTTTCGATACATTTTTAGTCTATTTTATAGCATCTTACAATTGTCCGGCGACATAATATGATACTTTGTTTGTTCGCCAATATTATTCATACGATTTGAATTTACTATTTATATCTTTTTCTTTTCTTATTAGTTTACCTACAGTCGAAAATTTGCAAGACATTAAGAGTCTTTACTTATTTAACCGTTTTACATTAGACTCAATTTTCTCAAACACCTCTCCCTAGTTTTCAAGAATATCAAAGTTCCCTTATATTAATTTTTACCGTATACGGTGGCTCACTCTATTTTTCTCATACTTGCTAACTATAACAAGTCAAGTACTATAGTAGTACACCGGTGTCTTCATATTTCATGTACTGCACATGCGTATATATACACATGGAAAAAAGTATTGCAACACCAAATTGAAATTGAAATTAAAAAACACTCTTTATTTTTTTGTGATCTAATTTGGTAAAATAGAACTAGTTAAACATTATTTAAATATCACATGAGTTTCATCAATAGATATCTACTCGATAAGTTTTTTATCTGCACATGCAGCTACTGTACCCGTAAACATGCAGCAAAACAGATGTTTTCATCCTCATTGTTTTCAACACTTTAAATAACCAAGTTTTTAAAGTTATGTGATTGACACCTTGTAATGGGTCCTTGACAACTCTTAACTGCAGCAAGATGGCAGATTATCAGCATAAAAGAAGCAGGGATGTCGCTGTAACAACTGCACGTACTGTTGGTCATCACCATTCCACTATTAGTCGTTTTGAGAATAAAAATCAGGCAATAAACGCTGTTAAAAACCTTCCAAGATAATGCTAGGGAAAATCAAGCATAATGAAGGTTGGTCAGAAGGAAACCCATTGCATACAAAACAATCCTAAAAAGAGAGCGGTGGCCAAACAAGAGCCTTTTAACAAGAACTGTTCGAGATCGACTCATCGCTACTGGTTATCGTGCGACAAGACCATTCGGAGACCTTTGCTAACGAACAGACACACAGTGTTCCGTATCACACGTAGTGCAGAGCTCGCCAAAGTTGGAAATTAGCATCGTGGAGGAAGATCCAATGTTCAAATGGAATTCGATTCATCTTCCTTGGCCCGATCGTAGCCCGGATTTGAACCATATCGAGCATATTTGGGACACTATTGGGCGGAAAGTGCGCGAAAGGACACCCCAGTTCAAACACATCATGAAATAAACAATGCCCTTCATCAGAAATGGTTGCTGCTACCTTTTAGCACAAATTAGTCGATTTATGGCAGGAATCAGAAGACGTTAAGATGCGGTTATCTGTTTGAATGGAGGCTGCGCACAAAGTACTAATTCTTTGGCGTATAAAGAACAGCCATGATATGAACAGTCATCTGAACATTAATTTTGAAATGTCTGACATTGTAAAGTTCGACTACAGTAAAAGTTGTAAAATGCATTTTTTTGTACAAAAAACACTTGATTTTGTTATTAAAATTGTGGTTATATAAATAATTTTTTTTTCAAATATTTTTTGTTCGTTTCAATGCCAATGTTATCATAAACTATGTTTCAATAATATTATGCATATATTTCATTATATTTCATCTAAAAAAAAAGGCTGATTTTTCAAGTTTTAAAAAATCAAGGTGTTGCAATACTTTTTTCCATGTGTATATATTACTCGAGTGTGAAACATGCAGACAATACTCTACTAAAGCAAGCCAGGAAACAATCCATCAGCAAGGAATTAAGACTGAGCTAAGGGGAGCTCGCTCCAGTATTGCTCCAGTGATTCCCTATGTTTAATCAAACATATTTCCCCGACGATAGCACCCCCCCCCCCCCCCCGCCTATATTCTTGAAAACGTTGTTCTTATACATACTTATCTCCATGTTATTGTCTCAAGTCTTCAGTCTCTGCACCGAACTCTTAAAATCAACCAAGTCGTTGATAAGACGGTGCTTAAAAGAGCAGCGGCTTGGGTTAAAATTGTGCTTACTAGATAGTCTTTGATAATCTGTTACAGTTTTGTACAAGAGTAATGTTTGGCATGCTTAAACCTTTGGCATATTTTGTAAGTTGAAAAATGAATATACTAAAGACCTTTTTTGGGTGTTAACATTTGCGGTTGACTTGCATATTTTATGTAGAATGTACAACCTTTTTATTTAAAAAAAAAATGATTCTAAAAGATAACGAAAATTAAGCATATGCTCTTTTAACTGTTCTTGAACAGGGCTCCAATTTAAAAAAAAGAAAGAGTTCAGATGATCAAGTTCTTTGAAGAAGGAGAAAGGGGAAACCAATAGCACTGCTATATCATCTCAGAAATTATATAAATTATTACCATTAGTATTACAAGACTATAAAGGATGCATTCACATCTCTTCTGTTATGGAGACGTTTGACAAATTCTGTATATAAAAAAAACAAGTTCCTTTTGTGACATAACTTTATTCATCTATAATACTAAAATTACGAGGTCCAATTTGTCAGCCGTCATCACGTAAAAACGACGAATCAAAGAATTCAGCTTTATATATAACTAATAAAGTACAAAGGTGTAGATTAAAAATTACACCACTCCAGGCCCTTTTGTTTTCCACGTAATTAATATTGCCAATAATTAAGAAGTTCCGGGTCGAGTCCGATACCGATACCAATAGTATATTCACCTGTTACCTATTACCTTATCTGTACGTTCCGCATCTGACAGGTGCACCACCAAACGGTGTATTTAGGATTATGCTATATACACGGATCATAATCACAGGGTTGACACTACTAAATTCAATCATTGTCAAATTTTTACCTATTGTAGTATTTTAATCAGTAAGACTTTCTAAGATAACAATACGAATACTAAAAATCTGGACTAAAAATAAGGTGTATATAGGAACCGTTTTCAATTTGTTAGCGGGCATGACATAAAACAGTGAATCAAATAATTCAACTTTATTTATAACTAACATAGGACAATGCTGTTGATTAAAAATTACTCCATTCCAGGACCTTTTGTTATCCAAATAATTAATATTACTAATAATTGATAAGTTCCAGTTCGACGGGTTCAAACAGAAAGATTTAAAAGCAGAGAAAACTGTGTATCTTATTATCGACATGACTTTATCAGATAAAAAATAATACTAAAATAAGGCTTGCGCATAGTTATATACTTTAATTCAGTCACGGACCCGCGATATCACGGGTGTGTTCTAGTATAGATTATTTCTCCTACATATCTTTATATATTGCTTTCTTTAGTTCAAATTGGAATCTCAAATAAGCATCTGGTACTTTAAAATCTCTACTCTCTGTTCCATGCCTCTGGTCGACATGTGTACTTCAGAATAATTACTGACTGTCAAATGTATAGCAGAACGTACATACCTTCTTGATAAAACAAACTGCTGTCTATCTCCCTTTTCGACACTGCAAAAAAAAAAATCGAACAGGCAATTAAAGAGGGGGTTGCAACCACATGTTCCCCGTACAAACGGATCGGAATTCAATTCTCATTCTGTAAACAAATATTGTAGGATGTGTTAGTGTCGAATCCTGAAATTTGTAAGGTATTTTGGTGTTTTAAAAGCCCCTCCCCCTTTTTTTAATATACACCACAAAAAAACAACATTTAGTTAGGATAAAGAACTAATAAACGATAGTCCTATAATGTAAGGCTTCAGAGTTTCATATCTTTAAGATTCAACATGTTTATCGGATTGTTTTTTACTATCAATGTTGAACCGTTCATTTTTATCGGATTTTTTTAACTACCAATGTTGAACCGTTGAACCGTTGAACATTGATAGTTAATAACAAACATTCGATAAAAAATGTTGGATGTTAATGATATGAACCTCCGGTCTTATATTAAAGGACAATATATAACACTTCTGAGGTTCATATCATTTACATTCAACGATTTTATCGGATTTTTTTTTACTATGAACCGTTCAACATCAATAATAAAAAAAATCCGATATACAAACGTTGAATATAAGTGATATGAACCTCCGAAGTTTATATAATAGCATTACGGTAAATATAATAATTAAATTCAGTTAATTTAGTGTGGGAGACTATTTTAATCCACTTTCTGAGTGTGTATTATGTAATAGATGTGCCTTGATATGCCTAGGTTAATTCCCCTTAATTTGGACAGATTAATTATTTAGTATTTAAATGTTTATTTTAAGTTAAATTTGATTTAAATATAGTAGGATAAAAGTAAAGAATGTTAATTTAACTGTTTCATTGTTTAACTTTTGATGCTTTTATCATGTTTTAAGAATATTCATTTATTAAACTTTTCTTCAGTACCTTTTCTGTTAAAGTTCTCCTGATTAATGACAAGTTTAGGATATCATTTGTATCCTAGGACCGACCGTGCAAGGGCTGTATAGCCAGTCAAGGTCGTTAAAAACTTCCATTTGTTGTTGTATCCTAGGCTGTTGGGTGATACGACCTTCATTTCACTGCCTCACGGCTTTGGTCCTGATAATGCTTCCTGTCATCTTTCGAACTACGTCCGAGATCATCTACCAGTACTCCATCATCGAGGCTAGCGGGCTGCCAAGCTGACCAAATTGGCCCTGAAAGCAGCCGTTAGTGAAGAATAAACAACAAAATAGTCAAAAACCAAAAACAACTCACCAAAACCAAGATGGCGGCCTCCATATTGCGACCTCCACTGCTTGTTCCTGACCCATGGCTCCAGAATATTTAAAGCTCACCAAACGCCTTCGGGCACCGAGCCGACCGTGCGAGGGCTGAAAGGCCAGTCAAGGTCGTTAAACACCACCACATATATATGATATTCAGTCGGAGTCGGCCTTGCACAGGCCTCCAAATACTCGCCGGACTCATCAGCCCACCCGAGTTCAGAGTTAGCCACCACTTCGGTGCAGTTCGCCAGAGTAAGTCACCCCTTTTTGGTGCAATTTTACTACTTTAAATAACACAACGCGAAGCAAATTTACTTTATTTTACTTAAAAGACTAACTCTGGGAACACTTCATTTTCATTGTTACATTTGAAATTAATTTATTTTTTAACTTCAGTTTAGAAAGTTTTCTGACTCCTGTTTTATCCGACTTCGTTTAATGCAATTATTGTACATTTGTGAATAAAATATAGTTTCATTTTATTAATTGTTTGTTGTTCAGCCATAATCTGATATCAGGTATCCCAATGGTCGAATAGGGGCGAAGTACTGGCCACTACACGTCCCGGGAGGTGTCGTCACCGACCCCCTCCGTTACAATTAAATAATGTTACAATGTAACAAACCTATCAAACACACCGTGAAAAATAACATTATCTCCCCTGGAAATGCTTAACAACAAGACACAAAAAACTGCTACCTTTTTTTGCTCTATATCACATAATTATGAAAACACATTACAAAGATAGGGAATATTGTGCTTGTGTACACGTTTAAATGTGTAGGTGGCACACTCAGAACGATCGTCTCTAGATTTTTTTTTTAAATTCGTCCCGGCCTTTCCGGGTTCACGTAGCAACACGTTTCTTTCCTTTCCAGCTATTCCTGATTATCAATTAATCCAAAACATGCATTTATCACAAAGCAACAACTATTAAACAACTCACCTATACCAATGGTGATCGTCTAATTCCTAGCTGATTCCTTTAATCGTACCTTTCTTGACGACACCCATCGTTGTAGCGTCTACCATTGGAGGTAGCGAAATTACATGATTTGACAGGAGAGCGAAATAAACAAGTAGAGCAATTTTATCGAACCGCATTCCGGACTGTATACAAAAGTTACAAATTGAAAACTGTAGGATAATAAACCGGATACTTCTTGTACCCCTCATTCTTAATTCACACAAAAATTACAACACCAAGAGGAAATGCACTAAAATCCTACATATTTGAACAGTTCTAGGTTAGAAATATGGGAGTAGTCCAGACATACCACGAACCCAATGTTGGACGGACAGACTGACGCGGACATGGGTAAAACATGTAAAACAACATGCCTTCTCTGAAATTTTTCGTGAGGACATACAAAGGGATAAAAGCATAATGAATAATTACTGGATCCCATGCAGTTTCAAAAATATTTACATATAAAACTGACACAGTGTATGCCATTAACCAAAATTCGGCGTCATTATTTTTTTGATTTTATTAAGCAAAAACTCCATGATCATCAGTTTGACGTATCGTGGTGCTGTTGGTATCTTGCAATTCATATTTAAACTTGAAACTTGAAACTTGAAACTTTTTATTTCTCAAGACCCATCAGGAGTATCTGAATATAAACAGTAATAACAAACAATAACATATATACAAAATAATGAGATAATAGAATGACATGGTTACATATTCAATGGTATACATAAAGTACATGATTTAAGGAATTTGCAGTGGAAGGCAAATCTAATTTATAACAGACAGGACAATTTTACAAAATTTGGCAAGTTTGACAATTATATTGTAGTCATCAGGACAAAAAAGTTCACAATACTTTATAGCATTTGGCTTTTTGTACACATTACAGGGCCAAAGCCTTTTTCTTTCATTTGAAAAAAAAGTACATTTAAATAGATAATGAAATTCATCACTAATTTCACATAAATTGCATGAAACGCAAATGCGATCATCACGTTCGACACCCCAAAAACGACCTTGTTCTATTGGCAATTTATGGTTCATACATCTAAAATTAAAATATGCCTTTCGAAGATCATATGGTAGATCAACAATATATCTTTCAAAATTATGAATTGTTTTGAAATTCTATTATTTAAACATTTAGCTAAATCATAAACAGTAGTAACCCATGTTTGTTTGAACTGATCACAGAGACATTATTTGACTAGATTTGATATGACTACATTTTTGGTACACTCTCTGACAGCCAGTACTCTGAAAGACCACAATTATTAAGGTTTTTTTTTCAATACAAACAAAACCTGTCCTGGTACAGCTGGTCCCTTAAAACGAGCACAAAACTTCATGTTCGACAATCGCTTTCCTATGGTAATTTTCAACAAATAAAACAAATTTGAGAAAAAAAAGTTATCGCTTATCTAACGTGTAATAGTTTAATATCTAAAAGATCCGGTTTTTTTTGTAAGTCCAAAATTAAATTTTCGAATTTTAATATGTTGGTTTCTCTCAGTTTAAGAACTGTGAATTTACCATACATAAGAAAATATTTTATATAATAGCACGCTAAGCCTTATTATCTTTCTCATGATAAACATACAATACTCACTTTAACCTTAAAGTTATTTATAAGAATGATATTTTTTTACTTTCACTTGCACAACAACGAGGACGTACATTAGGGTGTAATACGTCCTTGTGACACCAATTCGTAGTGTGTGTTCGCTTTTAGATTTAAACAGATGATCGTGGTCATAGTTTTTGAGCAAAACCTTATGCTGAGTTCACGCGTAATTCGAATTCGATTCGCATTAACTAATTCGAAATAGTTTAATTCGCATTCGAAACGTTTAACTTCCTAACGTCAAATCTAATTCGAATTGCATTGCGCATCAAATTCGCTTTACTGTCCAAACGACGTTAACTTTAAATTCGTATTAACAAAAGCGTATTTCTAATGCGAATTGGATAATTTGAATAAGCCAATTCGAATCAATTCGAATTCAAAACGAAGAGTGCGTGAACGCGATTATCATTCGATTCGAATTATATGTACGTGTGAGCGAGGCATGAGAGAGAAACAAAATCAAAAGAGCCGAAAAAGAACAATCAAATCTTGTAATGTGTACTTATCCATAGCACTCGGGATTTCATAGGATGTGGACACTAGTACATTTATACTATATAGTTTTAAAGTATACTTACCACAACAATGTGATGATCTGTTGTATATTTTTATTCGTTTGACTTTGCAGTTAGTACCCAAATACACCCACCAATACGGATAAGCTTCGCCGTAGTCATTATCATTCTTGTTGTATCCATCTTTTTTGTGCATAAAATTATCTTTAATCCCGTCAAGTGCTTTTTCACAGCTCCATATGCCATTTAGTAAGTAAGTAAGTAATGACTTTATTTACAGAGGGTGACTCAATTAGCTTTCGCTAATCTACCTTGAGGCCCTCACAAAGAACAAACATTACAAATATTACAAAGCTTACAGTTTCTAACATATTATGTAAATGCACTATTCATACTAACTATAAACTGTCTGTAGAACAAGAGAAAATAAATTCATTGATATATATATACATAACATTCAAATCATTAGAGTATTTGAGTAAGTTGCTATAAATCATTTATGGACAAGAAATCAACAGCGAACTTTGTCCACATGTCTTTTGTAATGCTAAATTATCGGCTCCACGTAATCCTTATGAAAACAAATCAAAGATGGTTAAATGCAAGTGTAAACTACAAAAGCCGATAAGTGTCAGGGTGTTGTTAAGTGTTTAAGTCGTCATAACGACTAAATAACTCGCTATAACGACGTAGCTAAATGATCGTCATGAACTCGCCTATGAAATTTACTAACCCAACCCCCTATGGATGCACCATCCATAGGGGATCACAACGTGACGGCTGTAAACCAATCAAAACGAGATAATTTATCAGCGGTGCGATAATATAAGTTATATGGTTCGCTACTGACCCCCTACGGATCCGCAGAGGGTTAGTAAAATCCATAGGGGGTTAGGCCGGGGATAACGATAAGTAAGTTGTAATAACGATGTATACTAGACGTTATAACATGTTAGCTTAGTTGTTATAACGAGTTATCAGGGTCGTAGGAACGTTCAACGGGTATGCGTGGTTGTTATAACAATTTAGCTTAGTCGTGATAACGAATTACTAGTTCGTGATAACGAGTTACTTATATATATATGTGTTTATAGATATATAGACCTGTATTTAAAAGGCTTATACTATATGTCAAAGTCACGCGCTATACTAAACATTTGCTTATCATTACATTTACCGTTACACTGACTTTGGATATCTTCCACTTCTTCCTCGAGCTTTTTAACTTTCTTCTTCAATGCACATTTTTCAACTTTTCGTTCCAGTTCCAGAACTCTTTTGTCCATCTCGCGGCAGTAGAAGATATAATGACGTCGACAATCGCCCGTTGCATGCATCTGAGAAGGCAATTTTAAATGATATAAACAAACAAGAGACAAAACATGTATTTTCATTTTTGCATAAATTGTTTACAGCAGTGCTTTTTCGTTTTTGTTTTTTGAAATATCCGTGTAATACAATATTTAAACAGATGTGTTTTAAAAAAAAATATGATCCAAAAGATGTGATTGATTTTCCACACAAAAAATACCAGTTGATTCATTTTGAAAACGTTTGCCAACACTAGATTCTTCTCCATCATTAAAATGAAATCAAATGTTTTCTATCATATTTTATACAATCTGGCACCAGAAAGCATGCTAAATCCCTCCAGATTATGCATTAGATTGAGAATAGAAACGGGGAATATGTCAAAGAAATAACAACCCGACTAAAGAGCAGACAACAGCAGAAGGTCACCAATTGGTCTTCAACGCAGCGAGAAAATCACATAACTGAAGTTGTCATCAGCTGGACCCTAAATAAAATTATGTACTATTTAAGTGAAAATGGACGTCATACTAAACTCCTATATAAATGAACTAAAATTTAAAAACACAAGCGTAACAAAGTCCAGAGGCTCCTGACATAGGACAGGCACAAATATAAAGTGGGTTATGACATATGAAGTCAACCCTCCCCTATACACCTAGCCAGTGTAGAAGAAGGAAACACATTGCAAAACGTACAGTCAAACTGTTTAAAAGAAGTCCGAGTCCGATATTAAAAACGGTAACAAAAGAAACTAAGCAAAATGACAATGATATACATAAATTAACAAAGGACTACTAGCGGTTACTGACATGACAGCTCTGGATCTTAATTAAACTGATTTTAAGATTAGGTTTTCATCCTATGAAAATCAAGTACAATCCCTCCCATCAGTGTATTTACGAGTCAAGAGTCTGTTTTTCAGTGGTTGCCGTTTTTGGCTGTGTATCATATTTCTTTTTTCGTTTATCGTTTTGTACATAAATCTGGCCGTTATAGTATTCTCGTTTGTCATGTTTACATTTGTCATTTTGGGCTATTGCTTTTTTTTTTTTTATCTTTTGTTGGACTGGTTTCAGCTCAATGGTCGGATTCATGTCTCTATGACACATTTCCCATTTCTAAATTTTACTATGTGATATTGGTTTTACTCATGGTTTAAGGTCATACTGTAATCTTGTGTTACGTCATTTGCTCTCTGGTGGCACGGCAGTATATTGTTCTTAGTAAGATTCTAAGAGAAAAAGCACAGTTCACTTCAGCCCAAATATCATGAACCTTGAATTACAACTTTAACTAAAAACTTCAAAATGTCCATACTTTGCAGAGTTCTTAATATGATCTATTTCAGAAATTATGTATAATGAAAATCTATTGCAATAAATTGCTTATCATATTGTTACGAAATAGGAAGATGGTTTTAGAGCCGTCTAAGATTTAATATCAGTTATACGCTTTATTTTTTTTTTATCGCACAAAGGGGTTATACTTTTTTCATTAATTTTGGATATTTTCCTCTATTAATGGCAATGTTATGAGCACCGACTCTTAGTTTACACACCCGACGATCGATCTAATCTATTTCATAAAGCATCAACATAAGCTAAACGTTCAGTCATTTTGTAAACATTATGGAAATTAATTTTTAATACTAGTATGCTGAAATATTTGCCTGGCAATCACGGAACGACATGCATCCTTCGAGTTAAATAAATCAAACCATCTTTAAAGAAGTTATTTAAGGGGGCTCGCGGGTCTAAATATTTTTTTTTAATTTAATATAGGATTTCTCTTTAATTTTCTATAAATGAACTTTATCTTATTCTTAAATAGAAAAATGAATTAAAAAAATGGGGTCACCGTTCATTTACGCTCACAATCTGCCTTCGGAAGAAGCATACATTTTTGTTAATGTCCTTTTTTTCTGTTGAACTAATAGGAAAATAGCGGTAATATCGGAATAAAAAAAGAACTAAATTACAGAAATCGCTTAAATTTTACAATTATTTAGTTTATGTACAGCTTATTCGAAAACAACAATACAAAATATAGGTCACCGATGAGTTAAATTAAGAAAGATGTTTCAATTTTAATGCCAAAAAATGGCATTTTTGCACCAAAGGGAGATAATTTGGAGCTTTTCAATGATATCTACATTTTAAAAGTCACCTGGGGCCAACACAAATTGAATTTTTTGGAATGACTTTTGTACCATATAATAAAGTAACAACTGCTTAAGGTAATAAATAAAATTTGTAATGAAAAATTAATGTTTGTTTTTTCTGAAAAACTTATACCCGCGAGCCTCCTTAAATATAACTTTTCAGTGTCTTTAAACGTCGAGATCATAAAAGTTAAATTGATTCAGATTGGTCCATTCATAGTTAGTGAAAATATGAAAATAATTAATTGTGATTCTGATTTTTTTTTTTCTCGACTAAAAGTCCCAAAATAGGTAAAAATTGCGGATGAAATATGGGAAAAGATACAAAATTATGCACTACCATACGAAGTTTTCTTTGCCAGTTATTGTTGTGCTCCTTAATCTTTATTTTTCTGTGTTTATCTTATTTACGTTTTTTTTTCTTTTGTTTTGTCATTTTTTGCGGAAATTGATATTATTGTTTGGTCATCGGTTTAACATTTATATTTCTACGCCTGCGCAATAAACTCCCGGCGAATCCACGAGGGTTTTCAAGATGGCGGCTGATAGAAGCGATTCAGAATCGCGAAGACAAAAATCTGATTCACAGAATCAGGACGGAGAATTTGAGGATTTCGGGGAAGAACCAGACTTTAGTGACCCTGATGAATATGAGGAAGATGTAACTGACGAAGGTTAACCTTCATAACATGTTTTTTTCTACCCCATATGTGGGCTTCCGATGGTTTTCGTACTTCTGGAGTGGTTCAAAACCTCTTTTATAAGGAGATGTTTAGTCTGATTGCATCCCATAAGTCTGGTTTTATTCCTGATCTAGCAATACCAGTCCATATAATTCATAGAGAATCCAACGATTTGCATGCAATTATCCGCAATTCTATAAACAAAAGAGATGAAGTATGGGAAGAAAGAATTTTCGTTGTAACTTGTATGATTGATGTATCCCATGAGAGACTGAAAGCAACTTATATTTGTTAAACATTACTAACACAAAAATCTAAATAAATGAGATAAGAGATCAACCTTCCGTCTTCAACCAGTATCTATACCATATGTCAACTCTTCTGTCAAACCTGTTTGGCAATGGTTTGACATTGACAACCATCCTAACAAGGGATTGTTAAGATACCGATAATAACAGACTGCCCGGTGTCCTAGCACTCCCTTTGTGTTGGGTGGGGATTGATTGTCCTTGTAAAATTAATTGTCGTATAAACATACGTTAGTGACACATCTCCAATAATCCCGTTAGGGAGTGTACATGGATGCCACTGTACCCTCGCAGCTTTCGAGGGGTTCTTCGGATATCGGAGGCATTTACCAGTACATACATACGTTCCTCATATCCTTGATATATAATAATTGCCACTTGACATTAAACACTAATTCATCAACAAGTTCCAAAATGTTCTTACATTTTGTTGATAACAATTTTGTTAAACTACTTTTTATAATATCAGTGGCAGATCCAGGGGTAGGGTTGCGGGGTTTTTGGACGGTCAATGCATTTGAATGGGGACATAAAAACGAAACCCCCTTTTTATCCTGAGTTGGGACCACTCCTTTTGAAAATGGCTGGATCCGCCCTTGGATATAAAGTTTCAGTCAAACCTTGTCAAATTGTTTATTACTCTAGAGACAGTCTGAGATTTGCTGGGGAAAGTAATCAAGATATTTAAGGGAGTGTGTCCTCAGTTTCAAAATAATTAGCATTTCAAAACACTAGTATATATTGATAGGGGATTAATAAAGAAATTAAAAGAGCAAAAAAATATATAGGTCAATGTGCTTGTTTTCGAGATATTAGCCATTGAAATTTTGATGGGAAAATATTTTCTTTTGACTTTTCATAGCTGTATCATTGACAAGTATAAGTTCTCAAAAACTATTAAAAAATAATTAGAATTTTATAACACGTTTTACAGATGGCTAAAAATCATACATGTAAAAGATTTATAAAAAGAAAAATGGGAGCTAAAGGGCAAATTTTTTAAGGCATTCAAATGGATTAAACCAGAGGATTCTGAAAATCTTACAAAAATCCCAAAACATGACAAGCGTACATATGTGCTTCCTTAAATTAAGATATGCTTAAAAGCATACTTCTTTGGGCTTACATGTATATCATTTGCGATTTTGTACATGAATAGTAAAAATCACTTATTTGAGATTTCACATAGCTTTGCATAAACTATTTGATTTATTAACAATGCATTTTCTACTGTAAAATGTACATCACAGAAACTTCTCTTGTTTTTTTCAGAATTACTTGGAGATTTATTGAAATCAAAGCCAAAGGAGTCTGAGGGATTGACAACATTATTGTTGTAGACAATGTCCCAGAAGTTGGTCCTGATCGTCAAGAAAAGTTGTCAAAAGTTATTAGAAAACTGTTTGAAAAATTTGGGAAAATTGTTAATGAATATTATCCTACAGATGGGGACAAAACGAAGGGGTAAGTCTCCTTAAGACATGTTGAGTTTTGAAATATAAAATGCAGTGAATTATTCATTATTCTTTCGATACCAATTTTCATGGGTATATGTGAACTACCAATTCAAATGTCCAACAAATGAAAATTTTCTACAAACCTTGTATGCAGAGATTGGCAAAACATTGGAATCATTCATCAACAAAAATGCACGTTTTCCTAATCCACGAAATCTGATACCTACGAAAATTACGCTTCATAAATGAATCCACAGTTGTTGAAATTTCTGATTCGACTCATGCATGTTTAAAAAGTAGCATTTTAATTTTCAAACATGAAGGTATGGTTGTCTGTTTCAATTCCACTTTTTCAAATGTTTTTCCTAAATTATTATACATGTTACACCATGTATATGTGATGTACAGTTTAAACTTCAACAACATATAAAAATGAACACTTAGCTAAATTGCTATGGTTGAATATTTGTTTTGTAGTTTGTGTGAAAGGGTAGAAAAGAAATATGAATTGAGTTATTTCCCTTACAATTTTAATTGAGTTATTTTCTTTGCAGATACATTTTCATCGAGTATTCCTCTCCAGTACATGCCTTGGAAGCTGTCAAAATGGCTAATGGATACAAACTGGACAAACTGCATACTTTTTCTGTTAATTTGTTCTCAGATTTTGACAAGTAGGTCTTTGTTTATTAAGCCTACCCCCTGACCCAACCCACTGTTTATTAAGCCTACCCCCTGACCCAATCCATATGTCAACCCCCAAATCAATTTTGTGTTTACAGTTTCTCTTCACTATAAATTCAGAAATTATCTGGATGTTTATATTATTGCTAAAAATGTGACAGCGATATAACCGCTATAATATGAACTCGCATTTTTAAAATTTGTATATGAATTAAACAGGATTTTCCTCAATATGGCAAAATCCTAGTAATAAATTTAATGCACTCAATAATTTCTGAATTTACAGTAGTTAAGAACTGTATTTGATTCACAATCCATAAAATGTTGAGTCTGGTTGCAGGATTATGAATATGGTTTACACCTTTAACGAATTTTTCAATTTGTTTATGAATTGAGTAAATATGTTAAACATGTTCTTGATAAAATGTGTCTTGTATTTAGATGAATAAATTAGCAGTTGATAGATATGGTTTTGCCTAATGTTTACATCAAGTATTAGATCTTTCCCAATTTTCATTTTGTTAACATTTTTTATACTTATAGCGAACCCTATGATAGTTTTCCATAGATTCACCTGCAAGTTACCTGTCGATTTAAACTTTTGGCAGTTCTATTGTCCCATCTAACAAATACAACAGGTATTGTTCTCTGTGTAGTTTATTCACTGGGACCTTTAAATTTCTTCAAGGAGAAATATATCACTCATTGATTAATTTACCTGAACAAAAAATTATCTGTTTTTTTTATTGAAATACTTCTATAAACTCACATAAACTGTATGCAATATTGTATTTATTCAATATATCATTAATATATTTTCAATCTGTTCAATATAAAATCTGATTTAATAATAAAAAGTTTATTTTAGACACATTTTTTAGTATTTTCCAATGAATTTGCATGTTTTTGTTGTTGTTAATTTATAGACTATGTTTATGAAGACCTTAATTTAAAAATAATAATATTCAAATTTTTATTTATCAAACACACAAAAATATTTATTGAATATTTGATCAGAAATCAACTTTTGATTTTTAAATCATTAATATTGAACACATTAAAAACAAGTTTTTGGTTTTGAATAAATACAACACCACATGCAGTTTTGTGAGTCCTTTCTTAGTATTGGTATAAGTATTTTTTCATCATTGACATTTCAATTTTTTGTTCAGGTAAATTAATCAATGAGTGATATATTTCTCCTAGAAGAAATTTAAAGGTCCCAGTGAATAAACTACACAGAGAACAATACCTGTTGTATTTGTTAGATGGGACAATAGAACTGCCAAAAGTTTAAATCGACAGGTAACTTGCAGGTGAATCTATGGAAAACTATCATAGGGTTCGCTATAATACTTAAAGTTATACTGGGGGCCTTATAGATAGACACTTTGGAATACTTAAATGTTAGTGTGGCGATTTAGTAAAAAAATTTGTCATCATACTATTGAATTAAATTATATAGTGTGTTATTCAAACCAGTGTTTCAGAGATTTTCAGTCAATGTTTTTACAATGTTCAGGGGTGTGGAAATATTTGTTGTGGGCACTTGTCCCTGGGCAAGTAAAACTAAATTTTACTTGTCCGGAAAAAAAGTTACTTGCCCTGATTGTCCCAATAGATATTGAAGTATTTCATTGTTAGCTAATATATGATTCTAAGCACTTTTTTGCATCACAAACAAATGAAATCCATTGTTTATATTGTGTAAAAATTTAGGAAACTTAGGAAATGGGTTAACATCAATGGGACAGGGTTAAAAGCAAACCAACCAATGAGATAACATGCAGAGGACGATTTTGCATCAGTTTTTGTATAAAAATTGTAGCCATTAGGTACAAATACTAAATCAAGAGGACAGTGAGTGAAGCAATGGAAACTAAATAATATATTAACTATTGATTTTTGATGTTTCTCTTAACTGACACACTTGGGGTTTTTTTTCTTCTTGATAATTGTCATGATGGGCAATTCAATTGTCCCTTCTATTAACCACTTTGACATCAAATAATGTTGACCTATCTTCTATAGATGAGACAAAAAATAATTTATTTTCCGAATTTCCATACAAGATAGCCAGGAGCAATTCGATATCCACGTTGTCTGAAATTCTCGCTTCCGTATCTTTTTAAAGTTTTTAAAAATAATTCGTGTCCGTCTCCATTTGCGTTTTAGGTTTTCTACTCGACTCATAACTCCTTTTGTCTGGTGCTTGACCGGTGTTTAATTAAATATTTATCAATCTGAATCTCGATACAAAATCTAAAGAAATGGTACTTCTGGTGAATAATGGATAAAACCTTATTGACGATCCCGGGTCAACAGACTATGCCAATACAATGTAACGTGACTCGGGTTCGCATACTTATTTTTATCTATTTTCGTAATCGATCTAATTCCGGTATTATATAATATTTATCGTCATGAACATTGATGTTTTTCCTCGCAGACCATTGGTTTCTTTTACATCAATTAAAACATCTTTATACGTTTTGGAATTAATTCTATATTTTTGTTGGATTTGAACATTGTCTTGTATATTTTTTTTACTTTTCCAGGTGCAACCGAGACAAAAATAATTACTTGTCCGGTTGTTCAAATGTACGAGTCCGGCGAGTCGGGCATAGCATTTCCACACCCCTGATATTTAAAACAATTTGAATTGATCAACTATTAAAGTCATTAAATTTTATAGAGAACATTGCAAAATGTTAAACATTTTACTTTTTTATAACATTGTTGGAACACATGAATACAGAAATTCTCTTTTATTTTAGGTATGGAAATATTCCGGATGATTGGGAACCTCCAAATGCAAAACCATTTAAAGATGTGGTAAATATTGCTGTCTTTTTCAGCCTTGTACATTTGTACTTGTCATTACTGATGATTAAACCGACAGGTCTTCAACGCTCTCTAGAGTCAATCTTATTATTTTAAATCAACTTTACATTCATTTGTGAATCTTCTAAAAAAAAAAAGGCAGACATGGTATGATTGTCAATGAGACCACTCTCCACCAGAGACCAAATGACAGAAGTTTACAACACATATTTATGCAAATTGGTGTCATGTTGAGAACATTTGAATGTCTACAGAGAGATCTTGAAGATTTAATTAAATTGTTGCCCACTACCAGTAGTGTATCGTAAAGGACTACCGTAAAAACCCTTTCAACATCTGTAAAAATACAATTTATTGTTACAAACTGTTCATTAGCCTTATCCAAAATTAAACATAAAATCATAAAAACTTAAATTGCTAGAGGGATATTTATCACAATTTGCAAAGGCTGAAATGTTTTCTTATCAGAGCAAGTTCATAAATAACCATGTGTTTTTTGAGAAAGTGTCTGTAAAAATGAATATTGAGGGTCTTGTGGTACTATTTTATAAGCCTAGGGTGAAGTACTGATTGTTTTTGTGTCTGTATTATTAAACATATCTATTGCAGACAAATATGTAACCCTTGAAAAGAAATTAAGATTTAGAATATATTTTCAGGGAAATTTGAGGTATTTCTTGCAAGAAACTGACTGCTTTGATGAATACAGTGTAATATACGACGGTGGAGAAAGAACTGCTATCCTCAAGAATTCACCAAGAGAACCAACTGTGATAGAAGAGAGAACGGTAAGGGGGGTGACAGTAGATGATAGTGAACATGCACTCAATAAACAAAAAAAATCATCTAGTTGTTGAATCATTTTGCTGACACTTTATTTCTCAAATTATGGGCTGAACAATAAAAATGAATGCAGGGAGGCACTATGAAAGTACAGTGACAGGCTGATGTTATTCGTAGTAGACATCTGTTGATATAAAAAAAAAAAAGACAATGATAACCAGTAAGACATTTCAACTAGACCTAATGATGAGAAGTTAGCTATTGGTCACTGGATCAGACTTTTAACAATGAGCAAAACCCATACCGCATAACATGATGTAAAAGACTGCAAAATTGAAAATGTAAAACAATTCAGTAAGAAAACTATCATACAGCAACAAACAACTATCACTGAATTACAGGCTCCTGACCTAGGACAAGCTTATTCGCCCAAATTTTTATTAGCTCTCAAGTCTCAACTTTATTCTAGTGTAGTGATGTAAGGCCAAAATAAAAAGATTGTATGTTTGCCCAAACGCGACCGACCCAAAATAAACCCGCTGACTCAAATTCTTTTTTTGACGTTTTTTAGAAGAATTTTTTTTTTTTGCGGATTTTTTTTTTGTGCCCGCTCCGTCATTGTATAAAACTTAAAGTTTGTCGTCTTTGCGTTTGAAAGTAACTATGAATAAGATTAAAAGAAAGCGCATAAGAGATGCAGTTAATCGATCTTCGATGTTCTCTGCTTTTATCTTCTGACTTAACACTTTCACTACTGAATTTATTTTTTTCGCGGGATTCCCTGGCCGAAATTTATTTGCACGAGCCGTTTGCCTGACCGGGATTAATTTCACATGTGCTTCATCAAAAACGACCTCGTAGTTTTGGTCATTGAAAACTCGGGAACTGTAGCGAGTTGTGCGGTCAAATTTTGATAAAATGTAGATAAATATCATAGGTTGAGCGTCCGTAACCTTTTCATAGAGTGAAAAGCAGTTTACCTTAAAAACGCGTGTCGAAAACGTAGATTGATTGAATCGGAAGATAAGTTTTGTCATTGCCTACCATATATCACTTTCACTTCCATTCGGCAACATTTCTTAAGCACACGTGTGTTTCAAAATTCTATTTCTATGAGCTACTGAATTATTTTCTTTCAAAACCCGTTTCCGTTTTCGTTTTCTTGGCAATAATACTTGTAAATCGAGACTGTCGTTCACGTAGATTTTGGCCGCCATTTGTTTACGGTTTCGAAAGAAGAAAGATAACTCGGGCTCGATAACGGACAATAACTCTTCGAGACGAGTTGTATAATACCCCCAGCGTTGATGTGCGATTACTGAACTAATTAAAAATAATTGTTAACTGCAATAATAATCGATGGGACTTCATTACTTTATGACTTAACCCCAGTAATGCCTTAATTCTTCCACATGGGAATGAGATAAAGCTTTCCAATAGATAAAATAAATGAACCCAAAAAGTGATTTTTTTTTTAAAGTTCTAAATCCATGAAATTTCCAATAAATTTGATTTGGGTCATGGGGGTTGTATAATATAAAAAAATGTTTAAGCATTAATAAATGTACTACAAATAAGCAAATATTCAGCTGTATCTCAAGATAAAGAGCCTAGTGAATTTTTTTTTTTGAAAATTGTTGAAATTAAATTTGAACTTTGTAGTCAAAATTTAGGATGTATAAGACAACATAAAATTGACAAATACATCAACTGATGTTTGTTAAAGCAGCACAAATAAATACTAAAAGCTGGCAATTAATATTTTATAAATTTATTTTCATCATAGTTAAATTTATTAATCATATTCAGGAGAGGTAAAGAAGATAATATATGCAGACAACTACTGGGTACTGTTTTATTTAAACTCATGATATGTAGACACAGATGCAAGTCGTTGAAAACTATTGCCAAAAAGGGATTAAAATACATCATGTACATGTTTTACTGCAAAATGCAGTTTTAAAATTCATTGATGGAAAGCTACACCAGGGAGCTGCATGATATAGTTTGTAATAACATTTGGAAGCTATGAAATTTGTTTTAGTTTATAATGCTGCATACTCATTGAATAGGAGGATTCATATCATAAATTTTGATTTTAAAATTGAGTGAGGACAATGGAAACTATTTTTTTTTTATTTTCTGTTTATATTGTTGGGTTATTTAATGGAATGGTTTGTCAAAAAGTGAATAAAAATTACTTGAGTGAGGTTGTTATACTATAACCATTGTTACCAGTCTATTAATTAATCTTTTACATCCAGCAGCAAGTGTTACTTACATATAAGCCTATATATATATTAATGTGGTATGAAGATACCTGCTTATGTGTACTAGTCCCATAAACAGTGTTAATTTAAGAAGCTGACTTACAAGGTGACAGCTACAAGACCCTAATGTGGTCCCATTATCCCATTTCCAATTTGATCAGTTTTTTCTCTTACTCCTTACTACTACATGTATATGACTTGGCATCTGAGAGAAGAAGCAATTTATATACCATTTGAAGTCCCTTTTTGAACACAAAAAAGATGTTTCCTAGTGTTAAAAATGGTTGCTTATATTTGCATTACATATTGTAATAAACTTTAGGCACTGCCGCACTGGTCATTCATCTTTTGTGTTAGTGTGCTACATGAGGGGGAGTTCTTCCTCATAATTTCCATAACAAAAAATTTAACCCCTATATTGTTTTCAGAAACATACAGGAACAGTATTATTTTACAATAATAAATGATGCCATCTCAAGATTAATCAGAAGCAACAGACAACACCTTATGTTATTTCACTTTGGGGAAAAAAATCACTTCCCTCCAGCAAAAAAAATTTTTTTTCCCCCCTTTCCAATTCTGAAAAAAAAAAAAAAAAATCCCTTCCCTTCTAAAACAAATATAATTTTTTTCACTTCCCTTCTTTGACAATGTTTTTTTTTTTTAAATGAGAAAGAAAACAATTTGTTACATAAAATAATCATCTTGGCATCTTTCAGGATTTTTTTACTCTCTGTCAACATTATTTGTTTTTCAAAACAACTTTTAAAATTTTTGTATGCTGAACAAGACTTTTAAAAACCTCTGTCACAAGACGAGATACATCATGGAAAATAATTTACACTCGATTAAAATACGAATAAGATTGCAGAATATTGTCTCATCTTTCGAAACCACTTTTATGTAAAAAAATAAATCTATGAGATGTAACAACACGTGTTTTTATGAACCGCACTATTTATAGACTCAGCTGTCAATTTTGTCAATATCCGGTTCTATTTAAAATAAAAGTGGACTTTCGTTTTGTCGACCTACATACTGCAGTACAGCCTTTCAATGTAAAGAAATAAAACCTGTAGCACTACAGACTCCTGAGAGTGTCTAAAACGATGATAAAAGACTCTGACTCAATCGGTAATGAAAGGTTGACTGTCAAACGGCAACGAGAAATAATTATTTACAGTCGTGCACCTGATGGCGACAATCAAAGTCTCGATTTCAGGTTGTTTTACAAATATCCTTCTCACAACTCCAAAATATACGTACAATCACTACTTTTGTTCAATTTAAACGACTTTCATGACCGCAGGTTAAGTTTTCTCAATGTTTCAACTCGAAATGAAACTCCTGACCACGATTGTTTATGATTCCGCCATTTTGTTTTTCACGAGGTTTTTTTTCTCTCAACAATCTTTGAAAAAACATATTTTAACAGTGTTTTTACGCCCGATACTAAAATATCGAATGCATTTGCTGTTTATCATAACATCCATGGAGCAACGGGGCCAAGAAACATGTTTAAACGTTATTTTTACTGTTTGCACTGTGACCGTCTAAAAATAGAAATCTATGTATCCTTAAGGATACATTCGGCATCTACACGGGGGTGCCAAAAGGATACATTCGGCATGCGCGCGGGTGTGCCAAAAGGATACATTCGGCATGAAAGGGTTAACGAACGTAAAGAAGTGAAACATGTGAAGTGGCACAGTTTTTTTACGCTGTAGTTGTCTGTACTACCAAACCCTTACCTATATGCTCAATGTTAATTTCATCGTGTAAACGAATATCTGATAAGAATATTCAGGAAGATTTGTTCAAAACCATGTGCAATCGAATATTTTCAATGTTATTCTGACAGGAAATGGATCCGGAAGTTGCGAATTTACAAATTTTTCTTGCAAGAAGATTTTGTTTTTACTGAATAAAAAGGAATTATTTCTTGATAAATTGTTGTCTTTAATTATAATCTTCCTTTATCATGTGAATTAGATGCCTTTTTATTCAAATAGTTCAAATTTACAAGTCTTAGTTGACAAGATCAGTACGTTGCTGTTTGGGAGAATTTGATAAAACTATAATTGCTCACAGAATCAGAATATACTCTTAACTGAATGTAACTCCTTCTGAATAATTTATTGCAATATAAATATAAATCCCCTTTGACAAGAGAAATCTGGCTTTTGTCAGAAATATTTTTTTCACATGTGCAAAAGTAAACACATGTTATGGTGGGATTTTTATACAAATTTGTGAGGAAGCCTCTGGAACCTGAACACCAAAAAATAAAATAGTCTTCAGAAAACGTTAACTTTATGCAATTATACTTTATCAATAATGATTATTTTTCAAAAATTTAAACTTGATTATTTAAAGAAATAAAATTATAACAAATATGTTTTTAGTTTGGAGATTCTACAGAACATGCTTTGATCTATGTATAGCCAAATTAGTTTACCTGTGTGATAATGTTAAGAATTGATTGCTTCTTTTTGTAAATTTATTGGGGTGTAAAAGCGTTGACCGAAGTACATTTTGTATGAAGCGGGGAAGCGCTTCATTCTCAAAATGTACGCACGGTCAACGCTTTTACAACCCTATAAAGTTACAAAAAGAAGCATTGAATTTCAATACTTATAATTACATTTTTTAGCTATGATCATGAAAACACGAATTTTATATATTTTATTATTTAATTAACCTGTGCACTTTATTGTTGGAGCACGTGTTATCATGAGTGAAAAGTTGTATTGAGCAATGCAACTGCTTACGGAATAACACGTGATGTGCAGTTAAACAATCAGAATAAAATATTATAATGAAACATACATCTAATGTAATTATTAAAATATAAATTTTCAAAAAAAAAAGAAAAAAGACAGAAACTATGGATGGTAGATAATAATTCATTTAAAATATTTTAGGACATTTAATCTATTTTAATAGATATAGGGTTTAAAAACTGCAAACAAATTAAATCAATAAATAGTCAGCTGATATTTTTTTTACACAAATTTAAACATCGTGTTGATGTAACTGTTGAAAATCACTTCATAAATCCACCAGCCCTTTCACACATGTAGCAATTGTCAGGGTTATAAACATCTCAGGATACAAATCATAAAGTAGACTAATTTATGTATAGAGGTTTTAAATTCATGGCTTTTGGTTGACACTACAAAGGTTTGACGAAAAAAACAGATGTACTGTTTTAAGATCTTTTAATATTTTCATGCAAATTCTGAAAGAAAAAAAAAAGAATTTGCCTACCTACCTACCCACAACCAGTCATCATGGGTCGGGTTTGGGCAAACTGAAATATTTTTAATTGTGGCCTAACAGCACAACATATTAACAAAATTTAAGAATCAGTTTAAAAATGTTCACTCTTGTTAATTGGATTTTCAAATAAAAAATTGGTTATTGATTTGCAGGAGGCTGCCTAACTGTTTCAATTCATTATGTATTTATTGTTGTCTTTTTTTCAGAGATGGACTGAAACATATGTCAGATGGTCACAACAAGGAAGCTATCTTGCCACCTTCCATGGTAAAGGTATTGCATTGTGGGGAGGACCTAAATTTGAACAGATTATGAGATTCAGTCATCCAGGTGTACAGCTGATAGACTTTTCACCATGTGAGCGCTATCTGGTAACCTTTAGTCCGTTACAGACCAATTCAGAGGAACCAAGTGCAATCATCATATGGGACATTCGAACTGGTCAAAAGAAGAGAGGCTTTCATTGTGAAACCCAATCCACTTGGCCAATATTTAAGTTAGTATTTTTTTGTTACAGCCAATTGCATTGAGTGTGTAGGTTCAGGTAATATCTTTGGTTAGCTTGCTTGCTAGCTGAAATGTGAAGTCATTATAAGGTAAGGTATACTTTCCTCCTTTCGAAGTAGTCTAGTCCTACAGACAGATAGATTGGTTATCTGTCGGACTAGTTTACACTTAAAGGAGGGTAGTTTACCTTAACCTAAGAATTGTAGTGCTCATTTTGTTACAAGAATTCAGTATTAATAGCATGGCATATATGGTGTGCCCTTTATAAAAGTTTTTTATAAAACAGATAAATGCAGGCAGGCATTTGTTCTTCTAATAAATATAGATGATAACTTCCATCTTGCAACTAAAGTCTATTTATCTGATGTGAATAGAACATTAGAAGTTATGTATACAACAACAGTTTTTAGAATGGAATAATAATTGCTTTTGAGTAACTGTTAAAATTAAAATTGAAATAATTTTTCATATGTCAATTTTAGATGGAATCCTGATGGTGCATACTTCGCCAGAATAAGTCCAGATACACTCAGTGTATATGAGACACCAGTAAGTATTTGTAAATAATTATTGGATATAGGAAGATGTGGTATGATTGTCAATGAGACAACTCTCCATCCAAGTCACAATTTATAAAAGTAAACCATTATAGGTCAAGATATGGTCTTCAACACGGAGCCTTGGCTCACACTGAACAGCAAGCTATAAAGGGCCCCAAAAAATTACTAGTGTAAAACCATTTGAACATGAAAACCAACGGTCTAATCTATATTAAAAACAAGAAACCTTTATGAACAACATAAACAAACGACAACTACTGTATGGTTATGGAGGGAAGTGATTTACAATTATTAAAACGTTGAAAAGACTGTCGGACTACACTTCACAGAAAACTAATGAGTAAGCAGCCAAATATTGGGTTGTAGTGCAGTGGCTTTGAAAAATTATGTAATTCCTACTCCTAAATACAATTGGCGAAAAGAAGAATTTAATCGAAAAATTTTAAACAATATATCAAAAGCTCTTAAGCCCTGCATTGGTTTAAAAGACATTCAGACATAAATACACATGGAACTTCTATAAATTAGACCTGTCTAATAAGATGATTTTCTTAAACAGACAGATGGCAGCACTAATTTGTTTTCTTGAATTTAATCGAAAATTTGTTTTTGTTTCTCTATTTTAGTCTTTTGGTTTGTTAGACAAGAAAAGTTTGAAAATTACAGGCGTTAGGTAAGTATTAGCATTTTAAATTGTTATAAAAGACAGATTATAAATCTCTGCATTAGTTAGTCACTTTTGGATCACTGTGAAATGGAAATAAATGTTTCAGTGTGACTGCTTCAAAGATTATTTAAAGTATAGAAAGAAAAAAAGATTCCAATTTTTAGAATGAGAAAGCAGTCAATCATTTTGCAAAAAAAATGTTTTTATGAGGATTAACAATTGGTAGGATAGTTTTTCTGTTCTCCATATCAGCAAGAGCTTTAAAATCTGTGTTTTCATTAGTCACTAAAAAGGGAAGAGACATAACTTTG
>CM034356.1:36632359-36727230 GCA_019925275.1 Mytilus edulis | reverse complement strand
TTAAGCATCTGTTATTATGGAATTGTTTATCAATTTTTTCAGATAAAAAAAACCTGTGCCAAGGTTAAGTGTTCATAGTTTCTCAGTAAATTTATATGTAAGCTAAATATTTTTGTATAGGTTGATTCTTTGAGTGTAATTAATACCTATTTAATGTTTATTTACTTTTGTGGTCATGATAATGCAAACCATTTTGTCAACTTAATATAATTTCTTCAATGGTCAGGTTTATTTATCAGCATAACAAATTCTTTGGTAATTGTTGTCATGTAAATTCACTCAAAGATATATATGGATTTTTTTAAAGTCTTGTATAACTAGGTCAATTTAAAAGTGAGTTGACATTGAACTTTGACCTAAATCAACTACTTAATCGTGCAATGCATATCGTGTGTGTTATTTCCTGTTATCAGATATTTAAATGTTCATTTTTGTGTTAATTAACAGTGTATGAGAATAAAAACACACCAACAAAGAAAAACTTGTTAAATATATCACTTTGAGGTTGGCTACAAAGGAGTGGATTTTAAAAATGTACATGATATATCTACAAAAATAAGTTTTCCTACAGTACTATGATGTTTTATTTTCATAATGAGTCTTAGCACATACAAAAAAGTATTTAATGTGATCCATTCTCTTGGTATTAAGGCAACAGTAGTATACTGCTGTTCAAAAGTCATAAATCAATTGAAGAAAAAGAAATCTGGGGTTACAAAGCAAGTGCTTGGGAACATATCAACTATAAGAGGAAAACAAACGATTAACTGGATCACATTAGAGCAAGAAAAACAAACACAAACACAAACACATACTATTTTGATGTAGGATCAATTTTAATCATTATTAACCTCTGAATTACTTATTAGTGGAATGTAAAAAAAATATCTTTCAATTTCTATAAAAAAGAATTATCTGCTGATTTTAGTAGAAACTGGTTCCTTTGAATTAAAATAAAATAGTTGGAGGAGAGTGGTATTTAGTGATAAGTAGTTGCTAGCTTTTTGTGCCTTTATTGTTCAAGCCAGGTTGTGAAATTTTAATTTACTTGTTTTCTTATTGCAGATAATATGGTAACACCATCTTATGAATTTAGCTTAAGATTGTATAGACTTGTATTTTTACTTTCACTTTAGAATTATATATGATTGTATTGGACACCTTTTTGTACTTTCACTTCAGAATAATAATAAGTCACTGTTATTCACTATGTTACTGTATATGGGTTGTTATTAAACGAAAAATATATGAAAATCATGGTTATAATTGGATCTTTTTATTTTGGTGTATTTCTGTCCTTTTTAATTTTCAGACAATGTGGCCATTGGTTAACAAATTATTGTAAGAACATAAAGAATATGAGTTACAAAATATAATTCCATTTTTATAGCCATTGGGAACTTTTTTAAATATTGCAAAATGCTTGTTAGGTGATTAATTTTTTATTAAGGAGATCAATTCTTGAGGTTTTGTGCACTATATATTTATAATTGTGCATCACACAGTTTGTATGCTCAAAGTTGTTTATTTTGTAACTACAGATGCAAGATTTTATTCATTTACATAAATCATATCATACTCAGTCTTATCAAAAGATAAATTTACAGATACATATTTTCTGTTTGATAATTTTAATCCAACTTTTTTAAAAACTGCAGTCAGCTCCTACATTTTTCGGTCAGCAATTTTTTAAATATATTTGTATAGGCATTCTGTTTTGGTACATTTTTTTAACAAAGATCTTTGGTGATGCTTGGTGGAAGATTTGAATTAATACCAAGGAGGTACTGTTGTTCATATCTTGGATTTGAAGATTTCAGCTTTACTTAAATGCAGATTTTTGTAATTTAAAAAGATGTAATTTTTTTGTTTCAAAAATAATTTACAATTTTACAGGTTTACAAGATGTAGCCTATTTGATTGATTGAAGCTGTTTTGGTGTCCAGTATAGATTAATACTTGTAAAATACATTTTTTGTTACACTATTTTGTTGAAAATGAATATCAAAAAGGTTTCTTAAAAAAAAGCTTTGTAAAACATATTGTCGTTTGGTGATGTAGAGCGTTATACAACCCCAAACTATCTAACATATTGTCAATAATTTTAATAGCATAAATTATTGATATTTATCTACTGAAAAAGGTAAAACTGTTTAAAGGAGTAGGTGTTGTAATGGCCGATTCTGGCCTCAAATTTTAGGTTACATACAACTTACATTTCAATATTATGAATGAACACGAATACGGCCACTTTCATTTAAGAAGAAAACGTCTACAATTTAACTAAAATACTAAAATTGTGAAGATTTCAGTAATTTCGCATGACTTAATGATGCTAGTACCTGATGTATGTTAATTGTATTGTCAAAAATAGCCCATATTTATGTAGCAGAACCATTCTACTTTCCAGTAAATAGATAAAAGATCACATTTTCACAATTTTGTAAAACTGCTATATTTTAGGGCCAAAAAGGGGTCTTACTGAACCCACTCCTTTGAAATTGAGAGAGCAATTGTTTTCAAATTATAAATTTAAATGTCAAAAGTCATGATAGCCAAATAGAAAAGAATAATTATAATTTATTTACTATTCAAACCCTGTTTTAGACAAGGAGGCATTTCTAGTTTGTCTAAGCATTGTTTGAATATGTTTTGTTTATTAAGAAACCTTCACTTTATGAAGACCAACTAATTCAATGGATGCTAAGAGACTTATTGACAAATTGTTAGTCAGTTTGGGGTGGTATTACGCTCTACATAACAACTTAATAACAAAAATCTGTTTTACACAGCTTTTAAAGTTTTGATGGACAAAAAATGGGTTATTTCATACATATTGGTGAAAATTATCTCTTGTTAAAAAAATAATTGTACTCAAAAACTCCTGTAATGTCAAAATCTTCTCTTGACAATATTCAACCATATATTATTCAACATGCATTTACTTATTTTTAATTTAAAGATTTCACTTTTCTTCTTGATTATGATTTAAATATTGTTTAATATTATTATGCAAATACTTACTAGGTTATTGATTTATTTGTTACTTTTTTCTTACATCTTGTGCAATACATTATATGTACTAACTGTTTTAATGCATATAATCTGCAATAAATTATTTTTCATGTGTATTTTGTTATTGTTTATGCTGTGGAGTACAACTTTGGAAACAGAAAATCATAGAATCTAGCTTAGAGTTACAGAAATAAAAGAGAACACACACAATTGTAAAAGATATTAAAACAATTTATTTTTTGTTTCTTGGTTTATCAAAGTTATATTTCCATTAATTACACTATAAAATCAGAGTGTCAGGTACATTACAAAACACTACAAGAAGCAGACAACCCTATTATGAGATGCAGTTGCATTTTGCACATTACTGAAAAAATGTTTATCTACACTCTTTGAGGTACATGTTTTATACAAATACAAAAATATCTCATTAAGAAAATAAAGAGATTTGGTTTGATAGCCAGTGAAACAACAATACACCAAACACCAGTTGATGTGAATAGTAAATTAGTTATAGAACTCTTATCATGGCAATAACTATGAAGTCGTGAGATTTTACTACTAACTTTATTTTCGGCTCTCCCTTGACACCATTTGTGAGTATGGTCTTCAGTAAACGATGATAGTCCGTCGGAAGGGGACGATAAATGGCTGACCCGTGTTAAGAAAGAGCCATATATCTTGCACGTAAAAGAAACCCTTGAAGAAAAACTTTCCAATTTGAATCATGACATTTGTATTATGACTTAGGATTCCCTTATCCAACAAATTGTTTGAACTTTGAACGAATATACAAATTCAAATGATAAATATAATTGTTATATTTTCCACTGGATGCATACATAATTGTAAATCAACTTCATACAGTAGTTTTGTCATTGCAATGTTCACTGAGATGAAGAACAGAAAAGGACCTAGCTATACATAGATAGACCATAGAAGTATTTAATATATATAAAGCAATGGAAACCTAATATTTGTGATTTATAAGCCCTATACACTCTGCTGTACAATCTTATATGTTGCAAGCTACCAAGAGTGCTTTTAACAATACGTGGGTATTACTATACCAATGGCGATAGGATAAAATCATTTCTATTTGGTATGTGTCTTAATAGAGGTCGGTCATTTAATTACGTATCAACAGTATCGTATACGTTGACGTATATGCATCTGCAGATTTAACAAGAAACATTCTTTTCTTATAGGAAAAACATCCAATCCTAAACTATAAATAGTACAAAAATCCACTGGCGGTCCATAATTTCAATTAGAATAAATAAATGATTGCATATATCTAACAAATACAAAAAATTATGCAAATTTATCATTCAATTATTCACATGTTAAACAAAAAAAAACTTATCTAAAGGCATTCATATTGACTGATTGCAATTGACGTTGCATTATTTCTAATATTGCAGAGTTATTATTTGCATTTGTAAGCAACGCGAACAAAAATTTCATATCTTGAATTTGAAATTTGAAATTTGAATTTTTGTTGAAAAACAACCAAAAAGTATTTAAATTAAATGACGGTTCATAATTCCTATAAAAAAAAAAGTACGTTTATATTCAACACGAAACAAAAGTTCAAGGATCATTTTCATAACATTATCAAAATTCTTGTAAAAAATCTTATTGCAGGACTTTAACTAGTTACAAATAACGTTGAATTGAATATTAATGCGAAATTTGAGTTTTTACCCCAATTTCGGGGTCCATTGAACATAGAAAATGATAGTGCGGGTTAGGAATTTGTGTACTATGGAGACATTATTGTTTTTGTAAATTAAATAAGTTTTAATTTTTAAACAGTATTAATGATTGTAATTGCTGAAAATTAATTAAATATTGTCATAAAATTTTACTGTCTTTGTGATATTTGTTCTGATCTTGTGATCAATGGTAGGTGTGAATTAAAAACACTGGTTAAGAGTGACTAACCAATATTGACCCTCGGGATTATCAAACTGAACTGGAAAGGCAGTTTAATTACAGGAGAGGGATATTGAACCAAAAACAAGTGCAAAATGGCGATAAAAAACAAACGATTTTAAAATGTTCAAAACATTTCTGTAAATAAATTTAAAAAAAATAACCAATGTTGTTGTTTTGCTTGCCAAAACTTTGACAAACTGCAAACATATCAAAATTACTGAATAGACAGTAACATAACCACACAATAAAAACAAACATCAACACATTTGTCTACTTTATCTCTCACATTCAAACTTCACACCAAATATCAGCTCTTATGAATATAAGGAAAGTTGATGTTGACATTACTTAAACCATAGCCCAACAACACAACAAAAACATACATCTTCACACTTGCCTACATTTCCCCTTATTTTCAAACTTTACACCAAATATTACCGCTAAGGAATATAAGGATATGTGTTGTTTACATTAATTAGACAGTAACCCAACAGTAAAATAAAAACATACATGGACAGACTTGCCTATATTTCTTCTCATAAATAAAAACAAACATGGACAGACTTGCCTATATTTCTTCTCATATTCAAACTTTACACCAAATACCATAACAAAGTAATATAAGGATATGTGTTGTTTACATTAATTAGACAGCAATCCAACAGTAAAATAAAAACAAACATGGACAGACTTGCCTATATTTCTTCTCATATTCAAACTTTACACCAAATACCATAACAAAGTAATATAAGGATATGTGTTGTTTACATTAATTAGACAGCAACCCAATAGTAAAATAAAAACAAACATGGACAGACTTGCCTATATTTCTTCTCATATTCAAACTTTACACCAAATACAATAACAAAGTAATATAAGGATATGTGTTGTTTACATTAATTAGACAGCAACCCAACAGTAAAATAAAAACAAACATGGACAGACTTGCCTATATTTCTTCTCATATTCAAACTTTACACCAAATACCATAACAAAGTAATATAAGGATATGTGTTGTTTACATTAATTAGACAGCAACCCAATAGTAAAATAAAAACAAACATGGACAGACTTGCCTATATTTCTTCTCATATTCAAACTTTACACCAAATACAATAACAAAGTAATATAAGGATATGTGTTGTTTACATTAATTAGACAGCAACCCAACAGTAAAATAAAAACAAACATGGACAGACTTGCCTATATTTCTTCTCATATTCAAACTTTACACCAAATACAATAACAAAGTAATATAAGGATATGTGTTGTTTACATTAATTAGACAGCAACCCAACAGTAAAATAAAAACAAACATGGACAGACTTGCCTATATTTCATCTAATATTTAAACTTCACACATAACACCATTGATACAGAATATAAGGATATGTGATGTTGACATTGATTAGACAGTTACAGAAACATCTTTACACTTGATTATATTTCCTCTCACATTTAAAGTTCTCACCAAATACCATTACAAAGGAATATATGGATATTCGATATTGACATTAATTAGACCATAAGGTTTACCAAACAACACAACAAAAACAAACATCTTCACACTTGCCTATAGTTTCTCTCACATTCAAACTTCATATAAAGTACCACTAATAAGGATATAAGGATATGTGTTGTTTCCATTAATTGGACAGTAACTCAACAGTAAAATAAAAAAATAGATCTTCACACTTGATTATATTTTCTCTCACAATCAAACTTCACACCAAATACCATTACAAAGAAATATAACGATATTTGATGTTGACATTAAATAGAAAGCAACCCAAAAACTAAAGAAAATTATTTTCAAACTCAACACCAATTACTACTGCTAAGAAATATAAAGATGGTGGATGTTGACATTAAATAAACCATAATGTTAACCCAACACCACAACAAAAACATACATCCTCACATTCACATTTTAACTTAACATCAAGTCCCATTAATAAGGAATATAAGGATAAGTGTTGTTTACCTTAATATGACAGTTACCCAACAGTCAAATAAAAAAATGCATCTTCACACTTGCCTATATTTTCTCTCAAATTTAAACTTCACACCGAACACAATTACAAAGGAATATAAGGATATTTGTTGTTGACATTAATCAGACAGTAAAACAACAGTTAAATAAAAACAAACCTTTTCACATTCTATATTTGCTGTCACATTCAAGTTTCACACCAAACACTATAACAATGGACTGTAAGGAAATATGTTGTTGACATTAATCAGAGAGTAAACCAATAGTACAATAAAACCCTACATACTCACACTTGCCTATATTTCCTCTCACATTTAAACTTCACACAGAATACCATTACAAAGGAATATAAGGATATTTGATGTTGACATTATTTAGACACAGTAACCCAACAATAAAATAAAAGAGGGACGAAAGATACCAGAGGGACAGTCAAACTCATAAATCGACAATAAACTGACAACGCCATGGCTAAAAATGAAAAGGGCAAACAGACAAACAATAGTACACATAACATTACATAGAAAACTAAAATATACATCTTCGCACTTGCTTATATTTCCTCTCACATTTAAAATTCACACCAAATACCATAACAAAGGAATATGGCGATATTATCGCGGGATAACGACGTTTCTTATTATGTACATTACCATTGGCGACGTTGGCGACTTCAGTGACGTCGTCGTGGTTTCTTAGAGTTATTATTAAAAGTTATGGCTGAACAGACGTGTTTGTTTATATTAGCGAAAATATAATCTTTTTAATCTCCACATTTATGGTGCCGTGACCAATGGATTTAAGCAAGCTCAAATCGATACGATCCGGGAACAGAAATGCTGTCACAAAACTAGATAGATGCAGCGAACCAAGATACAGATTTCGATCCAGAAGAATTGACCGCAACATTTGAAAACCTTCTTCTGAAGCAAAAGATACTGAACAACTGAACGAGCAGATACTCAACTTGGCGGAAGCAGAAGATATTGGAAGTGAAATTCTAGACTCAGATGAGCATTGTATTACGTAAGAAACCAAAATCAGACACATAAGAAATTTTGTACAGGATGCTCATACCACATCACAGACACGTCAGAGTGAAACTTCATCGCAAATATTAAATGTTAACCCTCAACCGTTCGTCTCAGCAAACCTCACATAAAACTCATGCACGCAGTCGTCCCAAAATCCGTTCTCTCAAGCTACTAGTAACACAGTAAGTAAATATCAATTCGTATACATCCACAAAGAGTCAGAATCACTACTTACCCAAACTTACACTTCCGATATTCACAGGGAACATATTAGAGTGGCAAACTTTCTGGGATTCGTATGAATGCGCCATACATTTAAACCCTTCATTGACCGATGTCCAGAAATTTAATTACCTCCAAGCGCAGTTACAGAATGGAGCATTACGCACCATAGCTGGTTTTGCACTTACTAATGCAAACTACGCAGACACCATTATTTTTTTAAAGGAAGAATCGGACAAACACACAAAATCACGCAAGCATACATACAAGCATTATTAGAAATTCCATCACCACGAAACCATCTTGTCAGTTTGAGACAATTCTATGATCAAATGGAAACTTACTTTAGAGGGCTGAACTCTTTAGGCCAGTCACAAGATTCGTATGGAACACTATTACTTGTACCAATTATTTTGAATAAATTACCGGAGAAATATAAAAAACCTTGCCCGTGAACACGTAACAGAGAACTGGTTATTACGAGAGCTCCGGAAAAGTATTTTCAATGAAATAAACATAATTGACGTGGGACAAGACACTGAAACTTCCAAAAATATACCAAGTACGTCATCCTTCTTTACTGGGACTAAATCAACAAAACCCCGTCAAAATCAAGCTCTAAATACAAGAAATATACGCCAGAATTTAGACACTCAACCTTGTGTATTTTGCTACGATGTACACGCACCAGCGCATTGCGCGAATGTTTCTGATCCAGCATCACGCATGAACATTGTAAAACGCGAGAAATTGTGTTTCAACTGTCTTGGAACACATTGTACAAATGAATGTAAGTCAAAATACTTATGCCGAAATTGCAACAAAAGACACCACACAAGTCTGTGTACTGTACGCCAATTTAACAACAAGAACCACGATAATGACAGGAGTAGACAAAGCGTGCAAAATACAAATTACAGCCAACAGCATATTAATTTTCATGGTAACAATGGACAAGCTAACCAGACATCGGTACATTTGGTAAATGACAAGAATCAGAAGGAAGAGGACACTTCAATTTTATACTCATCATCAGTCGAGGTACGTACAAATGTTTTTTTTTAAACTGCAGTAGCACCTGTATGGTCAGACAACATATGCAAAGATACCCATGTGTTTTTTGATCATTTGTGACTGAAGATTTAGCAAGAAAACTTAATGTACATTCAGAGGGAACTGAAATTCTACAGTTATCATCATTTGGAGATAGAAACAGAAAACGTAAGACATTTAGATAAATCGACATTGTTTGTAGAAACAGATGCAGGATAGAAAATACCGATACACGTTCTAATTGTACCAATGATTGCCGTACCTTTGCAGAAAAATATTCGCTACCTCAACAGAGGAATGAATTATTTACGGGGACTAAAGTTAGCACATCCGGAAACACAGGAAGAGTCTTTCGAAATATCGTTATTTATTGGAGCTGACTACTACTTGGACTTAATCGAGGATGAAGTCATACGGGGAAATGGTTCAACCGCCGTGAGGTCAAAGTTAGGTTTCTTACTTTCCGGTCCAGTAAGCGACAAAAAGGATAACTCTTTGATGGGTACTAGCATTTGTAATATTCTTGTTTCTCATAAAACGGAGGAGCATGATATAGAAACATTTTGGAGATTGGAATCAATTGGTATTAACTCGAAGGAAACAGACGAAGACGATACGGATCTTTTGGAAACATATCAATACACTTCGATTGAACTCAGAGGTAATAAATACTTTGCAAAATTGCCATGGAAACAGAAACATGACGAATTACCATCAAACTATACAGTTACAAGAAAAAGAACAGAGAACGTTATTAGAAACTTAGTCAAGATCCTAAACTACTAAAGAAGTATGGAGATACAATCGCCGAACAGGAACGCAGAGGATTTGTAGAGACAGTAAATGAAAAAGAACAAAAAGGCGGGAAAATTCATTACATTTCACACCACCCTATACACAAGGAATCTAGCACAACTACTATACGAATAGTATACGACTGCAGTTGTCGTCAATCACTAAGTCATCCAAGTCTAAATGATTGTTTGATGGACACACCACCAAAATTAAATGACTTGACAAAACTCCTAGTACAGTTTAGAGCCAACCAGTTTGCTACATGAACTGATATTGAGAAAGCTTTCTTACATGTTGGACTGAGCGAAGAAGATAGAGACGTTACCCTATTTTTATGGCTTAGTGACTCTAAAAATCCAGGAAGTCAGCTGAAAACTTATAGGTTCACAGTGTTATTTGGAGCGACGTCTTCGCCCTTTATACTCAACGCCACAATACAGAAACATTTGAAACAATTCGGAAACAGTGAAACAGCTAGAATTCTAGAAAGAGACATGTACGTTGATAACATATTGTCGAGTATGAACAAAGAGTAAGATTTACTTACGTATTTCAAAGAGGCAAGGAGCCTGATGGCTGGAGCTTGATTCAACTTGAGATCATGGAGTTCAAACAGTACTAAATTACTAGAATTAGCTAAAGAAGAAAACGTCCTAGATACGGATAAGTATACCAAAATACTTGGAATGTTGTGGAACAGTCGAAGCGACGAGATCTTTTACCCTAAGCGTGAAATTCCTACACCGGAACTACTTCAACATGTTACTAAACGAGAAGTTTTGAAATATTCTTCAAAGATTTATGATCCTCTCGGCTTACTAAGTCCGGTTACAATTAGAGCGAGGATCCTGATACAAGAGTTATGGAAATGTGGATTAGATTGGGACGAACTTATACCAGATAATATAAAGACAATGTGGACAGATTTGATCAAAGATTTGGAAAAGGCAATACAATTCACTATTCCCCGATATTATTTTAGTAAGCCATCAACATCAACAGAATTAGCACTTCACGTATTTACAGATGCAAGTCCAAAAGCATACGGCGCAGCAGCTTATTCGAGTAACGAAAACGAAACAACTTTAGTAATGGCGAAAACCAGAGTAGCACCAGTCAAATGTTTAACCCTCCCACAACTTGAACTTATGGCTGCAATCATAGGCGCACCACTAGCTGCACATCTTCATTCAACACTTAATTATCCAAAAAATGTATTTTGGTCAGATAGCAGCATTGTACTTAATTGGCTAACATCTACGAAGACTTTGAAACGTTTTATAGCCAATCGAGTGAAGGAAATAACAGAATTGACGCATCCATACAAATGGCGGTACAGCCCTACTGATAACAACCCGCCAGATCTTCTTACACGAGGACATATAATTGAACAATTTGACCAGAGTATACTTGGCGGAAAGGACCAAATTGGTTAGTAGATAGTACAAAATGGTCAGAACTAAACAGCACAAAAAAACACCGTTTTGACGTCACTGGTAGATGACAAAGAAAATGAAGAGAAATTGGACAACTTGGATATGACGCACCAAAATAGTCTAGGCAGTATAACAAACATATTGGATATTTCGAACTATGGATCTTACATGAAGTTATTACGTATTACCGCCTATGTCATCCGTTTTATCAGCAACTGTAGACGGGATAGGATTTCCAGAAAAAGTGGATCACTGGAGGTCAATGAAATTCAAACAGCAGTAAATACTTGGATTCTAGATTGTCAAGAGTCTACGTATACAGAGAAAATGTCATATCTGAGAGGAGCAGAACACAGAAACACAAATAAAGTACCCAGAGTCCGACAATTGGGACTTTTCTTAGACGAGTCCGGTCTGATCAGATGTAATTGATGTTATTTGTCATAAAGTGAATGGAAAATCGTACGTTGCACCAGACCAACCACCTTTACCAAAAATCAGATTACAGGAAGCCCCTCCCTTTACAGTCACTGGAGTGGAGTTTACAGGAGCATTACTTGTAAGAACTAAAATAGAATTTTAACAAAAGCATATATATGCCTGTTTACCTGTGCTTCTACCAGAGCCGTTCATCTAGAAGTGGTACCGAAACTAACCGAACATGCGTTTGTTCAAGCTTTCCGGCGTTTCGTAAGCCGCAAATCAATACCTAAGACACTTATATCAGATAATGCAACTACTTTCATTGCAGGAGCAGAGGAACTAAAAAGGTTATGTGAATCGGCAACACTAGAAGAAACGTTGTCTATACGAGGAATAGAATGGAAGTTTATACCAAAACGCGCACCTTGGTATGGTGGATTCTGGGAGAGATCTAGACTTATTGAGCTTACAAAGACAAGCTTGAAAAAGACACTTGGACGATCTCAAGTTAGTATGGAAACTCTACAGACTGTCGTGACAGAAATAGAAAGCATTTTAAATGACAGGCCACTTACATATTTTTCATCAGATATCAGAGATTGCGAGAAGTTCACCCCCCCCCCCCCCTCGCTGATCTTTTGTAGGGTAGAATAATATCAGCGCTGCCACATCCGCAAATAGACATCGAGGAATTCAACGATCCAACCTATATGAATCATAAAGGACTCAACAAATGTGAGCACAGAAAAACTTTAATAATACAACACTTCTGGACCAGATGGAAGGCCGAACACTTAACTTCATTGCGCGAATTTCACTAAACTTTAGGAAAAAACGAACAATCTATTCAAATTGGAGACCTTGTTCAAATACTAATAAATCTCCTAGAGTCAATTGGAAACTAGGTATGGTAAATGAACTTATCAGAGGCAATGATGGACATGTACGGGCAGCACGAATACAGACAAGCAATAGTGAGACATCCCGACTAATCGTTAAACTATTTCCGTTGGAGGTATCGGGGACACATTCGGATGCTACAAGCGATCACATTGACGAGCAACATGAAGACACAATGCAAAGAAGTACTAGACCAAAACGAAATGCGAGCATCAAGGCCCGGGAGAAGATACGAAAGTGGATAACCAATGTAGACGAAAAAGATGAAGAAGACTAGAACTTTAACAATTTAAAAAGGACTTTCGAAGTTAATTCATTTTTTTTCATTTATGTGAACAAGAACTTAATTTAACGTAATTCAATTTAGTTCATTCATCGAGATAGAGACTTTTTTTAATTTATTTTATTTACAAATATGGACAGTTAATGTGAAATTTAAGATAATTTGCACTTTTTGCGGCCCCCAGTATGTCGAGATTATCGCGGGATAACGACGTTCCTCAGTATGTACATTACCATTGGCGACGTTGGCGACTTCAGTGACGTCGTCGTGAACTCTTTGAGTTGTTATTAAAAGTTATGGCTGAACAGACGTGTTTGTTAATATTAGCGAAAATATCATACTTTTAACCTCCACAGAATATAAGGATATATGTTGTTTACATTAATCGACAGTAACCCAACAGCACAATAAAAACGTACATCTTTACACTTGCTTATATTTCCTCTCACATTTCAACTTCACACTGAATACCATTAAAAAGGAATATAAGGATATGTGTTTGTTGACATTATTTAGACAATAACCAAACAGTGAATTAAAAACATACATTTTCACACTTGTATATATTTCCTTGCACATTCAAACTTCACACCAAATACCACTGCTAATGAATATAAGGATAGTCGTTGTTGACAATAATTAGACCATAACGTTAACCCAACAACACAACAAAAACATATATCTTCACACTTGTCTATATTTTTCTAACATTTAAACTACACATCAAAGACCATTGTGATTAGCAATCATAAGCCAATATTCCGTTTGTCACTAATATAGTTAATAAGAGGGCCCTACCAATTATCAAATTATGCTGAAAATGCAGTTTAATTACAGGAATCATGAATAAAAAAACAAGTGCAAAAAGGCGAATAAGAAAACCAATCTCAAAGAAATGTTCAAAATTATTTCTGTTAATGAATAAAAAAAATAAATCATGTTGTTTTTTTTGGCCAAAACTTTGAAAAACGGTAAACAGCAAAATGATCAGCAACCAAAACATCTACAATCATGTTAATTAACATTTCCTTTCACATTCAAACGTGATACCAAATATAACCACTTAGTAATGTGATGTTGAAATTAATGAATATACAGTAACCTAACCACACAATAAACACATCTACTTTATCTCTCACATTTAAACTTTACACCAAATATCAGCTTTGAGGAATATACGGATATTTGATGTTGAAATTACTGAATAGACAGTAACCTAACCACAAAATAAAAACAAACATCGTTCACATTCAAACTTCACACCAAATATAAGCTCTAAGAAATATAAGGATATATTATGTTTGTTAGACCATAACTCAATAACACAACAAAAACATACAGCTTCACCATTGCCTATATTTCCTCTCACATTTAAACCTAACACTGAATACCATAACAAAGGAATATAAGGATATGTGATGTTTACATTTATTAGACAGAAACTCAACAGTAAAATAAAAATAAAAATCTGTACACTTGCCTATATTTCCCCTCACATCATTTAACTTTCACACCAGATACCGCTAATAAGGAATATAAGGAAATGTGATATTTACATTAATTAGACATTGACTTAAAGTAAAATGAAAACATCTTCACACTTGCCTATATTTCCTCTCACATTCAAACTTCACACAAAAAAAAAAAACCCACATTGGAATATAAGGATGATTGATGTTGACATTAATGAGACTGTAACCAAACAACACAACATCAACAAGCATCTTCACACATGTCTACATTACCTATTACTCATTCTAACTTCACAACAAATGTCACTGCTTTAGAGTGTAAGGATATGTGATGTGAACCTTATTTAGATAGTAACCCAACATCATGAACGGACGGACGGAGGCACAGACCAGAAAACATAATGCCCTCTACTATCGAATGTGGGGCATAAAAAGCATATACAAAATCTAATTGGAGGATTTTGATATACATTGTAACTAGTTACAAATTACGTTTTTTTTTTTATCAAAAGGAGAAAATTGGTGATTTTAAACAATACGAACAACATTTTAGTATATTTTCTCTGATATTCTTTAACCTTTTTTGTAAAACATCCAATCCTAAACTATACATAGTACCCCTCAAAAATGGTGGTCAATAGTTTTAACTAAAATTGAGTATTGATTGCATTCTTATATAACAAAACCAAAATGTTATGCTTATGTATCTTTTAATTATTCGCATTTTATACAAAATAATCTTTCCAAAGGCATTCATCATGACTAACTACAATTGGCGTTGAATTATATCTACCGGTAATATAACAGAGTAAATATTTACATTTTTAAGTGACACAAACAAAAGTTAGATATCTTTTCCCTAAAATTCAGCATTTTATTTTGAAAAAACAACCAATCCTGATGTACAGGAAGGATTGAAATCAAGTCTCCAATTAAATTTTTAGATTGTGTCCAAAAATCCATATTAGAGTTATTTGACACACATTTTACAAAAGAGGTCACATGTCCGCCGTTTGTGGTGAATCATTTAACGATATCTATGCAAACATGGCAAAGTTCAGGTAAAATGAGATTAGTACTCGATTTACGTCATGTTTATCAATATGTTGACAAATTAAAGGTGAAAATTGAGGGTGTTTATGAAGCTTTGAATTATGCAGTTAACGCTGAATATGGGTAAAACTTTGATTTTAGGTCGGGTTATCCATCATATTGGTATACATGTACTTGAAGATCACCAAAAATATTTAGACTGTTCACTGAAATTTGGCAACAAAATCAGATTTTATAATTTCTGTTTTACCGTTCGGCAAATCATCATCTAGTCACATTGTCAGTAGGACAGTTATAGTTTTTATAAAACATTGGAAATCTATGGGTTATCCTATCGAAGTTTATTCGAAGTTTATTTAGACTATGGTTTTGGTTTAGCTGTTGATTTATATACATGTACAAATGTACTAAAATGTCCAATCAGGTTCGCGATGATTTGAAAACATCTTGTTTTATTGCTAATGAAACGAAAAGCGTGTGGACACAACAATATAGTATTGAATGGTTGGGATTTATTTGGAATTTATCAAATGGTACTTTAGTTATACCGAATAAAAAAATTCAGGGTTTGAAATTTTGCATTTCTGTATTATTAGAAATTGAGCTAAAGTATGTGGTAAAATTATATCAATGAAACCAGCATTGGGTTCTATTTGTCAAATTACGACTAGTCATTTGCATATGATGATTAACGATAGGATATATTGGAATCCTTTTGTACCTTTTAATGACGATAATTTACAAGAGCTTTAATTTTGATATTTTCAGTTCGAGAACTTACATTTTAAACGTATAAATCTAATGATTATAGTACCTGTGCAGGTTTTACTGTAGGTGACAATCATATTGTACAGATTGTGTGGAATAAAAAACACAGGAGTTCTACATGGAGAGAATAAAAAGCTGTCAAAACATATTAAAACCATTACAATTACAGTGAGTTGCTTATAGGTGTTACTGTAAAAGTTTACCTATAGCTCAACCTGTTTTTAAAACACTATAGGGACATTTAAATTGACCAGTTGGTATTGTTAGATTTAAATCTACCTTGATGCTACCTGTAAAGATATTTATTCACCTAACCCAAAGTTTCAGCATGCTTTTTTCCTGAACTTTTTCTTACCTAGGATTATTCTATTAAAAAATTGATAGGGAAGAAAATAGTTTTGGTTTTCATTGTTTTAAATCCCTGATATATATAATTTATCTATTTTTTACCGAAAATTCTAAATCAGTAAAAGATTAAATTAAATATGTATTACTATGTTTGAAAATTAAACTGTTTTTACACACCAAATGCTTCTTTAAAATTCTAACCCTTATATATAGTATTGTCCAGCTGCCAGTGAAACAAGAAATAGCTGTTCAGGTGTTTACAGTTTAAATTTTCAGATGGATATGTTGTTCATTTCTTCACATGTCCCTTCAAGATTCTCATTTTGGATTATTATTTGCAATGTTTGAAATCTTTTGGTGTCATTGTGCATACAATATTGGATTTATTTTATTTGAATTCACTTCTTAGATTTTTTATAGCTATTTTGCTTCTTAAAATGTGAAGTGTTTTTTTCAAGATTTTATTGTCATGAAGGACATCAAGGAGGAAATAATTCATTCAAACTGTTTTGTGGGGCTTACATATGATGTTGTACATGTAAAATTCGAAAATAAGTTTGGAGTATACCATTGTATACCTTGCTGTGTTTTTTCTTCGAAATCTATTATAATATTAGTGGGACTTTTGTGCATAAAATGCTGTGTTTGCTCAAGGAAATTCAAATGTTCATACGATGGGATTTAGTTATGTTAAAGATTAAAAAATTTCAAAACTGGAATTCA
Source organism: Mytilus edulis (assembly GCA_019925275.1). Taxonomy (NCBI): domain Eukaryota; kingdom Metazoa; phylum Mollusca; class Bivalvia; order Mytilida; family Mytilidae; genus Mytilus; species Mytilus edulis. Next base: position 36,709,771 of record CM034356.1, on the reverse strand, counting down.
AGTAGGAGATATAGTGTGAGTTCATCCAACATGTTTCTGTGGCTTTAAATGTGAATTTAAAAACATTCATTATTGATTTGGGATCTATTACAAACTTAAGATGATTTACCATTTAAATGGGATCTTGGAAATGAAATAAAATGTTGAATTAATGCAGTGGATATAGTCTAATCTAGTGATAAAGTGAAAAATGAAAGTAAAATATTCTAAAATATTCCTAACGTGGGGAAATGTTTTAAGTGAATGTGAAATTGGAAATAGTCATTATAAAATTCTGGATCAAATATTGTTTGATTTGGAAATTTATAATAGGAAATGAAATAAAATGTTTACTGTGGATATAGAAAAATCAAGTGATATATAGTAAAAATATAAATAAAATATTACAAAATATTTGTAAAGTGAGGATAACTATTTGGAATATAGTAATGGAAATGATAAAAAAAATTTACAAGATTCTGAACTATGTATAGATTCTGCACCTGTTAAATTATGATGTATATCATGGGAAGTTAATCAGAATTTATACTATGGATTTAGAAAAAAATCTAGTGAAGTAGTGAAAAATGAATAAAATTGGGAATTATTTAAAAACTTTGGAATTCTGGATGAGATGTCAAATATCAGTGTAAAACAAGAATGTGTCCTCAGTACACGAATGCCCCACTCGCACTTTCATTTTCTATGTTCAGTGGACCGTGACATTGGGATAAAAACTCTAATTTGGCATTAAAATTAGAAAGATCATAACATAGGGAACATGTGTACTAAGTTTGAAGTTGATTGGACTTCAACTTCATCAATAACTACCTTGACCAAAAACTTTAACCTGAAGCGGGACAGACGGACGAACGGACGGACGAACGGACGGACGGACGGACGAACGGACGCACAGACCAGAAAACATAATGCCCCTCTACTATCGTAGGTGGGGCATAAAAATAAATGAAATTGTTTATTCAAATATGATTTTGATGTTTCATAAAGTGAGTGAAATATTACGACTAGATTATTTAGGGTATTAAACACTGCTAGTAGTGGCTATGCAAACATTAAGATGAGATGAAATGTAGTGCATTTTAGGCAATGCAAATTTAAATAAACTGCAAGAAAATAACATATATGATATAGTCATTCTTGTTTGGCTTGATAACTCCTAATATTTTGAATGACAGTAAAATAAAAATCTCTCAATAGAATAATCCTAGGTAAGAAAAAGTTCAGGAAAAAAGCATGCTGAAACTTTGGGTTAGGTGAATAAAATTTTTTACAGGTAGCATCAAGGTAGATTTAAATCTAACACTACCAACTGGTCAATTTAAATGTCCCTATTGTATTGTCAATTTTAAAAACAGGTTGAGCTATAGGTAAAGTTTTACAGTAACACCTATAAGCAACTCACTGTAATGTTATGTGGAACACTTGTTAAGCTTGATACAGACATTCAGAATATTGTTGAAATTGTACAAAAAGATAGCATGGAATTAGATTTGCAAGTTATATAATCGTATATTTTTCACATATGTTTGAAAATGATATAGTATTGGAGGTAGTATGGATACCTAGGAATGAAAATACTTGTACAGATAAACTTAGTAAAATATTTGATTTCAACGACTGAGGTGTTTCACAAAATATTTTCATTTCTTAAAACTATTTATTGGGTCCATTTACCTGCGAACGATGACAGAAATAATAGATTTCTCATGTTATATTAATTGTTTACTCAAGGTACATCAGGCGTAGGTGCATTTGCATATGATTGGTCAAAACTTAATAATTGGGTAGTTTCTCCTGTTAATTTAATTACTCGGACAATTAATCATTCGCAGTGGTGTAAGGCCAAAGGTGTTTTAGTAGTACCCAAAATTGAATTCTGCCATTTTTTGGCCTAGAATTGTAAATCATTTTATTGACACTTGAAAATCTAAAAATCCGAAAAACGTCTTTGTGGCTAAATCACATGATAACAGTATTTATGCATAACAGCATTTAAACAATCATGCGTTGGCACTATGAGTTGATTATAGTTAATGTTTGTTTTCATATGAAATGTATTAATCTTTTCGCAGTGCGAGGAATTGTCACGCAGGGGGATATGAGTAACAGATGAAATTGACCACTGCTGTTATATATTAACATTATTTTATTAGATCGTTGGGAGCAATTTATTTGCGCAAAGCGACTTGAGTAACAGTTGAGTAATATATGGAGATTATTTATGATTGCTGGGAGCGATGAATGTTGTTGCACAGTGCACCATGAGATGTTGTATAGTTAACTTTATGTATTCAGATATCATAAGAAAATTTAGATTTTGATTTTTTTTCTATTTATAGTCTCAATGGATACAGTTTGAAGGTTATGTCAATAATCCAAGATTAACCAGTGTAATTGATGTTTTGCCGTCTATTATAGAATTTTTATAAGCCAATTCTATCAATAAAACATATCGTATTTATTTAAAAAAAAAATTTCGTTTGATCTATAGTATTTACGAGCTACATCAACTACTATTTCGCTTTATATTGGTGGATTTATTCAACAAGGAATTATCGTGTCAGTTTTATAGTGTAATAATTATTCAATGTAATGGCATCATGATAAAATCCTGAAAGACAATCCTTGTGGGATGATTTTCTTTCCTTGATTGTCGAAGGTGGTAAAAGAATTTTAAGTGAGCTTATAGATAAAAAAGAGTTGGTCACGCCAGAAATTTTAAAAATGATTATTTACTAAATATGGTATAGATAATGAGTTTGAGAATATTTGTGTTATGTTTATTAGGTTTTTCAGGTTTCTTAAGATACAGTGAATAAGCTGCTATCAAAGCAAAAACATATTATTATTTTTGATAGTTATATGTCTATTCTTTTAGAAAAGAGAAAAACCGATATTACTAGGCAATTAAGTTCAGTTATTATTTCTCATACTGCGAGCAACTAAACATATACCTTGAGCTATGTCTTATTTATTATACCAAGGATTTAGTTACGAAACGTTTTAAATTCGGACGAGCATGGCGAGAGAGAATTTAAATATCCGATATAATTTGTGGAACGGTTATTCCATAATGGTAACCAACTCATGATGGCGTCCGTAATATTTACGAAGGGATGATTTCGACTTCGCCATTTGGAACACTAGGTTTGTAAGCTTCCTTGTGAGCAGCAAACCTCTTTCAAAGAAATCATGATAGAAAATACAAACGCAGGAATATTGTATCAATTGGGAGATATTATGCTAAAATGTTGGAAAAGTTGGTCCAAAATAGAAAAGTAAGTTTTTTTAATTGTATTTCACTGAAATATATATATAGTATTTTTGTGTTATAAATAAAATTTATTAAGGTCAATTCTAACCCTTTGTGAAACTCCACAAATGTTCCACTTATACACATTTTGTACAGTATACGATTGTAATAATATATGTAGGATTGCAAAATGAGGCAATCATTCATCAGAAACAAAATGGCTAGAATGAAAGCAGTCAAGACTGTGTCACTTGACACCTTAAACATTTATAGCAAGCCTCGATATAAATCAAAAGATGGTGTATGAGCGTCGATGAGACAATCTCCATCCAAGTCAAAACGTTCAAAAAGTTAACAATTATAGGTCAAAGTATGGCTCTAATACACAGCTTTTGCTGACACCGAAACATCAAGCTAAAATGTCCTAAAATGACTAGAGTAAAACAATCCAAACAGGACAACAAACGGTATAATCTAAATAAAAAAATGAAAAACGAGAAACACATATGAACTGCACGTTCATAGCCTAATACATCGGATGATCAAAATCTTGAAAGACTAAGATATCAGAAAATACCCCCATATCAGAGATTTTTATATGTAAATGAATTTGGTAATTCAAAATGATGTATGGTGGCATATATATATATATATCTATATATTTGATGAAAACATGCAAGCGCAGATAAATCCATAAAAAATACATTTAATTGATAATCTTTACCTGTTGATTTGAGTCCATACCACTTCCTCTGTTAGCATTTTATTTTAACTTTCTTTTTGTGTCTCTTTTTAGTAAATGTCCTCCTACTAGTAAGTTAATTGAGACATGTTTGTACCTCATCATCGTAATCAGTAACGGTAAACAATTAAATGACTGATTACAGCTGCGCGAATATGATATACTGATAATCTATGAATATTTAAAGATTGATTTAAAGATCATTGTACAAGTATACTATATTTACTTATTTTTGGTGTGCTATCTATTGTTTTGAAAACTAAAAAAACCCAACTTTAAAAAAATTAAAGATTAGAAAGACAAGATCTACAAAAAAATGTGGAAAGTCCTTAATACCATATCCTTATTTACTGAATTTACCCCTATAATACATATACAGAAACTGCATGAGTACTAGATTAACAAAAAGAGATTTTAGTCATGAATTAAGCTTGGGAATAATTTTTGGAAGTTTTCATAAGAGTACTTATTTCACTGAGCGCTATTTAAAAAAAAGACATATGATTTAAAAAGCTTACAATTAATCTAACTTTTGATAAAATTTGCTGATAACATTTCCCAATTTAAGCATGACAAATATATAAGTTGCTTAAGGCAAAAAAGACATTACAGGATAAGATGCCTTAGTGCCCATATTTATCATATGTCACTTCTTTTCTTCTGTTTGTCAAATTAACTAGATTTTCGTACTTTCAAAAATAACTCATGTGTTTAATGGGAGATAACTCTAATTCATGAAGACGATTTTTTGATAACTTTTGTTGTTATTTACAATTATTTTAGCTTGTTTCACATAACATACAGAAACCGATAAATAGGGCAACATAATTTTTACTGCCACAAAGTACTCGTATAAAATTCCTTTTTTTTCACTAAATCAATTATATACTACTAAGGATTTGTATAGTAAGATCTTACTAAACAAATCCACAAATAGTAAGATCTTACTATACAAACCCACAAAGAGTAAGATCTTACTTTACAAAAACTTGATACTTCATGATAAGGAATTTATAAATACATTAAAAAATTATAAGACAAGTGAGATAACTGAAAAACCATTTAGAAATGTAATTTTCTTTTTGAATGAATTGATCTCCCCTTTTTTCTGACATTTCAAAGCCGTATTTCGCTTTTGCGTAAATTAATTCACATTTTATTCAGTAAAAATTACCTCCAGGGTTAATTTTCAATTGACAAATCTTGCAGGACACTTTATTTCTTTTATTATAATTGTGCATGGTTGAAGCATTTAACTCTAGTCTCAACTATAATAGTACTTATAGTAGCAATCTTTAAGGGTGTAACCCTTTACCACATGTCGAAAATAAGAATAGATTTGCATCAACATCTATAATTGCAATAGGGATTGCATTTTACTTAGTTTCAGTATTAAGCAATTGAAAATTCAAAATCAATGTATTTTCTTGTTTTGTTTTGCTCTAATATGACAAATGGTAACACATATAAAAGTGAGTGTATTGTCGCCCTTTAAGGTTTTCACTTATCTTTTGATGGAATTTTACTTAGTTTCAGTATTCAGCAATTTCATATTTAAAACAAATTTGTATATCTTGTTTTGTTAACTAAATGTTGAGTATTTTTTGGGACTAGATTGTAAAAAGTTAAAGACGTATTTTCTGAAAGATTTCTAATACCATTAGAGGGAACTGATACACACTTTGAGTTGGAGGTTAGTTTATAATTGATACCATTGTAGGGAACTGATACACACTTCCAGTTGAAGGTAAGTTTATAATTGATACCATTGAAGGGAACTGATACACACTTCCAGTTAGAGGTAAGTTTATAATTGATACCATTGGAGGGAACTGATACACACTTTAATTTAGAGGTAAGTTTATATTTGATACCATTGGGGGAAACTGATACACACTTCCAGTTGGAGGTAAGTTTATAATTGACACCATTGGTGGTACTGACACACAATTCCAGTTGAATGTAAGTTTATAATTGATATCATTGGAGGGAACTGATACACACTTCCAGTTGAAGGTAAGTTTGTAATTGATACCATTAGAGGGAACGGATACACACTCTCAGTTTGAGGTAAGATTATAATTGATACCATTGGAGGAAACTGATATACTTTTCATGTTGGAGTTAAGTTCATAATTGATACCATTGGAGGGTACTGATTCACACTTCCAGTTGGAGGTAAGTTTATAATTGATACCATTGAAGGGTACTGATACACACTTCAAAATTCAATTCCAGTTGGAGGTAAATTTATAATTGACACCATTGGAGGGTACTGATACACACTTCTAGTTGGTGGTATGTTTATAATTGACACCATTGGTGGGTACTGTTACACACTTCGAGTTGGAGGTAAGTTTATATATTGATGACATAGAAGAGAGAGGATTCAGGATTTCTGCAATATGATGAATATTTACTATTATTAAAATTTAATCAGTACTTGGACTACAAATCCAGTATTTTAATTGGATGGCTTCATAGTCCGAGTACTCGAAAAAAAAGTTTGACTAAAAGGCCTGTCCTTTTCCTTAATCATGTTAAGTCATTGTAGTTACTTAAGCAACAAACTTACCTTTTAACAGGTCGAACATTCTACTGTGAAGAAAAGAAAAGTGATTATTCTAAACAATCTACAGTGTAAATGTTGTCCATAATTGCATAGCATAATATTTTATCTTTTCCAAAATAGATTAAGTAATGATTGATCAGGGATGCAGACTAGCATGGGCCTAGTTGCCAAAACCCTTTAAATAAGTCTAGGATAATAAATTTCATCTGTTGTATAAGCCAGGTCGGCTACTGGAAATTTCTTCTCATTTCCATTGGTTCATAGTCCAAGGCTTCAAAGAAGCTTAAAATTGACAACCAATAAGAATAACTCTACCCAAACCCTGTCTACCTGACTGCTTAACATAAAGCGGTTTTAAACAATATCTTATCTATATATTATGTATATAAACGTAAGACTAATTTCTCTTATGAAAGGTTATTTTTATGCTGTGTAGTTAGTAATTGCAGATGCAACTTCAAAGAACACATGATTGGTCTGTGTACCAATCCTTAATAATTTTTTAGGTACAACATTTACATCTAGGAAGATATGTTGAAATGTTGAAGACTGGGGACTTCCATGATTACTTAGACATTGTACATGAATTCACACAATTTGATTAATCACCAATGATAAACACCCATGTTATATAAGATATGGGGTTGATTGTCAATTAGACAACTTTTTACTATGAATAACAAGAAACCAGAAAGTGAAGCAGTAACCATGTGTTTTATATTTGAAAATTAATATCCCCAGCACTGAAATGTTTGTTTGAGGAAAATAATGATCTCAAGATTATTCATTAATTACAAGGATTTATATATAAAAAAAATAGTTTAGAAAGAACTACCCAGCCAAAATATTTGCTGCAGATATATGTTATCAGTTATCTTCAGTATAAAATTATCTAAGCTACCTAAAAAGTCAACAAGGAAGATCTATTTATTCCGTATAAGACAAATTCACAAATACTCAGTCGGCAAGAAAAAAAAAAACAATAATAAAAATATGTGCAAAATGCATACTTTTTGTTTCTATCTGGTCAAAAGTCTTGCATACAATATAAAATTATTTAAAAACTCCTCTTATGATTTAAGGAGATGTACATGTAGCTGTCAAAAGACCGTCTGCTGATTTCGATGTATTCAACCCAAGTCGTGTTATCCATGCTACAGCAGTATTTGCTACCAGGAGGTAAAACATCTTTATTGATATAAATGCTTGGTTTGGTGTGAGCAAAGGATCCTCGATGAAGACTATAATTTGACCTATAATGGTTTACTTTTACAAATTGTGATTTGTTTCATTGTCACTCATACCGTATGTTATTATATCAGAAAACAGAAAATCTTATTTATGATAATAACCATTTTCAATGATAGAACTTCTTCAGGTTATCTTGTTACTGAAAGTTAATGAGTGAATTGTATACATCTTATCGCGCATTGAAAACATGCACTGCTTGACCCAAGAATGCCTATTGAACTTTTGATGTCGTACAGTAACCATTTTTATACCAGCGCAAAAATGTTTTTTGGATCTTATAATGGTATGATGTCGTCGTCTGCGGTATCTGCGTCGTCCGAAGACACATTTGTTTCCGGACAATAACTTTAGTTAAAGTGAAAGGATCTCTATGAAGAAAGGTTCAATACCATAAAAGGAAGGTTGGGATTCATTTTGGGGATGATGATCCCAACCGTTAAGAATAAGGGGCCCAAAAAGCAATTATCTAGTTTCAGGACCATAACTTGTCTATAAGTATTTCAATTCCTCTAAAATTGCACCACAATGTTTAATACCACAAGTAGAAGGTTGTGATTTATTTAAAGGGTTATGGGGTTGAGGAATAAAGGGCCAAAAAGTGGCAAAAAACAAGCATTTTTCTAGTTTCCGGACAATAACTTGTATGTAAGTGTATGGATCTCTTTGACACTGTACCACAAGGTTCCATATAATGAAGGGAAGGCTGGGATTGAGTTTGTGGATAATTGCTCCAAACATGTAGGAGTTAGGGGCAGAAAAGGGGCCAAACAGAAGCATTTTCTAGTTTCGAGACAATAACTTGTGTTTAAGTTAATGGATCCCTCTGTAATTATATTACAAGGTTTCGTACTACAAAGGAAAGGCAAGGATTGAGTTTTGGGGTGATTGCCCCAAGAGGGGTTTCAAGAAGTTGGGGTGGTTTTTTGTTTACAATTCTTTTAAGGGATTCATATTTCCTTTTTTATTTCATTTTTTCAAATTTCAAATGTTTTGAAAGTTTCAAGAAGAAACTGCGCAATAGATTTGTAAGATTTTTGATCTCATTTATTTTGTGTCAGAAACCTATACTATGTTACAAATTTGATCACAATCCAAATTAAGACAGTATCACGGTTGAATATTATGTCCAAATTTGCCCAAACTGTTCAGGGTTCGACCTCTGCGGTCGAATCAGGCTGTGCCCAGCGAAGCATTGCATTCCATTGTGGTGTCAGATATTTCTATTGTGATGTCAAAATGTATGGGAACCTTTGTTATTCCAGATGGTGAACAAATAACAAAACAGTGTATTAAATATGGATTGTGTAGTAATGCTGTAAGAAGGAAGAAAAAATAAGACATGAAAATAAATTGTATATGTACTATGTACACTTACATCAAGAAAATAAAAGAAAATCCTGTAGTCATGAAGTAGGCTATAAAAGGACTGAAGGTAAAATAAAGTGTCCATCAAAAATAAGTTGGCCTACAGTAAAAATGATCATTCAACTGATTTTTGAGATCCAATGTGAAAGGTCATATTTTCTTTTGTCAGGTTTCAATAGTTGACACCTATGTTGTTAACAGTATACATTTCTAATCATCAAAATTCCACTTCAGTCATTCACATTTTATAGAAAGTTAAAAGTAATAAATAAGTTTTCATATGACAATGGGACGACAAACTTTATGATATTAGTTGAGTAAAAGGTATATGTCCAATTAAAAGTGGACTTAGAGTGACCATGAACTGGTTTCTACTTTCCAACAGACAGGTCTTAGTGAGTAAGTATGGTAGGTTACAGGTAGTTAATGAAGGGATTACACCAAAGCCGTTGACTACTGACAATACAGACATTATTGCGTGCATTTATTATTGCAATCATTCAAGAATGAACATAATGCGAGTTTAACTATTGTTACATTTGCTATTTAGTAAAAATATGCATAAAACTAAAAGTCTATTTTTAGTTATAAGAATGCAAGATCTTAGTATTGCGATAATCACCCAGTCACATTATTCGCATTTATTTCTGAATTGACAGGAATCAGATTGAACTATTACTTGTTACTCTGTAAAGTATATTTGAGACCATGCAGATTACTGTAAATTTTACTTTTAAACTCTTAACATGAAGAGTTCTCTTTTTATAATTGGAAAAAAAATGCATTAACCAATATCATAATTGAAACAGTGTTATAAATGTAATGTCTGACTTTTCAATCAAAATAAGCAATAAAGGAAAGCAGCCACATTTGACCAGCTATAGATTCCATTTCCGATTCAACATCCAGCCAACATAGCTATTGATATATACAACAAGTATGTAAATATGTGACATGCTTCTAAATCTACACATTGTTCAGTGAAATTGTATTGTGCATCTTCTCGCTTTTTTTACCCGTTCAAAGAAGAAGGGTTATTAATTAAATCTATGAGATTTGATATTTAAAAATATATACATTGTAGATAAACAGGTTTGAGAAGAGGTCGCATATGATATTGATGAACATTGTTTTTATATCTTTGATTAAGTTGTAACTATACAATTTTGCGTGTTCACTAAAAACAACACAATTTAGTTTTAATTTCAAGTGAGCAACCTTAGCTTACTTATTTATTTGGAAAAAATCAATTTATAACTTAAATCAAATATTGGTTATAACAGAATTTAGTCTCATAATTTACCTATTCTACTTGTTACACCTTGCATATTTAAAGATAGTTTCATCAGATTCTTACTTTCTTTAATTCAGAGAACATCACCAGTATCCAATAAACTATGATGACTAATACTGTCAGAGGATTATCAGAGCTACAAAATAGGTACCATATATGGGTGATCCCATATCTAATGAATTTTCCGAAGTACTCACAGACAACACTATTGAAAACGAAACCCCTGCAAAAAAGCTAAAGTAGTTCCTATTTACACATAGCACAACAAGAACGGTCATTTTCAGCAAAAAGATGGCCGTTAGTCATATTTCAGTAAATGAAGTAGACGTAGTTCACCAATATCAACGGCAGCACCGGTAGAAACACCGACCGAGGGATATGTTGTGGTGAACTACCAATACAAGAGTGATGTTGCGGTGAAAACTTCCAACGAAGGTGACATTGTTGTGAATACTTTAGACAAAAATGATGTTGTGGAAAGAGTTTGCTTCGAAGACAAAGAACGGGAGACAAGATGTGCAATAGACATAACAGACATACCAGATGCTGATGCATAATTAACTTCAAGTTGGTAGAAAATAATCAGAAGAATTCAACTTCTGGTTAATAATCATGGGGAGATAACTTGCAATAGATTAACTCCTTTTTGATCTGAAATGGAAATAAAATCTTCCTGATATGTCCTTATTTGTGGTGGCCCAAACCAACATTTCATACATTACCAATTATGTCAATAATGTCTGTCTTTGCGAAAAAGACTCATACCATTTCAGTATTTTTCACCTAAGTCTGTCTATCTGTGTGTGTGTGTGTGTGTGTATTGTCATTCATCGTGCTTTGAAATCTTAAGCTCTTCTGGTGCCACGGCTTCTAAAACAGATCATGTGTAATCGTTTAAATAGTGCAAAATGCATTGAAGTTCTGGGGTTTATATAAAAGGCAAAAGGAGTAACTTTGACAAAAAAAAATGGCAGGATGTAAATGTATGTAATTTGACTATTTTGCAGACGACACAGTATGCATTTCCTAGTTACATGCATCACCAGCCATGTGAATTCACACTCAGTCATAATCTCATAATTATGAATAGGACTCAATCGGTAAAATTACGGATCACATGACTTTTTTTTTTTTAAATGTAACACCACGAAAACGTTTCGCTATAGACTTAAGACATTGCCATATCGTACCAGTCAAACTGATGTAGGCTTAAAAGACAATAACAATCAAAACCAAGAAGTAAACAAAGACTCATAAAACCAAAAAACATTTACACCAACAGTTATAAATAATAAATAAGAAACAACACGAACTCCACTAAAAACCGGGAATGAAATCAGGTCCTCCGGAAGGGTAAGCATTTTCTGCACCGTATACGGCACCTGTCATGTTATTTTTTTGTTCAGTTCGGTAATGATGGAAGGTTATTATGACTGAGGAAGAATATCAGATATGATTTCCAACACACTTTTGTCATAATGGCCAAACAGCTCATGATGGTGACCGTAAAATGTCTTGAGTGATGACCTTAATTTGATTGATTCATAGCCCTGTCTTCGCAACTTTGGAGACAGCAGTACTCCTCGTTAAACAAAATTAACGTATTTTGAGCTAGCTCTAAAGTAACGTATCAATTGAGACGCATATACTCAATATGCTGGCGCCGCTGGGATGTTGATACACAGAAATGGAAAGTTGACAGTAGGAAACTTAAAATCATCGCGTTTGTCATAAATTTTGTATTCAACCTACCATCAGTAGTCATTTCGAGAAAAAGGTCTAATTACGAAGCAGATTTATATGTGTCAGTCGTATCTTTAATTTCAAGTTCACTTGGATATATTAATGTAAGTGATCACTGAATCTATTATTATTAAGATACAGTACATCGTCAATATACCGAAAGGTGAAATAAAAAGACTGGACTAATTTCTTTTATCCTTTCTGTACAAGTCCTTGGAAAAATTCTGCTTCATATGAATACAAAAACAAATCTGCAAGTAGAGGAGCGCAATTGGTACCCATTGGGATTCTAATAGTCTATAAAACTTATATAGTGCCGATTCTAGTCAATCTTCCAAATAACTCTGTTGAAACAGTTTATGTGTAAGAAGTGAAGAGCTGTTAAATAATTCCGTATCGGGTTAACATGCAGGAGCGTAATGTACAATCTTCGGAAAACTGTTATCCCCATATTGAACTGAATTTTAGTTTGATTTAACTTCTTTATGTTGCTCTTATTTGACCTTGTACCAGAATGTCGGTCTTAACAGTAGAGTAGTCAAAAGTACAAAACGTAACAATAGTCAATTATTGACTTGCAACCCAACGTTACATTAAAAATGTTTTATAACGATACTTTGACAAAATAAAAACAAAATAACTGCATACAAAATCTTATTTCAGAATTCTTTTAAAAATATAACCAGGAATCATAGCTTATCCATTAATAATTTTTCCAACACTACAACTGAAGATGTGAAGAATTATACATGTTATCACGGCATTTAATATTATTTATATCTATTCCATTCGGTATTGACAATGATGTTTATATCAATATTTATTTCGGTTTTTGCACTATAAATTCTTATTAAAAAAAAGGTTTCATGTCCTGCAAAATTGTTCTCACGGAAGTTTTTATCATAAAATACCTGTAAATTGTAAAATTTGTATAGATTTCTATATATCAGAATGAAGTACGTTATTTTAAGGTGCGATTGAAAATCTTAAAGTTCAAGTGTACCTGATGAAATTAAAGTTCATAAGATTATACATCTGTTATAAACTAACATGCTCTGTTTTTAAATCCTTGTAATGCATTTTAAGAACGTTGTATTCACTTTTTTTTTTAAAGTACAAATATCGATTAAATCTAACTTTAATTTAAAACTGAATTTTAATCTTAATAGGGAAATATTTATGTTTTATCTTCTTGACGTATATAAAATAGGGTAAAATATGTCCCTATCATTTTATAAAAATCATGCATACAGATTTTGTAGCAAATAATAACTTGAGATAATGTTTCAGTGTGATATTTTTTTTTTTTTTTTTTTAATTTTTTATAGTAGTGACATTTTACCTCTGTTCTAGATCATACTTGCATTAAGTGATGCATTGAGAACATGATTTTTCGATTTTTTCGGGTCCTTTTAGGATCAGAAAGTACTCTGAATTTACCAAATGACATCATTCAGATGTCTATTACATGTTAGTCTGTCAGACATCAGATTCTGTTTTGATTTTGTCTTACATATTTTTATTAGGATAAAACTGCTAAATGTATTCTGCTTTTGGAAACTATTTTAGATACGCAGACGAAGGTATTTCACAAATATGTTATTGTGTGAAAAGAACTTTTAAGGAATTAGCTCGTATATATTTTGTCCAAAAGCTGTAAGATGGCAATTTAAGGTCAATTACTTCATTTTAAACATATGTATGACATAAAATATTCAATTATCAATAAAGCGTCCTTTAAAAGACCAGCAATTTTACCATGTTAAAACTTTTGAACAAATATATGGCTCTGAACATAGTCATCATTTGTTGATATTTTGAGAGGGCGATTGATCACGGTGTCTACAGCTTAGAAGGGTAGCACAGGTTGCGAGATGTTTTGAGTGATTTACATGAAAACTACCGTAGAATTGGGCAATCATGCACCCAATGATACATCAGAAGCCACAAGATGCACTCCTGATACATTAGCGTACACCAGCAATTATGCACAAATCATTAAGGCAAGACGCATCTGTAACAAGAAATAGATGAAAATAAGACGGCGAAACAGTGATATTTTAAAGGCAACCTTCAGTCTGTTGGGTAAAATTATAAAATCAGATACCTTGCACATGACTGAGATACACTATGCACATGCATTTTTTTAAAAACACTTTTGATTACCAGACAACCGTATATGTACCAAATCCGACACTTGATGTTCTGCAATAAATTAGCGATGTAGACTGTCGAGTACACAAAATGTCAACAACGTTTTGACTTTTTGATATGCAAAAAGAAGAGGAGACTAACTTTCAATGTTAAAGGCACTTTATAATCCGTAATGATATATTTTCCGTTTATTAAATAAAAATGTAACACCATGTAATACAATTTAAAAAAATACAGAATACAATTTGTAGAATCTACTTTAAAGTAAAGATCATGATATAGTTGTTGTTATTATTCAATAAAGCAAAACACAAACATATCATAAATATTAGATATTGAAGTTTGGGATTATTTTTATGAAGAATTGAATGCTTCTTTTTGAAACTTAATTGGGGTAAATAAAGGCAACAGTAGTATACCGCTGTTCAAAACTCATAAATCCATGGACAAAAAACAAAATCGGGGTAACAAACTAAAACCGAGGGAAACGCATTAAATATAAGAGGAGAACAACGACACAACACCGAAACGCAACACACACAGAAACGGACCAAGCAACAGACAAAACACCACGATAATAACAAATATAACAGCAAAACCAAATACGTGAATTTGGGATAGACAAGTACCGTGCCACGTCTTATCTCAATATAACTGTGTTCACGATTAACACTTTAACAACCCTATGAAATTACAGAAAGAAACATGCACCGGTTATAATCACATATACATGTAATGTTATTATCAATTAAAACCGTTTCGTCTACATTACAAATGTATTAACAAAAATACCGAACTCCAAGGTAGACTTAAAAGGAGGAAGTTTGTTTCTATTAGAGGATCTTCCTCCTTGGTGTATATGCATATTCAACAAAGGACACTCTCTTAAATTGTAGACGAGAAAAGACTTAAGGGCAATTTTTTTTTTGCATCTTATATTGCTGATCATCGAAGTCCATTCAATTTCTCTTTATTATCATGATCTTATTTAGTACACATCGGCATGAAAGGGCACTTATTCTAATAAGGAGTCAACTGTTAATTTCAACCATAGGTCTTATTTTACAACTGTTCTTTTGATCATTTTCGCTATTAAAGTTTTTCTCTATCTTTTATAGTTTCCAAGATATTAAGCATACATTTATTAAAATGAAGTTACATTGTCCTTTAAGGGGAATAACTCTTACATTGTAGTCTCTCGGGAAAATACAAACGCAATGAAAAATGAGAGTAAATATTTGATGCATTCAATAGGAATGACATCAGTCATGACAATGTATAATGTCTTGAATAGTACTTAATTATTTATAAAAATACAGGTAAGCTTCACGATAAAAATTCAACTATCGTGATCATTTTAAGTTTTTGAATGAGATTTTAAAATTCTTGAAGGTGGTATGGGGGCTACCATGGGATTTTTATGAGGGGAAAAGGGAGGGGGTTATTAGCATAAAACATTTTGTCCTACATTTGTTTTAGTTTTAATCACTGTTCTGACTTTGGTTTACGTGCATTGTCACCTTGCCTTTTAAGTTAAGTTGGTCATCCTACTTCTGTTTTTTTCCAAATTTCACCCTAGCCCCATCCTAAATATCAGGTGGTAGCTCCCTAACCCAATATCATTAATGCATTGTAATATCATATTCATCCACTGTTTCTTTTCCATAGAAATGATCATATGTGTCTTCTTTCCTGGCAATGTTGACTCCTCTATTAGCAGAATCATAAACATTGTCGACGGCGTGGGTATAAATGGTATCTTGATCTTTGCAATGACGAGTAATTCCCGAATGATCATAGGTCCCCTCTGGAGACAAGGCATACATATCATCCTTATGGCACCTTGTATCATTGATAGGTTTTGCGAGCTCGTAAGCTTGACCAATATTTGCAAATTTGAACCTATCAATTCTAGTCTGACTTGGATCTAAAATCATATAATTTTCTGAACTCTGGGTTGATGTCTTTGGTGTTTGTTGAAAACTCGATACAGCTGCAGGATCAACAACGGCATATTCGTCGTTATTTGCGTCCAGATTCGGGTTATAAGTATCATTCTGAAGCACAACATATGTAGGTGTACTCGTCTTGTCGTTAAATGTTTTAGACTTATTTGTTTCTATGGTCTTGGCATAATCATATTTATCATCGATGTTTTGTAATTGAATATTCGTACTTGAATAATTATGAGTACTACTTCCAGACGTGGTATGCAAATCTTCATACTGCAAATGACGCACAGGACTTAATGCCCCCGGCATTGCTATGTTTTGGTTCCCAAGTTTGTCATTCGTTTCAGGATTGTGTCTAAACTTTTCTTTGAGTTTAGTGCAAAACATAAACCTATAATTAATGCAAAAATGTTTGTTTTTACAAAAATAAATAATAATAATAAAATTAAATAAATTAAATTTAACTGAAAAACTTTCGTCTACTTGTTAAAATTTTCCCTGTTTATATTATCAGTAGGAATGAAACATAAACAATGACTCAGACACTATTTAACAACTAATTAATAAATGTGACTTTTAAAACAAAATACAATGATAATCATTCGTGTTGAAAAAAGCAGTTGTATATAACCATGATAACTGTTGCGATCAATGGAAGACATATTTAAATAAAAGAAACATTGTTTCCGCAACCTTTGCATTCATGTATTACTGTATCTATATGTGTATGTCATAAACATGATTTTATAAAATAAAATAAGTTTAAATGAAAGGTTTTGATGTAGAAAATACATATTTCAAATTTACCTTCTTCCAATACAAATACCTATAAAGATTATACATAACAAAAGGACGCTGCCTACTACACTACCAACAATAGTGCCTGAAAAATAAATTATATCACTGGTATCTTCGATATACGTGTTTTATCTTTACTGGACTGTTCTGATCTTCGTATACCTATATTAAAACACTTGTAATGATAATCACCGCGAACGTTTTCTTTTTTTATTTGTAAAGTTTGTATACTTATATACCCGCTATTACACTCGTATACATTTTAAACGGTCCATTCAGTATTTGTAGGTTTGCCATACATATATCAATGCATTTTATCATTTATATCGTCTAACAAAGAAAACGCGAAAAGCAATAAAAAAGAATAACATACTTATTGACAGAATATCACAGAACACATGTGTTGTAACAAAATAGATATACTTTTTAGGCAAAGCTCGTAACTGTCATGACGTCGCGTACGGTGTGGGTGATAATATGACGTTTGGCTTTCCAGTTCACTTTTATTGCATTTGTTAATAGTTTCAGAATTGATAACTCTATACATGTATACATCATATTGTGCGATATTAAGAGTAGAAATGGAATATGCCTTAAAATAAATACATTATTTTTATTTTGTAACTCAAATGATCCCTAATAACTGATTTTGCGCGTGTGGACAGGGAAATAAACTCGTCATAGATATCAGGACTAAATTTAGTATATATGCCAGGCGCGCGTTAGTTATCAAAAGTACCAGGATTATAATTTTATACGCCAGACGCGCGTTTCGTCTACATAAGACTCATCAGTGACGCTCAGATCAAAAAAGTTAAAAAAGCCAAATAAATACAAAGTTGAAGAGCATTGAGGACCCAAAATTCCAAAAAGTTGTGCCAAATACGGCTAAGGTAATCTACTCCTGGGATAAGAAAATCCTTAGTTTTTCGAAAAATTCAAAGTTTTGTAAACAGAAAATTTATAAAAATGACCATATAGAATGAAATTCAAAACAGTGTTGCTGTGGCCATTGATTGACGTGCATTAAATTCATCCATTGACTGGGACAATTTATGTGAACGTTTGTCTGTAACGACCACTGTTCACGACGTACCTACGATAGACATTTAAACTGTGGGATCACCAAAGGTTTTTTTAACGCCTTTAATTATAAAATAATTCGAAAAATTATTCAGGAATAACCTTTATGTTTTGATTTATATAATTTATATAAATCAAAACATCGTGTTATTTCTGATTAATTTTTCGAATGACTTTATTAAGGTGTTGAGAACCTTTAGTGACCCCATAGTTTAAGTGTCTTTAAAAAGTACATAGTGAGAAGTGGTCGTTACATACAAACGTTCACCTAAATTGTCCCAGTCAATGGATGAATTTAATGTGTCAATCAATGGCCACAGCCACACTGTTTTGAATTTCATTCTAATTGATATTCATGTCAACACCGAAGTGCTGACTACTGGGCTGGTGAAACGTCCACCAGCAGTGGCATCGACCCAGTGGTGTAAATAGTTATCAAAAGTACCAGGATTATAATTTTATAAAATAGTTAAAAAGCCAAATAAATACAAAGATGAAGAGCATTGAGGACCAAAATTCCCGAAAGTTGTGCCAAATACGACTAAGGTAATCTACTCCTGGGGAAAGAAAATCCTTAGTTTTTCGAAAAATTCAAAGTTTTGTAAAGAGAAACATTTATAAAAATGACCATATAATTGATATTCATGTCAACACTGAAGTTCTGACTACTGGGCTGGTGATACCCTCGGGGACGAAACGTCCACCAGCAGTGGCATCGACCCAGTTGTGTAAAGTACCAGGATTATAAAAGACTCATCAGTGGCGCTCGAATCCAAAAAAGTTAATAAGGCCAAATAAATTACGAAGTTGAAGAGCATTGAGAACCAAAATCCCAAATGTAACACCGCAAAATGTGATCTCCTTTGCTTTCAGGCTAGTCTTGTCATTGTTTAGATTTAAAAGAAACCAAAGATATATCAATAAAAAGAGCAATCTGAGATGTTAATGGCGTTTGTTCTATTTATGACGTAACCGTTGACTGGACAGGTGTGACGAGGACGAAGAGTTCACTTTGTTCTATGGTCGAGCCGAAAATAGTAAAAAATTATGGACACGGGAGAAGTTAAAGAGTGATAATTTAAATAGATTATTCCGAAAATAGTATATCTATTCGTTCCGTATATAAGAAGGTAAAAAAATAAAAAGTTTTGTTACAATATTTCAAAGTATCGCCGTAGAATTTATAATTATTGGAAATTTTTATTTCTGTCACAAAACCAAAATCTCTCATTTTTAAAAGAGCTCTTCCAAATTCGAGCGAATGCTGCAGACCCAAATCACAATTTACATATCTACCCTTTCTCTGTCAATATTATACAATACATATGAAAAATGCTATGTCTTCTTTTAGTAGATATTGTTTAAATTTTCCTAAATTGATAATTTTATGAAGTCCGTTTAAATGTCACACTTGCCGTTTTTTGACGTTTCGGCGTATTTCTTAAGTGTCTTGTGAAAATTAATAGGCATTTGCGGTCTTTTCTACGATCTGAAATTTTATTTAAACGTGTAAAGATGTTTCTTAAGAGAATGAAAATAAAATATGTAAAAGTTTCAAGGGAAAATATAAAAAAGAAAATAAACGTGATCTTTTTGTTTTTGTATTGAAATTACAGTAGCACAAAAAATACTATATAACTTTAAAATATACATTTCAGGGATTTATTTGAACCCATATTCTACTTTATGTCGAAAGTATACACGAAACAGTCAGCGGTTACTTTTGTCTAGTCATACTGTCACACTATGCCTTTTTACTCGTTATGACGTTACGTTCTTTATAATTTGACATGTAGTGCCCTACGTGGCAAATATCTCATGAAAAACCATAACTTTTTTTTATGAATCTTTTTTATACAATTTAATTCTCAACATATTTTCATCGCAACTAATTAAGATTAATAACTGTATCGGTTTACTTGTTCATTGTTGAGATTAGATTTTTTTGTTTGGGTATAATTATGCAGTTGGCAAATAAGATTAAGTTATTGTTTTTGTTGTAAATTTTGAATTTGCTTTCAACAATTGATACTCAACCAACACAGGTATTGCAATAAACGCTTCAACTTATAACATTTTTATCCAGAAACTATCAAAAGTGGCTAAAAGAAAGCAGCAGAAAAGACATTAGTTTAAAAAAAGAATAAAATTTCCTGTTACAATCAAAAGAAAGTGAAAATATCTTTGCTCCAAGGGGATACTATATAAATAAATATCAATTATCTGAAATATTAATGATCTGTTTTAATCTTACTGCTCTTTACGAAATATGTGCTGCTTTTTGCGGTTTTATACGCAACAATTCAAGCAAATCGCTCATATAAATTATGCTGTGACCTGCACGTAATGAAATAAGTACGACGTTATTTATACAATGCATGAAGCATAACGCCAAATTAATGTTACCAAAACTAACACCCACACCGTACGCGACGTCTTATGCAATTTCTGTCACAGCTGATTATAGTTTTTTCAAATGTATTCGACATCTTTGTCACAGCTATCCACGTATATGTGCCACTTGTCGTGACCTCAACCCGACTATTTACACTCGTGTATTGCATTTCCAGATGTCATCCGATTTCTGCTCACAATGCGCATCATAACGGATGCTATAAGTGCAACAAAAACTAATCATCCTTTCAACGCATCTTAATTTAACATTTGTGTTTTTTAATGTAGAGGCCAAATATTTTTTTTTTCTATGTAAAAAGTAAATAAACAAACATACCGAACTCTGGAGGAAATTAATTTCGGAAAATCCGCAATAAAATAGCAAAATCAAAAGCTCAAACAAATTACAGATGCATACAATTCGAATGAATTGACAACAATGTGTGAAAAAAACCGAGCAGACATAATAGGTAAAAATGTAAAAACAATAGTGATACAGTATGAATTACTTTAAAACAAAAACAATATGTCAACAAAGAAAAACAGAAAGGCATGTAAGGTTGTGTTTTCTACATTTGTCTTTTTTTTCGGATATAGTTTTCCTTTTAAACTAATTGATTTGGCAGTCCCTTTGTTGTCTTCCTGTTTGTTTTATTCTTGCAATTATCTGGAAATGCACTGAAAGAAAATTCTGCTAGACAGGGTTTTAAGAATTAGAATTACCGTATATTTTCTTCATACTAACCAGTGTTGTTCTCTGATGCCTCTTTTGATTTTTTTACGTTGGCATATTCAAACGTACCTAAAACAGTAATTAAGATTAAGCAATATGCATTATAAGATATTAACCTGGGTAAGTAAATGATTGCCATTTGAGTGAAATTATTTATTGAAAATTAAAGCTTTGAATTCTTTAGGATTCTCTCTATTTTTAACGAAAACCAACAAACAAATACTATATTTCCTATCGTCAATTATTTATTAAAAGGCTAATGGTTATACATAAGTTAATATGGTGTTTATATATCTCAACTTGTACGATTCGCTCGTTAATGTAAAAACGTATTAGATTTTAGCGAGACTATTTATGTATTACGGAAATATTATTACAACAGGGTTTTCGATATCATAAACTAGTAAAAACATTTACTAAATTTTATCATCGGTATAAAGACATCACTCGTAAGTATTACTCAACATGCAGACATCTTATACGTTCGGGTATTTCACATCTTATACGCACAAAAATGACATTATTCACCTTAAAAGCTAACAAAACCTTTAAACAGACTTATTAAGAAGGGATAAAGTTACGTTACTGTTGTCAGGTCATTTAAGATTTCATATTTTGGCTTTAATATTGAAACACTTATAGGGTCTTTGCATCTGAATTAAGCACATATATTACAAAACCAGTTGTTGGCATGACATGGGTTATGTTCGTCTCATATATTTTATGATGGTATAATACTAAACCCCTAACAGGAGGGATTGTGCCTGATATTCATATGATGAAGACAGAATCTTTCAATCAGTTAAATTGAAGTCTGGAGGTGGCATTTCAGTAACTGCGCTAGTAGTCTGTTGTTAATTATATACTATTGTTTATTTTCTTTTGTTTCCTATTCTGACATCGGACTCAGACTTCTCTTAAGCTGAGTTTTACTGTGCGTTCTGTTGTGCGTTTGTTTTTTCTACATTGGCTAGAGGTATAGGGGCAGGGTTGATATCTCAAAAGACATGATTAACCCCGCTGCATTTTTGCGCCTGTCTTAAGTCAGGAGCCTGTGACCATTGATAGTCTTGTATCATTTTAAATTTTAGTTTCTTGCGTATAATTCGGAATTAAGTATGACGTCCATTATCACCGAACTAGTATACATATATGTTTAGGGGCCAGCTGAAGAAGGCCTCCCGGTGCGGGAGTTTCTCGCTGCATTGAAGATCCATGGGTGACCTTCGGCTGTTTTCTGCTCTATGGTCCGGTTGTTGTCTCTTTGACACATTCCCCATTCCCATTCTCAATTTTATATTTGAACTTAGAGGATTATTGACTAATGAGTCTTATGTTGACGAAAGGCGCGTCTGGTGTACAATTTCCAATTGATGTGTTTGAATTATTTCATAGACAACCCTTTTTATAATGTCCTGGACGGTATCAATCAGCGATGTTATAAACTATTTGCTCATTGAAAAAATGTTATAACTTAGTAACATGCAAATGTATCTCTACTATCCGAACATTGAGTTTTAGACATTCAAATGAAGGTTCACGGATTTGGCTATACTTTTTGGACCTTTTGGATTATAGCTCTTTATCTTTTATATAAGCTTTGGATTTCAAATATTTTGGCCACGAGCATCACTGAAGAGACATGTATTGTCGAAATGCACATCTGGTGCAAGAAAATTGATACCGTTAATTTTATTGCGAATCTGACTAATATTCCAGCTCTAATTAATTTTTTTTTTTGAGATCACACATCAATGTGAATATAATGGAATCGGAATACAAGTGAGAGTTTTTGCAAAATATAAAACAAGGTTTAATACCCCATTTTCTACATAAGAAATATACAATAACCAAGTCAGGTCCATTGCAGCTGTTACCTATTCATTAGATGAATTAAGCTTTTAAGTATGCCATTTGCTTATGGACTTTCCGTTTAGAAGTTTCCTTTGAGTTCTATTTTGTTTTAATTAATACTTCGTCATCGAAATATTTTCAGATGTTATTTGTCTATATTCTAACAGCAGTGGAACTTAAGTATCTGATTTTTGGAATTCTAGAAATGATTTTGTAAATGATTTACATTCATTTCTTTAGCTCATGAAATCATCAAGACATTTTTTTTTCTTACTTGTTGAAAAATTATTATAGTTACTCAATGTTGAACTTGAGGTTATGGATTTACTAAGTGTTGAACTTATTGTTGAAAATTCATCTGTAAGTAGAATAGAATATTAGATTACACACATAGTACATGTAGTAGTTGCATATATGAAGTTCAATGGTAAACAACACTTATCCGTTTATTTTAGAAAGGAGACATGGTTGTTCATTATATCCACTGCCTTAATTGAAATGGTTTGGAAATCATAAACATGATCGAAATATTATAGGTTTTTTACAGATATAGTTCTCTGATATTTTATTCAAGATTTTTCCGATATATAAATACCTAAGTAGCCTGATTAGCATAATATGTATTTTTGTACAGCCATACTTAACCAGGGAAAAATGAGTTTAAACTCTCATTGTTTAACATATATATATACATCTAAATTACCATTACAATTGTTTTTTACCCTAATCGTGATCACTGGCTACCATGTGTTGATTTTACAAGTTTCGATTAGTTTAAATGAAGTCTGGAGATGTAACGTTAGTAACTGCTAGTAAGCCTTTGTTAAGTTATGTATCATTGTCCAGATACTTCGTATCTTTTGTTACCAATTCTGACATCAATCTCGATTTTTTTTTAGCCAAAATGTGACTGTGCTCATTGATGTGTGTTCGATTATTCTACATTGTTAAAGGGGGAGGATCGAAATCTCACCAAACATGTTAATCGCATCTGTTTTTTTGCGCCTGTCCCAAGTCCAGAAATTCTGAGATTTAAAAAAAAACAAATAGCATCTTTTAATCAAAGGGCTTATAAAAACTGAATTCACCATCAAAATAACAAACAATAGATAATGATAATATACAAACTTATTAAAGTATTCATTCTAGTCTGAAAAGAACACGTTCATTACGTACCTTCGCATAAATACATTATTGAAATCTTTTTTGTAGGAGGTAGTACATTTAGTTCCGTCGTTAAAAGGCTTGCCAGATTATATACACAACTTCCATTACGTCTTGTATTTATACAAAACTCATACAGTTTGTTTCCAAATTCTTTGTCCCGATTTCTACAGTGTTGGTCAGTTGCCTTGACAGTAGAAGAAACGTCGTATTTCACACAAAGGCTTTTCTTTTGTAACTGATCAGTGCTACAATTGGTTATCGTGTTTTTCTGATCAATTTGTAAACACGGTTGCTCGATTGATGTTTCTGGAATTGATACAATGTTTAAAAAGAAATGTTTCGAAAACCTTAATGTGATATTAAGACACCAAGACGTCTATATAGCCATGATACTACAATATCTTGCTTCCGAATCAAAATGAAACAGATATGTTATTCAAAGTGAAATTTTTTTTTTATTGGTTTACATGTTATGTCTAATCCAACACGAAATGTAATCTTACTTTTTACTCAACTTTCTGACACATATATATAACATAGCATGTAACTATGTTACTTAAAATTCATATATTAAGAAGTATCAGAAAAAAGTAGATTCAGACGTCATAACTTATTAAACGTGTTGTTTTCAATTTTCTACAAAGTAGGTGCATGAAGATGAAGACTAGGAATGAAGACCTTAACTAACAAACAAAGTATATTGAATCGACAAAGATATTTAGCCTTTAACAGCTTATTTGAGGACCTTCAAACTGTGGTTTTAATTTTTGTTTAACTCACCGTTTGACTCTTGTTGTAAGATGTATTTAAATAAACGTCATAATAGGAAGTCGATGTGCCTATATAGTCCTACATTCGGGCCAACTGTGAAAGTACAAGGCAAACGGTCGTCTCAGTCAACAGGAACAGTGGACAGAACTCAAAACCAAATATAAACATAAGGGTCGTACAGGTAGGCAACATATGTCATGTATGTGCATGCAAACAAACAGTATTGTTAAAACATGATTTTTTTTTATCTTTACGGATTATACAACTGTCCCTAATTTCAGAATGTTTCCACGGTATTTTTTTTACGTTGTAATGTTGCCACATGATAAGCTTAGCATATTTCCATTTAAGGGCATACGATACAGTTACAGGGGAGGTAATGACGTTGCTAACGCAAATTGTTATTTTCGCAACGTCAAACTCTGATATATCGGAAAAAGATGCATTTTTCGACTGATTTTTATCATTCAAACTTATTTAATTTGAAAACGAGTGCATGGACCTCTATTTTTTAAACGACATTTTGTTTCATTTTGCAAGGAGATTATGTGAACCAAATTTTATAAAACTGTAAGTAGCGCAATTTTTTTTTAATTTTGATTAATAAACAGCAAAAAATGACGTTTTTTTCTCAATTCATGACCATTTGATAAATATGAGTTATTTCTAAAAAAAAAAATGCATACATTTTTAGGATTCTTATAAAATACAGAAATTACAAATTATTTAACAAAAAAAAATTTGTGTTTATCTTGAAAAACAAAAAAGTTATGTCTTTCTTTTGAAAGGAAAAATACCGCCACAAATCCGAATGTTGAGCAAATATACAGAATTTCGACCTCATTTAACGCAAAAAGTAGCACATGGAGGTATATTTTTTATTACATATTTGATTTAATCAGGTAAACAAATAGCCTATATGGAAATTTTTTATCGAACTGTAAGTAAGGTATCGAAACTGTATCGTATGCCCTTAATAAAAACAATATAAAAAAAAACATGTAAATTTAACAATTTAAAGTGAGTGACTTACGCGTCATAATTTTATAAACGGACATCCTATAATTACCGCCGCATATCTCATCTTTATTGTCTGAACAGGGTAAGTTACAGTCATCTTTTCTTTTATAATATGGGTCAGAATCAAGATTCTGACCATCTCCACAAAAACACTCGTATCCATACTAGAATTATTTAAAAAAATATCGGCCTCAGTTTTTAATGTATATACACAAACACAAACATATATAAATATCTACAATGCATATACTCAACCACACACAGACACACACACACACAAACACACATTTAAATATAAATTTATACATGATATACATTGTTATATTATAATAATACAAATGATGCTACTATATCCTAAAAAAAGACATAAATATGTAAGACTCATATCGACGTCCGGTCTTTAATCGACGTCCGTTCCTCAAATCGACGTCCAAATGTGACGTCACAATAAAATAACATTCCAAATCGACGGCCAATGTTATGCCTATCTAACCGACGTCCATTTTTTTGACATTCTCTAATCGACGTCCGATTTTGAGCTTCTCTAGTCAAAGTCCGTTTTGGACACAGAATATAAAACTGAAGTGAACCGATAGCAGCTGAAACATTTAAACCTTTAGGGACGATATAAAAAAAAATCAATGAAGGATAAAAAAAAACTTAACTCAAATAATTTTTGGGCGGGGTTCAAAATTCGAAAATTGCTGCAAGTTTTGTCTAATTGACATCAATTTTATATATATCATTATTGGTCAATTTATTATTCCCAAATCATGAGTTAATAGGGGGTAAAAGGGGGGGGAGTCAGTGAAAAAACTATGTGAATTAAGTTTTTTGTATACTTCATTGAACTTTTGATATCGTCCCTTATTATGTGAGACAAATAAGATCTATTTAAAAAAAAAGTGTTTTTTTTTAAAATTATTAAGACTAGACTAAGTTTTTAAACAGGTTGTGATATCAATTTTTAAATTTTAGAGATGGATATGATTTTCAGAGGGACAACTATACACCAGAGTTCAAATAAAATGGATGTGAGCAATTATACACCATACGGCTTTCAACTATGATTAAAAAAAATCCATACCACAAAGGCTATAAAAGGCCACGACATAAATAATGTAAACAATTCAAATAAAAGAATTAACGGTCTTCTTTATAATTTTTTTTCCCGAAAGACAAATATCACAGACATAAACCATTGAAATCCAATGCACTGATGGCCCATACAGAATATGTCGGGGTTAAACATGTGTGTGAGCACTGCATTTAACCCAAAACAGTGGTGTAACTGCACAACATAAAACATAATGCCAATTTCTTGTGTTTACGTTTCACTCCATGTGTAAAACTTAGAAATTTGTTGGAAAAAACTTTACAGAGTCAGAATTATAATACTCTCATTTTGTCTAGTGTTGAAGACTCAATAAAGCTCCTAGATTTCGTTTGGTTTTCTTTGTTATTGGGTTGCTTACTAATTGCCATACATTTACATGCATGTAATTTATTATTATGAATAGGAATGACACCCTATTATGTGGATCAATTGGATGATCTTTTTATCAGGATTAACATTAATATACATGTTTTCTGGTTGAAGAAATGTATATGGAAAGTATGTATAAATGTTTCGGAAAATTTAGTTGTCATAAGAACCATACAAAACATGTATATGTATAAGTGTAAATTAAGTCCCGTAATTTATTATTTATTGATATTGAACATGAATTAAAGACGACTAGTACAATCAATCGGACGTCGTTTATGGCAATACATTACGTCCGATTTATAGAGAATAAAAATATTGGACGTCGATTTGAGAATGTGACGTCAGATTTTGACGTCGATTTGAGGAACGGACGTCGATTTGAGGAATGGACGTCGATAAGAGGCCGGACGTCGATCTGAGTCTAACAAATATATTCTGGAACATCAAATGTTTTAGTCCAGAAAAACATTTTGTTATATATAATAATAAAAAATAATATATAATTGTCAGATGTCTCTAAAAACCAATCATATTAACACAGTTTTCGAAACACGTGCTCATGTTACATTTCATGTAGTAGTGTTATACGACAAATAAACCGTTCATATAAGATATAATTAACAATCCTTAACCATAAGAGAAAAAACAAACAATTATCTATAGAAAGCCGTCCGTAAAATGCAACCCCAGAAAAAAACCTATTTTTTTGTAAACTTTCGAATGTCATTTATACTATAGAATGGACTCCAAATGTTGGTGAGTTTAATGAGCAGTTCAACAAAACCTACACAGTGCACATGAGCTATTCTAGAAATGTGCCTTACCCCACAGTAAATCCAAAATATTGAACAAGAAACAAGAAACTTGATGGTCATCTCTAAAACAGGTTGAACAGAAAGAACACACAAAAATATATTTCGTTTGTCAAGATGTATTCATCAGCTAGTTAATGGATTAATCAACTTTGCTGTTTATTATTTCTAACTTATTATTTAGATTTAGCACAACTTAAAAAGAAACAAATAAAGATAAATAACTAA
The DNA here is from genome assembly GCA_019925275.1 of Mytilus edulis. NCBI lineage: Eukaryota > Metazoa > Mollusca > Bivalvia > Mytilida > Mytilidae > Mytilus > Mytilus edulis. The sequence goes on along the minus strand of CM034356.1, from coordinate 36,681,096 downwards.
AAATGAAATATATTATTGAAATATGCTCATATTTAATGAAAGGAGATATAAAACAAACAGAAATGTCAACATAGAAAAACAAAATGACATTTAGACAAAATCATGACAAATAATAAAAACAGGAATACAACAAATGACCATAGCACAATAACACGCTGGCTGGATGTAAAAGTACCGAGTCACGAACAAAGGATATTACCACAATTGAACTGAACAAGAGCATATAAAAGAACATTTAACACGTAATTAGCAAATGATTAGGATGACAAACATCGTCAATTCCTATAACCTATACGTTAAAACCATAATATATAATTTGTAAAGTTGATACGGATAACTTGTCATGATCTTGGTATATCCCGATAAATGTTTTGATAGAAACGGACTAGACGTTCTGGAGCAAACCCCTGCTTCTAATCACTGGTGACGTTATATAAAGTTTGAATCTCACCTGATGTAGTTGCAAATAAGTTTATTTTACTTTTATTTTCGTTTAATAGTTTTGTATGTGTTGCTTGTATAAATTTTCGATTTGTTTTTATGAATTACAAGACCAGTGTCTCAACACAAGATCGTCCTGAAAATGCATTAAATATTTGCCACTGGACGTTCAGCAACCAACAATAAATAAATTTCAAAACAAGTGCTGTTTATTTTGAGGAAAGAGTATCGGTTTGCTTTCATATGAATTGACAAAAGTTATCAAAGGTCCCAGGAATATCATTTATTACGCCAGACGCGCGTTTTGTCTACATAATAAAAGACTCACCAATGACGCTCAGATCAACATCTGATGTGATGTTGTGATTCGACATTCAGCAAACAACAATTTAGGATATGAATGAATTGAACACCTAAACTATACTGTAAAATTCATTAAAACAACCTCCAAACAATCTAGTAACTTAGTGTGTTTGAAGCATTTTAACTAAACCGTTTATAGCTAAGGATACATACATTAAACACACGAAGAGATATATTTCCGAAAGGGACAAATATGTTAAAGCTGGTGTGAAAAATTATACTGAGTTTTTTGTTTCATTTATGATTTAAATAACAATTACAAACTGTTTTGAGATAATATGTAGTGTGACGTGCATGTGTGAGGTTAAACTTGATAAATAATATACGGTGGATTCATTTATTTACGCGGGTATCATGTTTCATTGATTGATGAAAATTTGCAGTTTCGTGGATATTTCAGTTTGTGTTTTTTTTTTAAATCTATGCATACAAAGCCTATAGAAAATTTGAAATTCGTTGAACATTTGAATTCGTGGTTCGGCTTTACCCATGAATCCCACGAAAATTGATATATAACGAATAGTAATAAATCCACACTATACCTGTGTTCCGAAGAATATATGTTCATATGATGTTTGAGACTTAGTACAAATACCAAAACAAATATCAGCTGTCATTGCTTGGTTTCGGTCTTGGTGACTTTCTTTCAAAAGTCTTTTCTGGTCATCAATATAGCAGCCGACATAGTTGTAATATGCTGGTAAAACAAGCAAGAAAATAATTGAAGGAAATGCCATTTTGTAAAATATTTTCATTTGTAATTCATCATACATCTAAACACTTAGAAAAGACAAAAATGTTCAAAATGCACCAACAAGTTTTTTTTAATAACTTCATTCTATTCATTACAGAAATAAAACAAAATAAAGTTATAGAGTGTTAACTATTTGGTGCGGAGATGCTGTCAACAAAATAATATTTAGCCTTTAATTTTTGCTAAAAACATCAGCCTAACAATTTGAAATATAAAACTATTTTATGATAACAAGATTTCAGTGAAAACGTTTAGCTATTACATTTTGCAATATAAATGTTGCATTAAGAATACAGTTTTTTCAATTCCAAGCCGAATGTTTGTCATTTTCGTTTTAAGTCATGACGTGCCAGTTTCGATCTATGAGTTTGAATTTCCCTCTGGTATCTATAGCCTCTCTTTTAAAAGTATAAATTAATCGAGATATACCTTTTTTTATAAACAGATTATAATCATAGCAGGACGTAATTGGGAAAAAAGACAAGAATAGTGTCTTTTACCTAATAAAAAAGATCCAAACAAAACAACAACTGTATAATTTGTTGACATATATTTAAATAGACAGAATGTGGCCAATGAGACAACTCTCTATCCTAGTACCAATTTACAACAGTGAACCATTAAAGGTCAAAGTACGATATTCAACATGGAGCCTTGACTCACACCGAAGAGCACGATATAAAGGGCCCCAAAACATAACTAGTGTAAAACCATTCAAACTGGAAAACCAACAGTCTAATCTATATAAGAAACCAGAAAATATACCAATGCATATATGATGAAACATATAATTATGTATACAAAAACTGAAAACACCCTGCAACGAGTTTTTTTAATGTCTTGTTAACACTCCTTTTTATTTACGAAAACATATAAAAACAGTTTGACCATTTAGATATGATTCTTTTTTTCATACCAATTTCAATAATTACAATTAAACTCTTAATTCTAGCCGCAGATTTAAAAATCAGAACTTTGAAAATAAACTTGCTGAAAAATTGTGATATTTTTTAATTTCAGTCAACTGATGGAAAATAGTCCAATAAGCGTGTAGAACTAATGTGCACAATGAATCACATGTTTTCACTCTCTGCTGTCTTTCTGCCTTACTGTATCTAAGTGTTTTACATTAAACCAGTACTTGTTTAGACATGGTACTAGTCATGCAAAATTAATTTGACAATTTTTAAGAGAGCTCAAATCAGTTCCTTGAGATAAACGAATTTTGTTTTGTGTTTGCATTTTTCGTTCTTTCCAAAAAATTATTTGCATCGCATTGACCTTGGACTTTTTTTTATTTATATTAAAATTATAAATTATTTAATACATATTGTTGACGTTTTAGAAATCCATTATCTGTATATAGCAATCATCAACTTTGGAATATTTTTTTTCAGATGAAAAGAAAGAAGCATGGCCCCTACTTTCATTCGAAGTGTCTGTCAGAACTATTAATGTTAGTTACCATTTATTTTAATCATGAAATTATGATCATTTGAACTATATCCCCAATGAACAAGTCAGACTATCTGGAAATCGATAATGTTAATCGTGAAGGCTTAACAACGTTATGAAGATGTAGTGTTTTAGGTCATTTCCTAGACCTATTAACTCACAAATTTAATATTTATCCGAAGGACTTGTTAGTTGAGCTAGCAAATCAGAGACACAGTCTAAAATCCAATAATTAAATGAAGATTGTCAGCTAATATACTTGCTATTCTCTATTTCATTGTAAAATTTCTTGGAACCCTTCAATTCCATTAATATATATTGCGCATGAAAGAAAGCAATGCGAAATCGACAATTGATTTACATATTTAATTATTAGAGTAGTGTTTTGAATTTTTCTTTTGAACTGTAAACCAATCCTCTAACAAACTAATCACATTCAAGTATTTATGAGATATATGCAAATCATATAAGAATTAATAGTAAATACAAGGAAGGTTAGTACATTAATTTTGTTATTCCGTAATTTTTTCATTCACCAAAATAGGAAAAGGCAATAAAAGAACAGAACAGAATTTTGTTTAGTTTTGATAAAAACTAAATCCTGAATTCACATTATATGTATCTTTTTCATATGACACATTAAATATCACTATCGATATTTACCATGATTGCATACGTATGAAATGTTGAAATGTATATCTTCCCATAGACATAGAGATTTTAAAAGAGATCCATTGATATGACAAGTTGATAAACCTTCACATCCTTTTAACAACTCTTTATCGTTTCTGTTGAGGTTACACGCATTCTTGCTACTGCTACATGTCCCTATATTTTGAACACTGGCAGATCTTATTGTTATAGATGAAGATTCGGAACAATTCAAAAACACCTCATCTCCCGGAATAATGTCCACGGTAAAGATGGTTTCTGAAAACAAATCTATTATTAGCATTTTTGTTTGAATCCAAGAAGTTGCATTTGTTGAATAAATTTCTGTTAATGAAATAAATTCAATCAATTTATTCCGGTGAAAACATTATATTGGTACACAAAAAAAATGAATTTAGATTTTTTCGCCTTTCTAAATATGAAAGCATGTTTTGAACAGAGAAAATTGTCATGTCATTGTACATGTGTCAACACACTTACTGACAGAGACTGATGTTCAAAGTTTGATATGGACTAATCTGAATGGTCACGAAAAGTCTGTGTCACAAATTTTCAATTTTTAGACCATAAGCCTTAAATGGATACTTGAAGTCATTAGGAACAAATTTATTGGTATTATAATGTTGATGTTTTATAACTGATATTAGCAGAAGGACTTTAGTTTGTTTACTGTCGACAACAAAGAAAGACATACTGAAATATGGTTATTATTAGTTGGATAAGGTTATTATTACTTGTACAAGGGTAATATATGCCCTGACCTTAGTAAAAACACTTGCACTTCATATGTGCTATCTATGGAATACAGATAGACATCTACTTTGACCGTCCATGCGTTAAAAAACTAAACATTTACTTGTCTTTTGATTGAGGTAAATTATATATGTTACTTATAGTTCATAATGTGTCTTTCTGTGTGGTGATGTTAGACCAACATTGTAGTGGGGTAAATGTTGGTGCCTGTTTAAACGTTTTGCACCTGATTTAATTCAGGATCCTGTTGTTCAGTGGTTTACATTTGTTGACGTGACTTATTAGTGTTCGTCATTTTTCTTACAGATTAGACCTTTGACGGCCTGTGTAAATGGGTCAACACGCAATGGCAGCAGTATAGCGCTGGCATAAGTATGTTCACATGTATGCCCTTACTAGTCATGCGTACGAAGATAGTTTAAATTTTACACTTTTTTAAGCTTTTTACATTGGAGTTTGATAAAAAGAGGGACGAAGGATACCAGAGGGACAGTTAAACTCATAAATCGAAAATAAACTGACAACGCCATGGCTAAAAATGAAGAACAAACAGACAAACAATAGTACGCATGACACAACATAGACAACTAAAGAATAAGCAATACGAACCCCACCAAAATTAGGGGTGATCTCAGGTGCTCCGGATGAGTAAGCAGATTCTGCTCCACATGTGGCACCAACGACGTGTTGCTTATGTTATAAATAAATCCGGTAAATAGTCTAATTCGGTAGGTCACATCCATGACAGGGAAGGTGATTGTAGTTACGACGTAAGGAACAAAACCGATATCATTTGTGAAGCGGTAATTACATAACGGTCAACCAACTCGTGATGCCGTCCGTAAAAGTTACGAAGGGATGATTTCAACTTCACCATTAAGAACTCTTGGTTTAATAGCTTCCTTGTGGGCAACAACCCTCTATCAAGAAAATCATGATAGGAAATGCAAGCACGGGAATATCGTATCAATTGGGAGATAAATACCCCGTATGCTAGTGCTGCTAGAATGTTGCTACTTAGAAATGAAAAATTCACAATTGGAAAGCTGAAATCATCTCTTTTGTCGTAAAGTTTTCTTTTCAACCGACTCTCATTGTCAATTTCTAGATGTACGTCAAGATATGAGGCCGACTTAACTGTATCAGTTGTATCCTTTATCTCTTGTTCGATTGCATAGATGCGTTCAACATAATGAGTTAAAGGATATGTTGCTAACTTTTTATCTTTCATCCTAAGAAGTTCCTTTATGAAGGCAGACTAATAATAATATAAGAAACAAATCGACAAGAAGAGGGGCACAATTAGTCCCCATTGGAATACCGACAGTGTGTGGAAAAAGACGTCCTCCGAACATAAAAAATATGTTGTCAATCAACATGATCAAGAAATCATTAAAGTTACTTAAAAATACCTTGGCAATGTCCAAAGCCTTTATATAATATGTAGTTAGTATTTGATAATTTTTTAAGATTGTTTCTTGAGTGATGCTAAAAGAAGTTAGCAAATACTGTATTATCATAGTGTGTTGTCTAGATCAAACATTAACAATGAATCACACTTGTAAATTTCATATTAATCCATTCATAAATTCGATAATGAAAACCCCTAAATTCGACCGACGAATGACCACTCTGTATTTCTAAGTCTTACGCTTTTTGTCATGGGAGACAACAAATAAGTGTAACACTAAAGAATATATTCCTAATATTTTGTCTTCTTAAAAAAATACATGTCTGTTATCGCAATTGGACTACTGTTTGTCAAATCAACTTTGTAGTCCATCGCCTGCAATAGAGGCAACAGTAGTATACTACTGCTTAAAGGCCACACATTTGTTTAGAGATAACAAATCCGTGGTAAAGTCTGAAACTGATGTTCACATCAACTATGACAAGAAAACAAAGGAACAACTGTTGCAGCAACGCTAAAGTGAAAAATAAAAATAAAAATTCTAACATATATATAAACAAACTATTTGATAACAACTACCATCAATCAGTGATAGCAATGTGCATCGATTAGATTTGTGTTAACCGTTTTTAAACGAGGTAAATAAATTAGAGGCTTATGGTAATTTGAATATAAGTTTGGTCTTATTATTGCTGACAATTCTTTCTCTTGGAAGAACTTAACCATTTCTATTCTTAATATGTCATTTTGCCCTTACGAACAAAATGGTCACACATCCCATTGAAAAGAATCATGCAGTGGATGAAGTTTTGTAAACATTTGTTGCTACACTGCATTTCATATCTTCTTTCATAATGGGTAAAAGGAATACATTAAATTCCGGCTAAAAAGAACACTATAAGAAGGAGGTTTTTTATTCTTTTGTTGCAAATTGCTCTGTAGACTAAAACGTATTAAATGTAAGCAAAAATCTGACCTTCCTAATTTAAGCTTATAGAATGTCCTAAAGTATATTGGTTCTCACCTGAACTTCTTATCGAAACTTTGAATTATTCAATTTTAGATATTTAATAGATAATAATAAACGTTTAAACACTCACCTGACTTTATTTTTGAAAGTTCGAATAATTGTAATAGTGCCCACAACTTTATACAATTCCTAACATGAACCATGTTGACTGTTCATTAAAAAAACATCGTACTATATAATAAGGAAGTTCAATTGAAAAAGTTTACGAAATTTATACCTTTAAATATACACATAAATAAACTACGGAAACATGTTGATAAAATTTTAAAACGTCATTCAAATTTCAAATGGTATCATCATTTCAACTTGCCGCTTGATCGCGCAATCGTCTGTTTATCTGTTTATAAAAAGATTCCGTTTTAATGGCTATACAAATAAATTGAAAAACGTAATTATAAAGTTCTATTAATCTTTTCATTAAAAAGTTATTGGTTTTAACACTTAAAATAGAAGTATTGTTTGCTCTATTCATATCTATATCATTACGTTTGACCTTTTTCTATTATTATATATTTAGTTTTACACATGTTTGCCAATGTTATGATAAGTATGACACAGGTATATTTTATGTTTGTAACAGTTTACAGGATAAAAAAATTCACATAATAAGGAAGACGAAAATATAAAGTTTCTAAAACAGGAAACATTACAACAATTCGCGTTGTTGACATTGCATTGTGAAACTTTTACTGAAACAAATTTAAATGAACACTAATTTTTATTAGTTTGTTTACATGTTGAAAGAAGTCATGGTAAATTCCATATTTTTTGGGGTAATTTCCATTATGTTCTATATAAACGTTTGACGGAAAAGGATCGAGATACAGCGCGTAACAGAGAAGTGATCGAATTGATGTTTCTTTACCGTCAAAATTAGCTACGTTATCGACAAACTTAATTGAGTAGTGACCGAACTATTGGTACTTTAACGTTAAAAATATTAACAATGCTGACAAACTTTCATGTGTCGATAATCAAGTTTAATACCGATAATATTGAAAATAATTCTAATAATATGAAACAAAATATGTCCATGCACCATTTCGATTGGGCGAAAAGTAGTCATTTCTTCAAAGTCAGAACAGAAAAAAAAGATTTATGGAAGGACGTCTTGATAGTATTATTTCCTTTACAATTTTACCCAAAACTAAAAGAAATAAACTGGTAAACAATTAAATAGTGTTTGATAGGAATGAAGTCCTTTATTTTTCGGACTACAATGTGTACCGTATGTGTGATGGATTTGAATTCAATCAATAACTTTGAAATGTTTTCTCATATGTATACACAAAAAGGAGGACTGGTATTTGTACTTCTGTTAGAATATGTCTTCGTCCGTTTCACATGCCAAACTTTTTTCTATTACAGTTAAACGGGAAACTTTTGTTGAGAATTTTTTTTAATATGACAAAATAACGAGCAAAACTATTTCTTGCAATGGCACGCACAGAGAATATTTTTTTTAGTAAAAATCATTAAAAAAAAATTTCTCCAAAATATACCATGGTCAGGACCTGACAGTTTTTAGCAGTGTACAAATGAAAATCGTCCGGAAAACTGCGCTTGCTATCATTTTGAGGGAGCATGCAACATTTCACCTATTACCCATAAACAACATACTAAACAAAGTTCTAAAAGATAATTTCAAATTAGAGTAAACATATTAACTTCCTTATATCCAGTCGAATTTGTCTATAGGTTACACAAAGCTGGTTCTTAAAACGTTTGTATCAGGGAAAACATTTTTCTTTGACTTTTAAAACATGTAGGGGAAACGGATTTCCTAACCATTCACATATAATATTCCGTATTTCTGATTTTTTTTTCGATAACGTAAATTATACGACTTTTTTTTATGACTACGTGAACTTGTGCCATTTATTTTTGCTGGTCTTTAGGAAGACAATTTACAATTGTGCAGTGAACGAAGGCACTTATACATAACCTTATAATTCTGTTTGGAAACAAAAATAAATTCCCAATATACAAATATACATGTATGAATATACATGTATTATATGTCGTGTACATGATTGGATTTTGTAGATATAACTACCACACAGAAAAAGTATCATGGATTTCGAGGCTTTCATATTCAAGGTTTTGAATTCTACCCTTGTTGAAAACCTGTGGAGACCTCTACAGTTCCTTAAACATCAATTATTTTTTTGTAAATTGAGTGCCGTCTCCCTGAACATGCTAACACTTAAGTCATATCTTTTCCGTGATTTTCATATTTTTTCCCTGTTTGTCTCTGTTGTCTTGATTGTTGGAACGATTAGTGGTATCTAACAATATTTATGAAACCTTTCTGAGAATTATGAATATTTCTTCTCTGTCAGATACCAATGATAAAATAAAATGCCGTACATCACATCTTATAGAGGTTTAAATTTCAAATATTTGTCAACAACTTAAGATATAGAGCAATTTTGTCTTCAACATTCCAAATGTTAAAGGGCACATTTGTATTTTTTACTTCCATTTGAAGGAAATTTATTTCAGTTTTTTCTGTGACAAAGTACAAGCATGTCGGTATTGCAACAATGAATGATTGACATAATCCCGGGGACATAATAAACAGATAGGTATGAAAAAGAAAAGATATTGGGTATTCTGTATCAGACGAAAGAAAAACTATTACAGTGTTGAATCCCATAAATATTCACAGTGCAAGCAGTATATAATATCTACATTGAAAAATTTCCGTATATTAAATCTTAGGACGGTCAGAACATTTTAAGGACGCAACAGATCAAAGTACAATTTTAAGTAGTGCATAGATGTGCAATAATTCAGCTTCCTGTGCATGTTCATGAAGTTCTAAATTTTGAATGTTGATTTCTTTAAAAATCAAAATGTCCGTTAACAATGAAAAAGTTTGACCATGAAAAATCACATATCTAAGAAAAGCAGTCGTTTCATTGATTATAAGAAAGTTTCAGTATATCATGTCAAATTTCTTTAATTTGAGAGTTTTCCTTTAGTTACAAATGTAGCTCCATGTCTGATGGTGAAATAAAAATGAATGTCTCAGAAAGTGGTGAATTAGTTTCCATAAATGACAGATGAATCGGGCCAAGCTTAGTAACTTTCAGTAAACAGACTACTGTAACATTGACGCACTCGTCTAACTGTTTAAAAGATTTGTGTTTATGACCAAAAATTTATATACAACTTCATTTATAAATTAATCTGAATTTCATAGCGCGTCGTCACAATAATGAAAGTTATAAAAAAAAAATCTATAACCAGCAGATCTATACTTCTATAAAGAAAGTATTCTTGTACAAAAGGGTATTTATTATAAAATGGTCCTTACTATAGAATAGATGGTTTACCACAGAAATCTTAAACGGAAGTTTCGACAATTTTAAACAGAAGAGATTTGAAAATAAATTTAACTTTAAATAAACACTGAAATAATTTTAATACCTCGAAGGTGTAAAGAATAAACCAACAATCTCAATCTTTAAAAGTGTCTTCATTGCACTAACCGACGAGTTCATGTTTACAGTAGAAACAGTGGATGTGACTCCAATAAATTCATTATCATTGTAGTCATGAATATCTATTGCTTATATTAAATTGATAAAGATTTTATCGAGGTCGCACCAACTGTTTCTACAGCTAAGATCAGTTACATGTAACATGATCTCGTCGATTCGCACGACGAAGCCATTGTTTATGACAGAACACACATTCTAGATTATGTATTTTTGTTTCCGTCAGTTCGAAAGTATTTGATCATTTCAACTCCTTTGTATTTCATAATATGTGTCATGAACAAAGACATAATATGTTCGATTGAATAATGCTTTCCTCGTAACAAATGATAGAAATTTCGGAGATCCCGTATTTGATCCTTTACCGTTAAAATGAAAATGCCAATGACAGAGGTTGATTATAAAAAATGTTTTACTGTGTTAAAAAAACTTCGACTTAAACAATGAAAACTTATACGTTGGACATGAAATATTTTGTCGATGAAGAAAATTAAATTATGTCACTTCTGAAATAAGTTTGTCGATAACGTAACTTATTCTGAGGGTAAAGAACCGCGAATTCGATCACTACTCTGTTACGGGCTGTACCTATGTATTTGAGGTCAAGATGTAATGGTCTATCTTCATAGACAACAACATTACAAGATTTCTAAATTCTACGAGTTTTTGACAGAAAAAACTGTGCTGTATCCACACTTCCCATTAAACTTTAATATTTTAAAAGTCTAGCTAAAAAACTTAGTATAGAGAACAATATTTTCATAATGTTGTACCTCCACGATTTTTCCGAATTAGTTGTTCTTAAACTTTATTTAAAGGTTAATTATCAACTACAAATCAAGCATCAAAAAGTGTTTGGGATATTAACGAACTGATAAATCCATTGGCTATCTCCTATAGAAATATAGCATATCATTTCACAAACAATTTTTTTGTATTGTAGTCGTAAATACATAAAGGAGATGCTTAGTCTTTCTAAGTTCCTTGATTATTTAAAGGGTCAATAGCTACGCGATAAATGAAAAACTTAAATTAAATAATAATAAAACTTAAATTAAATAAACTTGATTGTTTTTGGGTTCAATCATTAATAAAAGTGAAAATAAAGAATAATAATTCACTTTTAGCAGCCAGTATGGGTCGGTTCTGTATTAAAAAAAAGCAATGCACAACAATGATATTTACTCACTTGCAAGTAAATAATTCGACCTCATTGATTCCTTATTCATGTAAAGTTTAATAAAACCTTTAAGCTAGAGATGGATAACGCATGATTTTTTCATTTTCGGTTTTTAAAAACATGTCAACATTGAAAGTGAAACAAAGTTTAATTATTTGATAGACTTATTCGATCCACAGAAAAATGATTACAGGTGAAAATCGAAAATTCTATCTTTAACTTACATGTATATCATGAACCCTAAAAGACATAGAAAATCCATTTGCAAGATGTCCATATCTATTTATGTTTATGTTTATGTTCATATCATGTCATGTGACCGTCGGTAGTTTTCGGGGTCATTTCGATAGATATTAGACGGTGACTGAAATACCCACAAAATTCTGACAATAGTATCCAGTATATGCATTGTTAACTGCTTATGTTAGACTTATTATAATTTGGATATATGAATTAAATATGAGAATTTAAGAAAAATCGGTGAACATAATTATTTTGACAACTACTGCTCCTTTAGCACAATGAAACACATAGTTAATTTTAAAGTCCATCAATTTGATTCATACATAACTTTTATGTCTCAGTTCAGTATTTCAATTTCACATTCAATTTCTTGCATTAACAAAATGGTAGCTACATCATTTTAGCACACAGACGACGAATTATTTTATATCAAATCCTGGTATTGATAGATAAAGGTAAATTGTGAAAGGATAAAGAAGATAACGCCACCGCTAAGGTAGTCAAATATTTACTTTCTTTGTTTTTGTGTGTGTTGTCTCTAATGGTTTTGCATACATGCATATAAGCATATCATGATCTTACAATATACCAAGTTACACTTAGATATATTGAACCATCTGTCAGCTGTTAATATCACAGAGTTCCACCTGGACAAAACCGACAATTAATTGGCAACTATCCATTGGCAAGTAATCATGTTAGACCCCGTTTACACTGACAAAAAAAATTCGATCTTTACTAAGTTTACTTTGGTCCAGTGTAAATGGGTAAGATCGATCTTAATCGGACTTAAAAAGTCTACATCAAGAGGTGGGTTTAAAAAGACGATCATATTTGAATCGATCTTTTTTTGTGGTGTAAACGCTTAAATCATCGCGATCGATCTTTTTTCCGGTGCATGTTATAGTTATATCTTAAAATAAAGGCCAGATCGGTTCTTTTTATGTTTTAGTGTAATCGATCGATCTTGCTTGTGCAATGTAAACGCGAACTGGTCTTTTTAAGATCGATTCAATTTTGTTGCCAGTGTAAACGGGGCCTTGTTATTGTTTATATATATTTTTTTTTATCAAATTCAACAACTATTAGGGAATTATTACAAACGCTTTACACTCATAGTTATTTTGAAAATGTCAAAATATTTCAGGGCTTACAATATATTTGTATTTACAAATGCAAGGAAACAGTGTTGAACAAAACAATTCTGAAATCAAATAATATCTTTTATCCTTCATTTCATAGAAATTTTAACAGGAAAATGATCACAAACATTTCGGAAAATGACGTGTGTGTTAGGGGCCGCAAAAATGTAATCACTCAATTGACAGTTATTAAATAACTTTTAAATAATGCATCTTTTTTTGTACGTAACAAAGCTCTTGTCGTAAACACTATATTGAGATATATATTTTGGAATATCACTATAAAATTAGCTAGCTATAGTGCTTTTACAAATGTGAACTTGAGCGTTCATGAAAAAAAGAAATACACCAAATGTTCGGACGCAACACATTAGTATCATGTTATGCTTAGCGTCATAAAGATAAAAGATGGGAAACATAAATTTGATCTTCCGCATAGAATACAATTAATTAAAATCATAAAATAAGGCAAACTGATGTTACGCCCTCATTATTTTTGTGAGTAGAACACAGCTTATTAGACAATATCAGTTTCTTTTTGTACGTGACTTGTTGCTTATATCTATACTTACAAGTTCTTACAAATACGTTATACTAACTGACTTGGCCAGTGTTTCCCGTATAGCATATGTAGTTGTTAGCAATGATTAAAAGTAAAAATACTTTATTAATACCATGTATTGTTAACTGATCATCATAATAGATATAGGAAGATGTGGTGTGAGTGCCAATGAGACAACTCTCCATACAAATAACAATTTAAAAAGTAAACCATTATAGGTTAAAGTACGGCCTTCAACACGGAGCCTTGGCTCACACCGAACTACAAGCTATAAAGGGCCCCAAAATTACTAGTGTAAAACCATTCAAACGGGAAAACCAACGGTCTAATCTATATAAACAAAACGAGAAACGAGAAACACGTATATATTACATAAACAAACGACAACTACTGTACATAAGTATGGTTGTTTTTTTAAAACTGCTTATTCTTTTTGTAATTTCCTAATTGAAGCGATACAAAAATTGACCACTGTTTTTCCGCGAAAATGATAAAGGTTCTTCCGGTAGTATGTGTTCTTTGAATGAATCATGTCATACGCTTTTCACATCAACGGGGTATGCGTCTCCTCTTGACATTACACAAAGTTATGTTTTTCTATGACTGATTATGATGTGTTTTCACTAAATCAAATGGATATTGGATGTGTACTGATTGATAATTTGGCCTCAGATGCATGATTTTTTTTTGGGGGGGAGGGGGGTTGGGGGGGTTGTAACAAGATGTCAGTTACTGCTATTACTCTCATATCTTTAATTAAGATATTGTTGGGATGTTCAAGTACCCAGCCATGACAACTTTATTTCATTGTAAGATGCATTTTCTATCTGAACCACCTAATGAGTTAAGGCTTTCTCAGCTGATTTTCATAGTTCGTTCTTATTTTGTACTGTAACACAACTGTCTTAAGTTATAGGAAAAATTGGAAATTCGGTTACATGTTTAAATAAGCCACATTCTGAATGTATGTGTCCCCCAAGTCATGAGCCAGTGTTTGTCATTTAATACTGTGCTACATCGTTCTTTTTTTAGGAACTTGCTTAGGCAGTTAGTTATATTGTTTGAATTGTTTTACATTTTTCAAATCGAGGCCTTTTATAGCTGACTATGCGGTATGAGTTTTGCTCATTGTTGATGCCATATGGTGAACTATAGTAGTTATTTTTTGTATAATCTGGTCAACTGTGAAGAGTTGTCTTATTGACAATCATACCAAATCTTCATTTTAATAGGCACAATTTAGGTCAACCATGTTGATGAACGTGAAACTTGTGTAGTGTCGAATTAACTTTTTTCCTCCTCATTACATTTTGCTTTTAATGTAAAAAGTACACTTCTGTTAATCAAGTCCATATAGTGTGAAGATACACGAAAGACATCAGAGGGAGAGTCAAACTCATAGATAGAAAATTAACTGGACACCCGAACTTCCACGAGGGGTCTGATGAACCTTAGCTGTCCCAGGGCAAAGACAATTCTAGTAAGGTACGAACACCCATCAAGCTCATGCCTTATCGAAAAAGAAATCCAATTTGTATCATTAAACTACGGAAGCCGATAAGGGCCATTCAAAAAAAAAATTATGTCGTAATTACGACATAGCATGTCGTAATTTCGACATAACATGTCGTTATTACGACATCGTTATGTCGTAATTTCGACATAACATGTCGTTATTACGACATCGCTATGTCGTTATTTCGAC
Organism: Mytilus edulis; assembly: GCA_019925275.1. Lineage (NCBI taxonomy): Eukaryota > Metazoa > Mollusca > Bivalvia > Mytilida > Mytilidae > Mytilus > Mytilus edulis. Next base: position 36,665,879 of record CM034356.1, on the reverse strand, counting down.
ATAACATGTCGTTATTACGACATCACTATGTCGTTTTAACGACATAGCTATGTCGTAATAACGACATCACTATATATATTAAAGAATATGTATTATCATTGCCAAGAGACTAAATGACACAGAAATTAAAAACTTTATGTTATCATAATGCCCCCAATAATTAGAAAAGCCCCCGCATAGTCAGCTATAAAAGAGGGACGAAAGATACCAGAGGGAGAGGCCCCGAAATGCTGTGTGGCAGACAGTGTTAACATTAATTAATTATTAGCTCCCTTGGTAAAACTCCAAATTTCATATTTAAAGTATTTCATTGTTGATTAATTTACATGATGCTTAGTAAGTATATATTTGTTATTTGCATATCTTTTGCTATTTGAATTCATTGATTAAAGATATTTATTCATATTGTAAAGTTTAATATTTGTATCGTTGCAAAATCTTTGGTCACCTTCTTTGGTTACCTTCTGTGAGAAACTTATATAATTTATATCTCCTAATTAAGGTCCTAATTAAGGACCTAATTATTAAGGTCCTAATTAAGGACCTAATTATTAAGGTCCTAATTAAGGACCTAATTAAGGAGATACAGACTTAGTGTGATAAACTCTCTACTTGTTTGAACTAATATGTGAGGAATTATATGAGGACTGACATACATCCGACCTATAAACCAGCGCCCAACTACATGCCTTCGTGTAATAAGGGTGAATTGAAATAAATTGATTGCTCTCTTTCTACTTACAAACGTTGGACACGATGTTTCTACAACCTCTAGTATTTAAAACAGAATCTTCGAAATTTCATCCGCAAAACAAAATAAAAATGTTAGAAAACACGAACCAATATTAAAGCAAATTCAATATATGTTTCAAATTATGTTTTTACAGCTCTTGATCATATACTAAGTAATATCTAGTATATTTGATGATTATATTAGCAAAGCTATGTGAAAAAAACCGGATGTCCAACGTTACATTTATGAAAAACTGTTTTAAATCTTATGTATAGTGATCCTATTTCTTATTCTCTGATCTTCTTGGTACTTGGCAGGAACAACGACAGATGTCGGTTCTTTGTGGCGTTAAAGACGTTATTTTTGCCAAATTTTATTTGACTCGGTGGCTTTATATTAAGCGGGAATAAGAAAAATGTCCAACGACGTTTTTCGTTATCTCAACGACTGAAAGTGAATTTTGTAAGTAGCAGAAAATGAATAAAAATAGTAAGACAATAATAATATCTAACAAAAGTACAAATATTTGCCTCATTGTTCGTGAGTTCAAATATTGCTGATTCAATAAAATCTTCTCTACACAGTCGTTTTTCAAACGGTAGCCATTTTGTCCAAGTTGATATTTCATTTTTCAAAGCAGTTAACGCGTATTTTTTATAATTAATCAAAACAAAAGTTAGATACACGAAGAGTAAAAAATGACAAGATTCTTTTCTTATTAACTACATGTTTGGGTCTTAAAGGAATAAAATGCTTCCACACATTACAAAACAGTAGCCAATTTGTCCAAACGTCGAAAGTTCGAAAGACGCTAATTTCCGTCGTTACATGTGCTTAAGTTTCAATTAAATGTTCATGATAATTAAAACAAATCGTGTTGTGAAATTTGGAAAAACAGGTTGATGATTGCTGCCGAAAAAAAAGAATAGCGCATGTTGCTATAGACTCCACCCGGGGACATAGGTTCGACACAGGTTAAATTTTGCAATTTTTATTAATCGTTTATAGCTTTTAACGATTTATTTAAAAGAATGGTGAAATGGGGAAAAACATCTCATTACATGAACTTCGTCCAACTTTTGCAAAGACAATTTTTAGACACCAAGACAATCCTCTAAATGTAAAATTCGAATTGAAATTTATATTGTGGAAGTACTCCATAGATCATTTAAAGTCGTCATTTCAGTAAGGTGCAATCACCAATATTAAAAGACTTATACCAGTTCACGGAGTGTTTTACTTCGCGATTTGTCCTGCTATTCATGTTATAACTGTCGTGATGAAATTAATTCCTGTACTAGCGAAGCCGGAACTTTTCGTCAATATAAACTTGTGCATGAAATGGAGGTACTAGTAATTGAAAGACAAATCCCAAACAGCGACGAAAACCGTTTCATCGAATTTTAAAAACCCGGGATTATTTAAGCCGTTTTCGCGGACGATCCAGGAGTAGATTACTATATTTTAAAATGTATATCAGAAATTAAACACTATAGATGACTTGCGGAAATAATTCTCAAGCCAAGGTTCAAGTAATTGAAGGGGTGTATTTCGACAACTTATGTACACGGGAAAATACAATTCTATTCAAATTTAACCAAGGGTAAAAATGTTCGATTTACTTGCAGAGTGTCAGATATATTTGTATTGGGGTTAAGTTAAGATTTAGAAATTTTACAATGACAGATGATATGCACCTTGAAAGTTAAACATCATATGATAAAAGTTTCGTACATCTAAAAAAAAATATCTTTTTTACGGAAAACTGTACCACATCTGCCTATATCTACTTCTGTCCCATCTTTCTTTCCCACATTACTTGCGACAGTAATGCATTTTTAGTTGAAATAACTTAAAGGGTAAACATTATTAAATAGATTTCCACAACTTGAGGTAATTTATGATAAAATGACATCACAAAACGAACAGAACCAGAATCAGAAATTTTAAAAATTTTGTAATATAATTAATAAATCAACCAACATATAAAAAAACGAATAAAACTCGCAAAAATTAGTCAAAAACCCTCTTCGACGCCGCTTTTTATGTGTAACGTCGTGTTTTAGGAACATCGTGCCCTTCGTTTGACAGTAAATACACAGCAATCGATACGTTCGTTCACCCTCATTACCACAAAACACGGAGTTGTGCGCTTCTTTGAAGAAAGGTGTTAGGCTTTGCTTGCCTTGATAGGACTTTATGTCAGTCGGCTTAGTCCCCGGTCGGTTTCTTATTACTTTCAATTAGGATCTATAAAATATATAAGTTTCTCACAGAAGGTATCTAAAGAAGGTGACCAAAGATTTTGCGACGATACAAATATTAAACTTTACAATATAAATAAATATCTTTAATCAATGAATTCAAATAGCAAAAGCTATGCAATTAACAGATATATACTTATTTCAGCTTCATGTAAATTATTTAACAATGAAATACATTAAATATGAAATTTGGAGTTTTACCAAGGGAGCTAATAATTAATTAATAACACTGTCTGCCACACAGCATTTCGGGGGCTCTCCCTCTGTTATCTTTCGTCCCTCTTTTATAGCTGAGTATGCAGGGGCTTTTCTAGTTATTGGGGGCATTATGATATGACCTATAGTTGTTAATTTCTGTGTCATTTAGTGTCTTGGCAATCATAATACATATTCTTTAATATATATAGTGATGTCGTTATTACGACATAGCTATGTCGTTATTACGACAAGTTATGTCGAAATTACGACAAGTTATGTCGAAATTACGACAAAGCGATGTCGTTATAACGACATATTATGTCGAAATTACGACATAGCGATGTCGTTATAACGACATGTTATGTCGAAATTACGACATAGCGATGTCGTTATAACGACATATTTTGTCGAAATTACGACATAGTGATGTCGTTATAACGACATGTTATGTCGAAATTACGACATGCTATGTCGTAATTACGACATAATTTTTTTTTTTTGAATGGCCCTTATCGGCTTCCGTATTAAACAACTCGTCCATAGCAAAATGTTTGGGCCGTTCAGTACACTTTACTATAAATATAAAAGAAAAGATTTTAACTTTCGAATTGCGAAATTACCATTTCTATATAACAACTGCCTATTGAGCATATATCTGCAATAATCCAGATCTTGCATTTCCGATAGTGTTTTCCTTGATAGAAAATGGAAGCTTACAAGGAAGATATTGAAACAAGAATTTCTTAAAGTGAAGTTGAAACTTTTCTTCGAAAAACTAACAGTACCACTACCAACCCTTCGAATAACCAACGAGTTTTTACTAACATGAGTAATACGATCCGTAGATACATGTGATACAGGATCTGTTTTTCCTTTCGAAGTTTTTGTAGCATTGTTTATCTTTCAATCGTTTTTTAATTTTGGTCAGTTTGGTTTCGACTGATCCGTTTCAATGTCCTTTTAGTATCGTTCGACTTGCTTTTATAGTTTTTTTTTATTGTTTGGATTTATAATTTAATGTTCATGTGTTTTATAAAAATAAAATTATAAAATAAAATTTATATTTAACAGTAGATATTGGGTAAAACAATCCACCGACAACAAAGTTAAAACTAGATATAGATAATAAAAGAAAGCAAGTCTCTCCATTTTAATGTGTTGTTCTATTAAAAGTTTTTAATTCATTTTCAGCTAAAAATTTAGTAATTTTTGTAATTTCAATTGATGGTCAGGTGTGACACTAAATAGCATACAACTTATCGGTTTTCCTTAGATGATGAATTGCTTTAACAAAAGTGAACTATTAGAATTCACAGTAGATTCACAATGATTCAGACTTTGACAGAAAAGTATTCATGTATAATGATATACCATTTGATTAAAAAGTAAATTTCATCACTTTTTTCTCCAATTACAAGTAATTGAAGAGAGTATTATAAAGCTCTTTTCATTAAGGTAGATGAAATTATTTCTCTCCACGCATAGAGTGTTGCCCTTAACGTAGCTACAAGCCTACTAGATTACATGTAAACATATATTTCGTGTATTTTCAAAACCTTACCGTATATTTCAAATATCTATATCTATAAATCTATGCCTGTTAACTATTAATCTTTAATCCACAATTCTCGGCAACACTTTTTTACAGTAAACAAATCAAGTGAGATAAATAGGATAAGAGGTTGGTTTACGCTTTTCTTTACACATCCGGTGTATGTTAAAATTTTTAATATAGAAATATTTCCACATTTATAAAACGTCCCTATTTAGAAGCTGTTGACGCATACGTGTGGATATCAGGCTCTACTGGATTGGTGAGCGATGTGTATTGAGATAAGTCTCTTTCTGTTGACGCATAAGTGTGAATATCAGATTCAGATGGATTGGTCAGCGATTGATATTGAGATAAGTTTGGTTCTGTTGATTCATGTTCTGTCGATGCGTACATATGTTCATCTGATTTTCTGTTGGTTGATAATGTTTCGTAGTTTTCTTCCTGTTGATGTTCTTCACGATTAATTGTGTTATTATCATGTATGTTCTCATATATCTCGGGTATATTTATGTCTGCCATTCCACTGTTATTAGAATATGAAATGATGTTATCTGTTTTAATTTCTTTTTGCCGATTTTCAGAGGAATTAGAATTCTTTGCTATCTTTCGTCTTCTGTAGAAAACTATTATTATGAAAACCAAAGCAGCTACTATTACGACAACCAATACTGATACAACAATAATCGGAATACTAGCTACAAAAAAAAAAAACAACGTTGTAAACTAAAAATATGAATGTCATTTATTCAAATATTAAACATATAACTTATATATAATGTTTTTTTATTTGTTTGCATTGTACGGTTTGAAAAAAATATGCGATATTATTACGATTTGTTGTTCAGTTACCCCAAAGCTGTCACATATCGATGACAATGCAGATTGTATACCAGTAATTGATATTATGCATTCAAGACTTCACGGGAACACTATACGGACATGCTATTACATTGAAACTTAAAATTGTTATTTCATAAATAATTTGCAAACACACATACAAAAGATACAGCATTACCAAAACAGCAATTAAACCACATAAAACGTAAACACATCTCAAGTCTGAATATTAAATGTAGTGTTTAAGCATCTCTTCGGGTGAAAATGTAGCTAATGCAACTGTAGAAATATACATAAAGCATCTTTAAAATATGTCTTTTTGGTATTCCGTTAATAGTTAATCAAAAGTACCAGGATTATAAAAGTACCAGGATTATAATTTAGTACGCAAGACGCGTGTTTCGTCTACATCAGACTCATAAGGGACGCTCATATCAACATATTTATAAAGCCAAACAAGTACAAAGTTGAAGAGCATTGAGGATTCAAAATTCCAAAAAGTTGTGCCAAATACGGCTTAGGTAATTTATGCCTGGGATAAGAAAACCCTTAGTGTTTCGAAAAATTATAAGTTTTGTAAACAGGAAATTTATAAAGATGACCACATTATTGATAATCATGTCAACACCGAAGTGTTGACTACAGGGCTGGTGATACCATCGGGGACGAAACGTCCATCAGTAGTGGCATCGAACCAGTGGTGTAAATAGTAAACAAAAGTACCTGGATTATAATTTAATACGTTAAGTTTTGCAATTCATAATAGACGTTTGAAGCTCTTAAACAAATTGGTAACATTAGTATATATTGAAAAGTATGTTAATACTGATATCTTAAAACCTAGCTAGAATACTGTGAACATCTGACTTCATTTAATGATTAAATTATTGTGAGATTCTTTTTGTTTTACGAACAAAAGACTTCAATACATTTTCTCTCAATCTTAATTTAAATTATTTTAAAGAGAATCCATCAATCATACCAGCAGTCATGGAAGTTGTAGCTATTTTTGTTGTTGTATATACTGGTATATTATAAATGCTTTCCCTTACAATTGAACAAACTTTCCCCGTGATATTTCGTTTATTTAAGCAGCAAACCCACGTGCACAATATGTTTTTGTTTAGATCAATATTCCATGCCTAAAATGGTTTTATATCCAGTTTTATCACTTGTGAGATTTTTCAAACTGAAATTGTTAAGACGATGGTTTTGGTTAGATAAGCAGGAACTGCTTTATTGTTGGAAAAACCCGAAACTGTCCTATATTTGTATTTACGAATTCCGTTGCGTGACATTAAATTTTAAGATTGAAGTCTTGTGAACTACTATATATAAAATTCAGAAAAACGTTGAAAGTGAAACAAAACCTCTTACTTGGCCATATTATCAACACATAGATCAACATGCATGAGCTCGAGTTTAATGCTTAAATAACTTTTTGCATTTTAATAGTGGAGGGTTGGTGTGCTGACGTGATTTCATACTAACACGAGAAGGAATGGACCAATAATTTTCTCAATCAAGTGGGGCTAAACGTCATGTTAATTGAAAGAAGGGGAAATAATGGAAATAACAATGACTGCTGCGACTTACCCTGAGTTGTACTTTCTACAAAAGGGGTACCAGAAGTTGTTTGTAACGGCACTACAATAAGAAATAAGTAAAACATAAGGTAAAATCTGGATTCATAGAATAAAGTCTTCATGCGATCACAAACATTAACAAATTAAAGCCCTCTTCATGATTGAAGATTTTTGTGTCTTTTTTGTCTTTTGTGCTTTTTTTCATTTTAACATGAAACATATATAAAGGAACAAAGTGAATGATTGAGTTCTGCCTGCCCAAAGTGAAATGTCAAATATCGGGTGCATTTGCATTATCAGAACGACATCAAGTTAACAATTATTGCAAAAAGTATGTTTTGTAGAGTACAACTATCATCTTTCGTAATGTACTTTACATACTGATAATTTTGATCGTTTAGTTCATAATGGTAACACTTACGATTTCTTTCATTTCACAAGAATGCTTTTAGGCGAGTGAGAAAAGACGCTTAGTTAACGAATTTAATGTACCCACCTAACACACGGCTGCATTATATATCATTCGAAAGCTAATAATATGTACTTTCTGTTTTACCCGGTTGTAAAAAAATCGTACGGTGCATTTTCTGTTAAATCAAGGTCAAAGGTCATGAATAAACATTCCAATTTTTAGCGATTATTCAACAAAAGCCCGTTTTCTAATTCTTGTACCATAACATTTTCCAAAAGATCATATGAACTTTTTATAACATGATACATTATTTACAAATCAAACAAAAAATAAAAGGTAAGATGCGCAATATTTCCTGAAAATTAAAATTCATCACAAATCCCAAATAAATGAAAAATTGTTCCAAAAACAAAATATATCTTGGGGATCGATCTTTGAAAGATAAAACAATAGATAAATGTATATGTTTTAGGTCAAGGAATATTTGTTTTGTTATTTTAAGATGCAATTTTTAATTATTGTTCATAAAACAGCCTTCTATTTGCAGTTGCCCAAAAATCTGCAAAAAGCGATCATTTTGTTATTCTATTTTAAGATAGCATATCGCTAATTGTCATTACCAGGGAGGAGAATGATTTTCCATGATAAAAGAAGGGATTTTTAAATTTTGAAAAGAATATATACGAGCTAATTGAGGTAAAAATATGTTTTTGTACGAAGTCTAACTTATTTACTTTTTGTAATCATGTTTCAATACAAACTTGACTTTTCGACTAAATCGTAGGCAACATTGAAATAAGTAACCTTGTTAAAACACTGGGTTGTCTAAAGCGGGATGTAAACGAACAAAATATAATGCTGCTGCTTCTTACTTAGTTTAAAATCGTGTTAGACATGTTATTAAATGTGTTTAGAAGTTTAATGTCTTTAATTATTTGAATAAAAGATGTTTTGAGTATTTTCAACATAAGCTTTTAAAATACAAATGCAGGTCATTGTATATGTAAAACACTTTAGGTTGCATTTCTGTAAATATTGACAATACAATTTCCAATATGAACTCCTTTTACGGCTAAAACTGTAGCACTTTTACTATGAAGTTTTAATAAACATCTTATCCTAGAATTGAAAGTTCATATGCACCACAATTTTTTTCAAAGGTCAAAATATAGAGCTGTGCGGCATATTTTTATCGTGTATATGCCCTGAACTTCTCAAAGTTTAAACTAACACTAATTTTCTTAACTACCCCTACCTCGAATGAAAGGTTACCACAGATTTCAATGTAAACAATATGCACATGCTTATTTAATGGTAACATTCCCAAGTTATGTCTCTGTGAGATGGAACACAGAGACCATAACTGGGAACCAGTATGTAAACAATATTAATTTTCTATGAATATTCAAGATCTCCCCAAAAGAGGCGTGTTTTGAGAAACAGCTGTATTTACAAAGTGCAACCTATAAGCAGTTGTGAAATAAAAAATGAAAAAAAATGAAAAATTGAATACCCTTCCTGACCTCTTAAGATCATTCGATGTTTTAGGCAGTGGTCGTTTTCATGCTGAGCTGTGCTTTGTGGACTGTTGTTCGTCTCTTGGACTTTAAAGGAGTAGGTTCAGTAAGACCCCTTTTTGGCCCCAAAATATAGCAGTTTTACAAAATTGTTAAAATGTAAACTTTTAGTTATTCATTAGACAGTAGAATGCTTCTGCTACATAAATATGGGCTGCTTTTGACAATACAATGCAAATTTATCCGGTACTAGCACCATTAAGTCATGCTAAATTACTGAAATCTTCATAATTCTAGCATTTTAGTTAAATTTTAGACGGTTTTCGTGTAACACGAAAGTGGCCGCATTCGTGTTCATCCTTAATATTAAAAAGTAAGTTGTATTTGATGACAATACATAACATATATAAAGGTTGAGGATGAACACGGATGCGGCCACTTTCATTTTTACCAAAAACCAACTGAAAAATGACATTTTTCGGCATATTTGGTAGATTTTTCATATTTGAGCTTGAATCGGATGGTTTTTAATGACTAAATCTGTTTAAATCTTCCACATAAACTAATGAATTCAAATAAAATAGACACTTAAGTGTTTAAAAAGTGGTCAAAGTCTTTCGTCAGATGAACTTGGAATTTGAGGCCAAAATCGGTCCTTACCGGACCTACTCCTTTATTTTGTTCATGGTTTTTATAAAGTTTGTTTAATTCATGGTTTGAGATTTTGATTGTCCCTTTTGTACTATTTTACTTTAAAGACATCAACTTGCAGTAATAAAAATCGACAAAAAAATCGCCTCAAAGTAAAGTGAAGAAGATTAATGCAATAAGACAAATATCTGCGAAAATAACTTAATTTGATCACGATGATATGTATATATATATATATATATATAGAACCAAATCTTTATCATGATACGTTTAACTACAATGATCGACAATTTAAAAACTTTTACTACTTGAAGAGTGAGGAAATATATCATAAGGACGGGTAAAAAATAGACAGCAACAGTTTACAAAACACAACATCTAAAACATCACAAACCCTCCAAAAATATTTGGGGTGGACTCAGGGGCTCCCAAAGGGTAAGTAGATCATGTTCCAAACGTGACACCCGTCTTGTGGCTCATGTAATTCCTAACTCGGTGTCAAGTATTATTCGGTAGGTGACATTCAAAGCAGAGATGACGGTATTTTATTACGTCCATTGGAATTTATCAGTCGTCATCTGGCGAAACAGATATTTCATAAATGTCAACCAACTCGTAGTGGCGTCCATAAAATTTTTCAAAGGGATGATTTCAACTTTGCATTTGAAATTTGGTTAAAAACCATGTTCAAACCACCATTTTTCTTTAAATGTCCTCTACCAAATCAGGCATATGGCAGTTGGTATCGAATTATCTGTTCCTTTGTATGTTGGCGTTTGTTTTTGTAGCAGTTCAGTGTTTCTGTTACTCCGTTGTGTTCCTCTTGTATATATATTTGATGCGTTTTCCTCGGTTTTGGTTTGTGACCCGGATTTGTATCAGTTACTTCTAAATCGAATGATGACTATTAAATAGCGGTATACTATAGTTGCCTTTATTTGATATCTTCATTGTGCGCAGTTACGCACTATCACGAAAATAGTGAAAGTAAATACAAGCTCTAGAATATTGTATCAACTTTGAGATATATACTCCACAAGAAGATGCCGCGAAATCTCGTTACAATTGGGCAAGTGTTTACATAAAAAGTTTTATTTAATTTCGCGGGCATTACGTCGACTGAGCATGCAAAGACTATTTTAGGAAATACAAAACCCTACATTTATACGTCCTATTATAAATATTTCCGACTACTATTGTTTCAGAGGAGTTGAGGCTTTTTAAATTCGGTCTTCTCCTTTAGTAGTATAGATATGCAGGCGTTGCTATAATGTTGCTACATAGAAATGAAAAGTTTATAATTGGGTAGTAAGGAGTGATTTTATGGGTTGATTTATGCTCATCTCTTTTGTCGTAAAACTTGTTCTCAACCAATCCTCATCGTGGATTTCAAGATACGTGATAGAGTAAACTATATCTGTTGAGTCTTTTATTTTCAATTTCAATGGAAAATACATTAACTGGTCCAACATTGTCATAAATTTGGCACTATTCATACAGTGAGATGAAATCATCTATATAGTGGAAAGTGAACTTTCAAGATACTGTAAACCAACTTATTTTCACGTATACTTTATTTCGCGTTCTACCCTTTCTTGACCACTTCGCGGCTATTTTATTTCGCGATTTTCTTATTTAATTGAAGGAAAGGTCTAAGTGTTACATGTTCGCGACGATTTATATTCGCGTTATTTTTCAACTCGCGAAAGTCGCGAAAATAAATTGCTCGCGAAAATAAGTTGGTTTACAGTACATGTAATGGTAGCTTTTTTTCAGTCGTCATCAGAAGCTCTTGCATGAAGTCATCCTTGTGTGAAAAATGAACTAGTCATGTAAGCTAATTATGAAGTCTAGTTGTAACTAAAATTGTTGCGTATTTATGGATTTTTTTCTTCAAAACTATTCTTATTTGATGAATTAATGCATTTAAACAAAAAACAACGCAATTTAAGCAATCAAGAAGTCAAGAAGTCAAGTTTTATAATGTGTTTACTAGTTTTTGAATTCTTTGAAATTTCAATTTTCATCAATTAATTTTTTATTTTTTTTGGTCTTAATTTTCAATTTCTTTTTTATGGTTCACATCAGATAAATAAGAGGTCTTTTCACTACATCAATATTTATAATGAAGGTACAAATCAAACAATTAGAAAAGTCGAAAGATGTTTATTTCAGTCTGGTAGTTACAATGCAGATTGCAATCTCTTAGTTTCGATCCCTTTATTTCAAGCAATACATTGTAGTATGATTTGCGCACATATTTTTTTACTTAACATTTTTCAAATTTTTAAGAATTTGTTTATTAAATCTTATATTGACCACATACAATGTTTAAATAGGAAGACATGCTTAAAAACTGTTTTTTCGCAGATGGCGGTATTTTGGGCAACTGTATGAATTGTTATGTTTTGATGTTTGATTAAAAGTAAGCATAATTCTAGGAAATTTATGATGTTAACAACTTCTTTGATAGTTATTACAGGGTTTTACTTAGTTTTAAGTGATAAACAGTTGCATCAAAAAGAAAAAATTGGGTTTTCACACATTTTGTTAACCTTTACTCGAATTTCAGGAAACATGTAATGTCTATCAAAAACAAGCTTTAAATATTTAAAAATGCATTTGATTTAAGACTGTTAATCTCTCTGCTAAAAGTTTAAATTGTTTGCATGTGTGAATTTAGTATATAAAAGTCATATTTTGCAATCAAGCTGAAATCTTAGAAAATATGCATTTATTCGTCCTTGACCTTTGATTTTGATTTGATGGAAATTGCACCGTACGATTTATTTACGACCGGGCAAAACAGATAGTAAAGATGTGTAGCTTTCAAATGATATATAATTTAGCCATGTGTTAGGTGGGTGCATTAAACATTTATTTCTATGGTTAAAGTCACTCGCCTAATTGTATATTAGAATGATTGAAAGCTTTACCCAGTACTTGAAAAATGTACAATCGAAGAACTGTGTTCGAATTTATGTCGGAGGCATTTGCGTTTTTTCGGAATCTATAAATGTATAATGTTTTTGAATATTTTCGAATAGTGTTTTGCTTATTTGATTTATTTGCGAACTCTCATTGTAAATGTAAATGATCAAAAGTGTTACTAAGTACCTGAAACATAGCTTGCAGTAGATGACTCCATAGATGTTGTAGGTGTATCTGCCAATAAAGAAATACAACGCTTTAAAAATATACAAATAAATAAGCGACTTTGGAAATCAAAATATAAGTTTTTATAAGGCAACCGTTGTATATCATTCATACTTCGAAATGAAATTTAAAAGTTATAGATAACTATAACATTTTATAATGCAAGTGAAAGATTATGGTATTTCTGAAAAAAAAATGGCTAGTACTCGACATATATAACTTATTATTTTTGCTTTTTTGGCTCAACATCCGTCAAGCTAAATGAAGAGATCTTTTATACCTAGAATAGGGTTGCTTATGCCTTGGCTTCTTGCGTTTTAATTAGATTTATGTAGTTGACATCATTTTTATGTCATTTACCTTTCACATTTACATGAGTACATCATGTTAATAAAAAATAGTTCTACGATTTTCTTTGTGTCTGTCCCAAGTCAGGAGCCCGTGGCCTTTGTTAGTCTTGTATGTATTTTTGATAGAAGTTAATTTATATGTTCTTGGGTTTTAGTGTTTGTTCCATCTGTACTGATCATAAAGTAGTACACATATTGTTTATGGACCAGCTGAGGCGCCGCCTCTGGGTGCGAGCTTTGTTCTCTGTGTTGAAGAACCGTTTGTGGCCATCGACTGTTTTCTGGTTTTTGGTCGGATTGTTGTCTCTTTGACACATTTACTATTTCTTTTCTGAATTCTATATGATGTATTTGGTGGCAAAACTTTAAAAATTCTATAGGTTCTACGTACCAATGTTGTTTCCAAGCCCTGTCAATTGGTTTGTTTACATGATGTATTATATTCAATGCTTTGCCATAACATACACCAAAACATTTTAGAAAAGGAAACGGTGTCATTTAGATATATTTACACGAATGATAAACATTGCATACATATAGAGAAAACTAATCGGATAATTAAAATTGATAAAAATATTAAATCAGTGACAGAACAACACTTTAATACACGAATGCACAGAGCGCATGAGTTACTTATTAGTATTGTTTGAAATATTTTGTTATGTATTTGAAATATTTGATAAGTTATTCTTTTTATTATATTGGTAAATGACTTTTGTATGAAATTAAAGTAAAATTAAGGGACCATATCTTTTTCTATGGATTTATATTTTGTTTTTATCTGATGTTTTCGACAACGTCTTCATATAAAATGCCTATTGTTGTATGACGTCAAAAAATGAAATAACCACATTTCTTTCACTTGTGAAATCAATATAACTCATTAAAACCAATGTAGTAAATGCATTTATGTACGGGTGTGTGATATGTCCAATCATTTCTGCTGTTCGATTACCATCAGATTATTCTTAAACCTAGTCAGAAGCAAGTATAGTAAATGGTTAAAATCCATACTAGGGACACCATATATAAGTTTTTGTTATATATATATATATATATACCACTAAATATTGAATGTCATACAACCATTTTAGCCATGAACAAGGTACGAAATCCGTTATTTAATAACTTAAAAACATAATGAGCTTTTAATGTTTTAGTAATTTTTATGAATGTTACCTATGGAAACAGTTTGAAACACGTATATAGATATTTGCTCATATTGTCAGGCTTATGTATGAGTCGTATAATAGATATAACAAAACACGAGTTATTTATCTTTGAAACTGACTCACAGTGTACATCGTTCAAGTCGAATATTAGTTATTGGTAATTTGTTCTTGCCCTTTACATGAATGTATTAAATTTTACAGCATTTATAAAGGTAGAAAATTCAAGTGAATTCATCAATTGGTATACAATCGAAACACCAAGGGACGGGTAAGTTAGTGCACACTCCTCTTAATCTCTATACAGGTAGGTATATAAACTATTTGTGAAGACATAAAACAAACACTTACCCCTGCATTGATATTTGATTGTGATATGTTTGTTGGTAACGTAACAGTTTTCATATCCGTGCATAAAATCCAACATATTAAATTCACATTGTTCCGAATTGTTGAAGTTACTACAGAATGTGTTCAGCTTACTTTCAATTGAGTTTCCTGTACATTTGTTCTGCTGTCTAATCAAGTTGTCTGGTTCGAGTGATAAACTTATGTTTCCAACAAGTAACTGTGTTTCACATTGTATTTTGATAGGCTTTTCAATATCAAGGCAAGTGGTCTCTAATTGTTGTCCTTTATAGAAAGAGACAAATGAATCCATGTAGAATTATGCAATCAAAACAATATTCTTAACTTTAAAAAACGTGTGAAATAAATTTTTCAATACATACATTTATATATATAAAAAATTGGTTGGGGGTATTAATGTAAATGAGACAGCTATTCAATTTAGGTTAAATAATGTGAATATAAGCAATTAAAGGCCACTGTCCGGCCTTTAACAATGAGAAAACCCCATACCTTATAGTCAGCTATAAAAGGCTCACACATGAAAATAAGTACACTATTGAATTGAGAACACTCACTGCCTAATTTATTACAAAACAATTCACAAAAGAAAAATGAAACAGATATAAAAAAGGACAACCACTTAACTACAGGTTGCATCTCTGTAAATATAGACAATGCAATTTCCCATAGGAACTCCCTTTACGGCTAAACTGTGTCACTTTTAGTATGAAGTTTCGAACAATAATTATATCCTAGAACGGAAAGTTGATACATACTACTATTTTATTTCAAGGTCAAAACATAGGACCGGGCGGCATATTCTCAACATATACATTCCCCGAACTTCTAGGAGTTTTAAATGCTGTACTAGTCCTACACATTTGTACCTTCGCTTAAGGTCTTCCTCTGAAATCAATATTCGCCGCTACCATATGTTTTTAAACTGGTAACATTCCCAAGCTAGGTATGTCTGTATGGGATGAAACATATAGATTATATCTGGGAACCAGTGTGTAAACAAAACCCAATAACTATGTATATATTATATGTCTCCCAAAATGAGGCGTGGCTTGTAAAACAAAGTGCGACCTACAGGCTCCTGACTTTGGACTGGAACATAAATAATGAAGCGGGGTTTAACATATTTGAAGGCGCCAACCCTACCCTTACATGGGTCATTGGTGTAACTGTAGAACATAAGAAAATAAGAACAAACTATAACAAAGCAGTTGAAAAGGGCTTACAAAAGCACAAAAACATCTAAAAAATAACAGAATGAACGTGGCAGGGTATGTACACATCCGTCACAACAACAAAAAAGACACAAAGTTCAGATTTGAGAGTACTGGCAGTTAATAACAACTAGTAAATAAATCATGTAACTAAAGTATCAAGTATCATACATCCAAATCCCGATGAGTATATTGTAGAGACGCAATAAACAGTCGGAATAAAACATGATAATGTACAGAGCCAAAATATAGGTATTGATAGATTGTGGTACCGTGATTATGAACAAATGAAGGTGTTGGCATGATAAAATAGGTTATATCATAACTTTTTATAAGGTTTGCCTTTTTCAATTAAAATCGTTAAGTAAACAAAATGGTTTCGGACTTCGTTGATATTTATAAATTATTTTTCATTACGAAATGACATTTTGTTTCGAAATTTGATACCGATACCGACAACAGAAACATATCGAAGAATAAGAAAGTATCAGCGAGACATACACTTTTTTGCGGTCTATGTTCCTTTTCCGTTTGTTTCTCACTTTCCACTAAAGATGTTTTTCATGATTATCATTCGTGATTGCATTTACCTTGACAAGGCCTATACGTTATTGATGTATCATCTATCAAAATTGCACGCACTGCTTCTGAATTACGCTGTTTACAATCTGCTTTTAGTGCTATCTTAAACGGATCCTGTCCATATATATCTACTGATATGTCGATCCATCTTCTGAACAGTGACGAATTACCATTCACAGTATATAGCAAAGTTTCATATCCATCAGAAATTTTATATATCTTAAAATAGCAATCATAGGCATTGATATAAAATTGGTACCAAAGTGACAAGCATACGGGTTCCATGATTTTTTTATCTGTGTCAGTACGTGATGTAGCAGCTTGACCACTATAGGAAAAAGCACCAACGCTATAACCTTTACCTAAAAAATAAATAATATATAAACAAGCATTCACAAACAATTATGCTCTTCAATTACGTACATTCCTAGTCTTTTTAACGTTATTGATTTTAGCGTCATTGATGAGTCTTTCGTAGACAAAACGCTTGTCTGATGCATAAAATTCCAATCCTTGTCTCTGTAATGAATTGATTCATTTTACTAATAATATCTGTATACTGTATGTTTGTTTAGTATCTTTGGTGAGATTCTTTGAATGAATATTCAGAAATATTTGTTCACTACAAACCTAATTATTTTAGTGCTTTGTAGGGTAAATTCAGTATTTGATGGTAAGGAGGCAGATTTTAAAGATTGCTGCTTCAATCATGACGTTCCAGCTACCTCTAGATAAACTATAAACATCATATTCATATTGCATGTTATGGAATTGAAATATTTTACTCAAATGTCTCTCATTACACAACATAAATAATTACTTTGTTTGCAGATTTGAATTGAATATACTAACAAAGATAACAAATTGTTTTACCTTCTGGACGTACTCGGGTATGATCTACCACAAGATTTGTCCGTGTCCATGTGTTAGTAACTGATGTATTAACCATCCAATCTCCCAAATCTGCCTCAAAAGTACTTACGCTTGTTCTGTTCTCTGAAATGGGTTGATTTTGTAACTATAAGTGATATGCTATGTTTGCACTAGTGGTATTCAAATAAACCCCAAAAACAATTACTAATGTAAAACCATTCAACCGGGAAAACCAACGATGTAATCTATATTAACAACGAAAACGAGAAACACTTATGAACCACATTAACAGACGAAAACTACTGAACATCAGATCAGACACATGTGTGGTACTTTATAATAAATAAAATGCTTGCTCTTCTCTCGCCGGGATTTGAACTCATATATATCTATATAAAAGTTTTATATGTATTTTGAATTTGAAAATGATGGTCACATTGATCAGGATGTCTTTAAATGTGATACATGTGCTCGCTATAAAAGGTAAATTATATTTCCTTATGTGAAATTATGTTGTCACAATAAACGAGATTTCGGTATATTTTTCAGGAGGTTACTAAGACATGTGTGGATGGTGCATTAGTTTTAACAGTATCTATTGACAAGTTGTTAATTTTGTATGTTTTTGTTCTATACGTGGTTTTTTTTCAAGATTAAATGGGGTTTGGCGGTTGAAATATTCATGCATTTTATTTAATGTTAAAATAACATTTTTTGTAAACATTTTGTAATTTATTAGCCACCAATACAAAATTGCAAAAGCTACTACACTACAAGCATCGCATATCATTAGTTTCAGTTTTTGAGTTATATTTCATTATTTTGTTCATGTCGTTAGCACCATCACATCTGATGACATGGCTACACTTTCCACATGAAACCCAAGAATTGACGTTTTAAAGTGTTGTGTTTATCAAAGATTTAATAGTGAGGTTATTTTAGGTATGAAATGTAAATATGTATTTCATTACGGAGCAGTTTAATAATTATTAATAATGTCGGCTTTTCCTCGTTTTATAAAAAAAAAATAGACAAGAACTGTACCAAGAGGAGCGCTAACGATACCATTTTTCATAAATTTATTTTTTCCGAGGAGCATAACTCTGAAAATAGTCGATCATCAACCATTATAGAACTTGCCCAAAATATTGCTGATTACATTTAATCTATAGTATAAGTTTTTTAAATTTGGCAAGAATTGTACCCGTGAGAGCGCTAGTTATATATCCAAGGTGCAAAACTCTTTTAAAAAAACCGATCGGCTACCATTACCGAATTTGTTCGAGATATTGCTGATATCAATCAATAGTATAAGTTTAATAAAAATCTGGCAAGAATTGTACCTGTGAGAGCTATAACGAGAACGGACGGACAGTCGTATTTTAATATCCCCGCAAAGCGTTAAGCGGAGGTTCAAAACGAATTTGTAAATGTATATAGTTATTATTGAAGTAATCTGAATTTTAATACTTGTATCGGTGTTTGAATGAATAGCTAATAGGCAACATTTCTTTCCAAAGTAAAGCATACTAGTATAGGTTCATCTAAATACATGTATTGTAATGTTGAATTCATTCTTTAGATTACTTACTATATGTAAAGTTCCATTTTTTTAAAAGTTAACCTGGGATAGTTGAACTACTTATTATTGTGTTCTACGAAGTACCTATATTTTAACGATGGCTTGTTGGAAAATTTTAAAAATCCACGAAATCATATATCTACGAAGATACACATTTTCATTAATCCACGAAGGTTGGTACAAAAAAGACAAATGAATTCAAAAGGTTTATATTGATATGGTAAGTATAAGGTATAATGCATTTAACATGTTTAAGACTATTTGTGTTTACCCCTGTAGAATAAAAAAAATAGACGGCGTGCATAAATCTGAGTCCACAAACGTAACGTCTCCAAATAACTGAAATCATTTACTACCTCGGCATTTCCCCCCAGAAATCGTTAGCGTAACAAAAACACTGGACACTAAGTTTATTACATTACTTTAAACATAAACGTTCATTATACTCCTCTTTTTTTAACAACGAAGTGCAGCAAATGCACATTCTGGAAATATAAATAAATATACGCTAAGAGCAGTGTAATGAAAAAGATTAGCGACTATGTCGGGACACTATTCAGAAAATAGCGTTCAAACGTCATTTATTTTTATAGTAAAATGACAGTTGGACACTAAAAAGGTTCAGGTGTTTAGCCTGGGCTATCGAATCATTCATATTTTGCAGATTTTTTCAAACCTCTTGATATGCACATTTGGAATATCAAGTTATTTTGTATTAAAAAAAATAGCAATTACATTTTTTTCTTGTCGATTCTTCCATTTGCGAATATTAATCCTTCCAAATTATACTTCTTACACATAGCGAACTACGTTTCAAACTCATTCACCATGGCCGTTTTTTTATTTTTTGGTGGGTAAATTTCGTAAAACGTCATTGTCCGAATCCGAAAAATTCTATTATACGAAAATGCGGGTAAGAATGTTGAGTTTGTATAAATTTTTGGTCCAAAAATCTATTTTATGCTTATTCAATGTTACAAGTTACACACACTTTTGCCGTTTTCTTGTTTAATCCTTTATATATTGAATTTTGATGACCTTACTAAAACAGTTACTGTGGATTTTAATGGCTAGCATTTATTATTTCATCATTTAAAAACTCTTCGTGTTCAAAAGATATTTTTAACGAGGTTACATTAAGCATCTTTTAAAGTGCATCTTACAGTTGCCGTCAACTCTGTGCACGCCGTCTAAGTGTAATAAATCTATATATTAAAATAGAAAGAACTTGTTTAATTTTTCTCATATATATTTGCTTTACAGACGATGACTTCTTCAATTCAATGAACTCAAAAGAGTAGCAATAATACTCTTGTCATCTTGAAGTTTTGTCATTGATATTAAGATACGAAGGGAGTGAACTTATAAGACGTCTGATACAAATGCGTATATGTTGGTTAAACAAGTATTTGCCTATATCTAATTTTTGCAAGACCTTTGGTTAAAAAAATTGAAAGGTTGTGCTGTGCACCATAGATTTCATTAAACATTAGAAATGAATATGATTAACTAAATATATGTATCTGTTTTCCTTGAAAAATTACAGATTATGTTTTTGAAGATGGTTATTGCAAGTTAATTTCATACATATTTAAAACAAAACTGATTTTTGTTTTGTATCTAAACATGTATAACCATGTATAGCTTCTTTTATGGATAAATTGTATATATAACCAAATCCGGCCTCTTTTCTTGGTACAGTATATTGTATCATCAGGAATTAAACAATATTTTGATAACATAATTTGTTTCGTGTCTAATGAGTATTGATGAAGTTGTAACGATATATTTTTCTGTGAGCTTGAATCTCTATTTAAAAAAAGTATATACAGAAAGAATGAACAGAAAGGGTTTAAAATACACAATACCGTGTTTACAAGTGTACGAGAGATTCATATATCTAAACTCTCGCAAACATGCGGATGTAAAGTTGTAATCCATCAGACAGGAATTTACACCATTACAGTTGTCATCTATAGTCTGTGTATCTTTGGAACTTAAAAAGCATGGTTTTCGATGACATGTAGTTTCCTCCTCCTGTACACTGATGTTCTGTATTTGAATTTTAGAAGTACCCAAGCATGAAATGTTAACTGTATGTCCTTCTTGATATCGTATTGTTGTAAGCATTCCTACCGTTTGCAATAAAATAAAAAGAAAAAGAAAAAAAATTATACCTTGTCTGAGACACGAATAACAAAAAAAATACTACATGCATAAACAACACTTCAGTCATGTATTGCAAAAGGTTATATAAATGGAATTACCAAACGTTGTTCGTTTTACAAATAACAATAGTTTACAGCACAACTTACTGCCGAAAATTAATCAAATTAACCAACAAAAAGACAGCATTTTTAAACGATACAGGTCTGATAGAACGACAACTCACAGTCACTAACGACAACTAGTCAGACGGAATATCATTTCTTTTCTATGCTGGAGTCAAAAGCAGTCGGAAAAATAAATGTCTGGCAAGCTATTGATTTTTTAAACTGTATAAAAGCATTACGATGTTATCTTTAAACGATTTGAATTTGTCTATTTCATATCAGATCATATTACTGCGCTTCCACAAAATCATTTTTAGTCATTGCAGTCTAGGAGGCTCGGCAAATATTTCATATGAGGGACTGCAAAACAAAATGCATTTGTAAGAAATTGATTGGTTTCCTATATGACAGGAGGAGTATTATAACTTGAACAATATTACCGAAATGATTTTATGCCCGCCTGGATATAAAGAAGTATTGTCATATGGTTGTGGCCTGTTATCTGTTTCTTGTTTGAAGAGATATTTTTCGTATTACACTGCACGGTGTAATTTAAATTCCTTGTTTTGGATATTTCTGGTGCCAAGTTTTTCAAGATTTTAATATATTTGTTCTTGAAAAGGATTTAGAAAACAAAGATAATGACTTTTTGCACATTATATGCATAATTTGACTATGTTTATGTGTCCTGTTGTGACATCCTGTCTATCCAGAGTCTCAGGATGGTCTCTGTAGCATCATACCACGTTAAGGCAACAGTGCGCAAATAAACAGATTCCACCAATCGGCAACTAGTGTAAACAAATTTATAAGAAAATTGTGCGCTCGCGAAGACAATTTAGAGTATGTTGATTTGGAGAAAGTGTTTGATAAAAGTGGCACAATCATCAGATCTATGTTTGACAAAGCCGACAACAGCGGTGTGCATATAAACACTGAAGGCGCAAAAAATAAAAACAGAAAACTTGGCGATTTTTCATTCTCCAAGACCGTGAGTACAGGAACTACACACACCAATGGACACAAAACGTAAGAGAAGCGACGGAACAACAACACATACCTCCGCGGATAGAATGAGCAAGCGGTCCAATACTGAACCTCAAAAAGCTTAACTAAAAATTTGTCAAATCAAACTTTATTACGTTAACCATGTTAACTAGAAAAACAAAACAAAAATTGAAAATAAAATGCATGCCTGATTTTTTAAATTTTGTAAATATGTCTACTACTTTCAAACATCATATTTGTATATTGTTCTTATTGATTGTAGACTCTAGTTTTTATTAGGTCTTTCCACTTTTCTGTGGAAAGACCTATTGTTTTTCTTCTGATTATTTTTTTTTTTTTTTTTTTCTTCCGCCTAATTTTGTTCTTGCGATAAACATTTGTTTCGCAATATGTCGCTTAGATATTTTGTATATGATATCGAACAGTTTATGCGCTTTTGAAATTTACCCTGCGTAAACAAATACTTTTCTTTGTAGGAGTTATCTCCCCAAACACTGTTTTCCTTGTTAGCGCATCTCCTTCGCAACCATAAAAGATTATGACAAATTTATTTTACAAAATTGCTCGTTATATCCTTCGCATGATTTGTCCTATATTGACCGAAGCGATATGACCGCTCCATATGAGAGTTATTTCCCCTTATGCATCTGATATAAGTGATATGAATTTCTATCTTATAAACCATAAGCGATAGAGACCTAGGATCTTTTGATTTGAGGTCCTTGGTCCCAAAAAATGAAAATTAGGTCAAGGTCAAAGGTCAAGGTCATATTTTAATATTTGAATTTGGCTTATTTTCACTTATATCCAAAGACTGTATAAGATATCAACAAATTATTTTTACTAAATTGTTAGTTGCGACATGTCGTAAGATGTAAATTTTGATTGCAAGCGTACGTTGAATGTGAAAGGGAGTTTTCTCCCCTCTTGTATTAAAAAATACGCGTTTGGTGATATAACTCATTAACTAAATATAATTAAGACCTATGGTCTTTTGATTTGAGGTCCTTGGTTTATGACCTTGAAATTGATCTCAAGGTCATAGTTTAATTTGACGTTCTATATTTTGACCTTTGCTTTTATTCTATATGTATACATGATAAAGATATACAACTTTTAGAAAAAGGTATCAAGCCATTTAACCTTGAAAAAAAAAACCGGAAGTGACCTTTTGTAAACCGGAAGTAGCTATTTTTTGTACTTTGTTAATATAAAAGTATATAGAACCAGATATTTTTGGAATCGGTTTCAAGTAAATATTTAAATATAATCGGAAGTAAAATTTTTCAAACCGGAAGTAACAAATTATCTCCCTTATTTAAAAAAAAATGTATGGAAACAATATATTTTTGGAATCAGCTTACTAGGAGCTATCATTTGACAATTGAAATGACATTTTAAACTTAGTTTCACAACTTTTCATATCAAAAAGGATGGAAAGACCTTCAATTGTTCTCTGAATTTTTTTTTTTTCTTCCGCCTAATTTTGTTCTTGCGATAAACATTTGTTTTGCAATATGTCGCTTAGATATTTGGTATATGATATCGAACAATTGATGCGCTTTTGAAATTTACCCTGCGTAACCGAAAACTTTTCTTTGTAGGAGTAATCTCCCCAAACACTGTTTTCCTTGTGAGCGCAACTCCTTCGCAAACGTAAAATATTATGACAAATTTATTTTACAAAATTGCTCGTTATATCCTTTGCATGATTTGTCCTATTTTGACCGAAGTGATATGAATGCTCCATACGAGAGTTATTTCCCTTATTCATTTGATATAAGTGAATTGCATTTCTAACTGGTAAACCATAATTGATAGAGACCTAGGATCTTATGATTTGCGGTCCTTGGTCCAAAAAAATGAAAATTAGGTCAAGGTCAAAGGTCAAGGTCATATTCTAAATTTGGAATATGGCTCATTTCCACTCATTTCCAAAAAACGTTTAAGATATCGACAAATTATTTTTTCTAAATCGTTTGTTGTGACATGTCGTAACACGTAAATTTTGATTGCAAGGGTACGTTGAATGTGAAAGGGAGTTTTCTCCCCTTGGGTATTATAAATACGCGTATGGTGATATAACTCATTAACTAAACATAATTAAGACCTATGGTCTTTTGATTTGAGGTTCTTGGTTAATGACCTTGAAATTGATCACAAGGTCATAGCTTAATTTGACGTTCTAGATTTTGACCTTTGCTTTTACCCCATCTGTATACATAATAAAGTCATGAGACTTTTTGACAAACGGTATCAAACCATTTAAACTTAAAAAAACAACCGGAAGTGACCTTGTGTAAACCGGAAGTAGCTATTTATTGTACTTTATTACATAAAAGTATAAAAAACAAGATATTTTTGGAATCAGTGTCAAGTAAATAGTCAAATATTATCGGAAATAGAGTTTTTCAAACCGGAAGTAAGAAATAATCTCCCTTATCTAAAAAAATATTGTTTAGAAACCATATATTTTTGGAATCAGCGTACAATAAGCTATCATTTGACGATTGAAATGACATTTTAAAACTATTTTTACACCTTTCATATTAAAATACATTGTTTTGGTGGAAAGACCTTCAATTGTTCTCTGAACAATTGGTTTTTAATTTTATATATCATATGTATATAAAGAACTGTTTCAGTAAAGTTGAGCAGTATAAAGTCAAATTATTTAACATTTATGATAAACTGCTCTGTTTGACCAAATACGGTAATGAAAACACATTATATGTTATATT
The DNA here is from genome assembly GCA_019925275.1 of Mytilus edulis. Classification (NCBI taxonomy): domain Eukaryota; kingdom Metazoa; phylum Mollusca; class Bivalvia; order Mytilida; family Mytilidae; genus Mytilus; species Mytilus edulis. The sequence goes on along the minus strand of CM034356.1, from coordinate 36,640,809 downwards.
TAGCGATATATATTGTATGTGTTAAAGTTTACGCAAAGGTAATTACTTTTCAAAGTCTATTGTTTTGGAACAAAAGACAAAGATCATCACGTGTCACTAAACGTAACATCAGAAGTAAACAAAAATACCTTTTCAAATTAATACAATCAAAATGTTGATACACCTTCAAATAAAAGTGATATTTTAAATACGAGAATATTTGGAAACTCTTCTATTCGTTTAAAAAAAAAACGTTGTTCTACTCTTCCTTTTTAAAAAGCGATATCACAACTATCCAGGACATTTGGGATTCAGAAACTACAGATTTTAGTAGCTGTACTAAAATTTATAGGAAGCTAATTGATCGGAGAAATCAGAATTTTCAAAAATTAAACAGGCAATTCCTAAAGATTTCGTGCAAATTTTGAAATCTTTTGGAAACCAAAATTTACATTATGAATTAGATTAAAGATATCAAATGACATTGAGATCATTAACTTAAACAAACAAACAATCAAACCATTAAAGTTAAAACTCAAATATATTCGTACGGTTTTAAATAGAGATGTATCTCAAAATGTCAAATTAAATGGGAGGAAATATTTGGGACAAATATACCTTGGGAAAATATGTGGTCGGGATTAAAACATTTGAAGATTGTAAATAAAGTAAAATAATTTCAATGGAGATCCATGCACAATATTTTATATACTGAAGAAAGATTAAAGAAAAATAAGATTTCAAATAGAAAATGCCACATTTGTCAAAAAAAAGTAATATAGAAACCCTGAACACTTATTTTTTAGTTGTAGTACATCACAGTTAATTAAAAAAAACTCCAAGAAGTACTAATCAAATCAAACATAGGAATAAATCATTCTTTTGTTGAAAAGGACATTATGTTAGGTAAAAAAAGACACGGGAGAACTAAAATATGATAATTTCTTAAACATAATTACATGTATCATATATTTTCAATGGACACTATGGAAAATTAGATATTCAATACAATTTAACAAAACGCCTAAAGCACCGCAATATATTTATAATATTTGGAAACAAAACTTGAAAAATAATCTAAAATTTGTTCTTCGTTTGAAAGGCGTTGCCATCATTGATAAGACAAAATTGGAATCGGCAATAATGAAAATTTAGACAGTCTTTATAGTATAAGCTTGAGTCAAAGTGCATTTTCTTTTATGGTTTATCGTATAAAAATATCGATTTATACAATTTATACAAATAATAAAATATAAGAAAAAAATGATGAAAAAGTTAAACTATCATGATGTTTATTGTAGTAAATGCACATTTTTTGTGTGGGTATCTTATTATTTACATGTACTTACTATTTTAAAATTAGTATAGAACTGTTAGATGCTTCTAACATTATATGATTATATTTGTTTCTGCTAATTGTAAATCCAAGGTAAAAGGTGGACTGGATTTTTATTGCCTTCTATTTCCCCTGGATAGATGGTTCATTTTGTAAACAGGGACTCTTAGCCTGTTCCTGGACGACTAAGGTAATTGTATACAGGAAATATTTAGGAATAAAACGTGTATATGTCTTAAAAAAAAGAAGATGATATTTGTTTGCCGTATTCAGCATCACGAGACGGCATACAGCATTTCCATTGGCTATTCGTTAGGTAATAAATAACGTTCGACAGTGTTGACCATAAATAAAATATATTCAACAACTTCACGAACTTGTGATAATTGCTTATCGCTTGACATCAACTGTCGTTATTTAATTTGAATAGTATAATGTATATCAACATTAAGTAGCTCGAGTTGATATCAAGCGAACAAGGTTTCCACGGAGATGTGTTATATCTACAACAAGCAAGTTCTATTTCCAGTTACTAGGGAAGAACTGTTACATTGTAGAAAGCAAGATTCATATTTTGTCATAACAATTGCATAGGAATATGTATATCTTTAAATATCACTATTTTCCCAATGCAATATTTGTCGCTGAATGTTTGCTTTACATTGATTGATCCATCAAGCGACAATCTACCAAACTTGGTTAAAAGATATTATACAGTGTATGTGTTACTTATTATTCATAAATTCTACTTATAAATAGTACAAATATTTAAGACTATAGAACAATTAAACAACACCCTTAAGTTTTTCGTAATGCCAATTTTGTCTTTAATGGATAATTGTTTTCTTGACAATCATACCACTTATCTTTTTTTTATATTGATAATTATAACACAGAAAAGTGAGTTATGGAGACTCCAGGTCTGTATGTCATATATCTATATTAAAACGCTATGGTTAATTATTCATAAAAAACCCACCTGGATTTGGTACAAAAATAAATATAAGTCGATCATACCTATATCTGAAAAAAAAATATATTTATTAAAAGATTATAATCCCTTAAACTAAACACATATATCGTTTGATGTATTTAAGAATGAAATAAGTATTTCATTGATGATTAAAAGCCTCTAAAGGTTGAACATAGATGTAAAAGAAACAAATCCTACCTGCTACCTGCATCATTGATATATCAACATATTGAATACATAAAAGTAAGAACGCACTTATCCACAACGTATCCATTTTGAATATATATATATTACGGATGTATGTGGTAATGTACAAATAATACAGGAAGTTTTTAAATTTTAAATGTATGAGTTATAAAAATCAAAATTAAAATAATGTATATTTTATTCATTAGGTAAGTACAGTGACTGTCCTGTTTTACATGTATGTTTACTTTTGCTAACCAAGATGTTAATGAATTTTTAAAAGAATGCAGAAAAAGTAAGGACATCAACTGCCATTCCTCTTTATTAAAAAAAAAATGGTTTCGTCATTTTTCCATTTTAAATATTTGCAGGCAAGTTATCGCCAATGTAATTGAAACCTAAAATTATTTTCAAGACTCAAATTAAAATATAAAACTAGTTGATGTTAATTTTTTCTAGCTTCAGACATACAAATTTTGACATTTCAAACTGGATCAAATCACTATTGTACCAATAAACTCATCATAGATCATGTAGATACCAGGATTAAAATTTTATTTTACGCCAGACGCATGTTTCGTCTACAAAAGACTTATCAGTGACGCTCGAATCAAAAAATGTTTAAAAGGCCAAATAAAGTATGAAGTTGAAGAGCATTGAGGACCAAAAATTCCGAAAAGTTTTGCCAAATACAGCTTAGGAAATCTATTCCTGAGGTAGAAAAGCCTTAGTTTTTCAAAAATTTTAAACATTCATTTCCTTAATATATTTGGAATGTAATTTTATTCCCTTACTTACTATTTGTACTATTTGATGCATACATTATAAGAACTAGATTAGAAAAATGTAAGAAAAAATTGCAAGTTCTACACTGTCAACACTAGAAACTATGTGTGTAAACAACGAAAATCAAAGGACGATTTCATCGCAGCTGACATTTTACAATGTTAATATACTTACATACTAACTCTTCTAATTGGTACATAAACATTCAAATCTTCAGTCAGTTTTTCTTTGTAATTCAACCTTATGTAATAATGCTGTATTTTGATTGGATGAGAAACATGGTCTTTTTCACCAATTTCTATATATTGAGATTTTCTTTTCTCTGCCGGGGTATTTTCCATTAGGGAATTCCATGTGCCGGGGTATTTGCTAGCAAATACCATGGCAGATGGGAAATACCATGGCAAATACCATGGCAGATGGGGAATACCATGTCTATAAATAACTAAATTAATCATATGTCTATTCTAATATGACAAATTCATGGTCAATCTAAATATATGGTTCCAGATGAAATATTTAGGATAAAAAGTATCATTATTGAATTTGGAGCGAATGACGTAAAAATTCCGGGAATGACGTCATAAATAAAACTCAACGGAAACGAATTGTCAACCGGTCACATAAAATTGGATTCCACTTGTATAACGCTTCACTACAACTGATGAACACAGTGAAGTAGTCAGCCGAGAACCAGCTTATTATAATAAAAAGGGAGATATATATATACAGTCAGTGATTGTACATAAAAAAAATGATAAGAAATGGTTATACAGTCAATGCAATTTGACTGCGCAAAGAGCACAGCTACAGTGTATACAAACAATATACATTCAAGTCGAAATTTCATATGATACCTGATTATAATAAACTTTCTGAGGTGGAACATTCGGTGGAATTAAACAATTATATCATGCTTACAAGGGGTATTTGCCAAAAATACCGGTTTCGAGGTAATGAAATTTGTACCTCTCAAACGGTATTTTTGGCAAATACCCCTTGTAAGCAAGACATATTTGTATAAAATCTAACGTATTTGTATGCAAGTGTTTCGATAATGTGGCGTTCAGTGTTAATTGTGAGCAAGTACACCAAATAATACAGACTTGCATATGTTAGTTGTGTAAAATCACTGTTTGAGTCTGTTGGTTTACTGAACCAGACAAACCCTAGTTACGTCCCGGTGCTCAATATACAGTCCTATTTTAAGAAACGCCTCCTTGGTGTATGAAGATACTGTGTACTTATTTTGCGGAATAAAAGTAGGATTTCTTTGTCTTTATTTAGTTTCGGGGATTAATAACGGAAGCAGTCAATTGAGCTTAGCATCTGTATCTGTTTACATTTACGTGTATATACGATCTTGATTGACGTCTTCACAATCTTTAGGTGATGTGGTATGTAATAAAGTTTTAAATTTGGTTTCATTTCATCTTTATCAACACTCTTATTCTGTATTTTGTTATTTCCCTTTTTACATGTTTAATGAATCCTCGATTTCATGATCAACTCATATTTCATCTCGTTCAAAGCACTTTTAGTCACGAGCGTTTGTAATTTCAGGAATGATAAATACGTTTAGTGGTTTATTTTGTCTTCATCTGTTTGCATATAAATTGTTCCTGAATTCATGTGCCTGACTTATTTATTTAAATCACCGAACCTGGAAAGGTATATGTACTCTATTTTGTCTCCGTTTGTAGTTAAATCCAACTAACCTACAAATGTCTACGTCACTTAAATTTACTTTAATCTAACCGAATATAGTCTTCTTTACCTTGTTTTACCGAACTAACATTAGCGATTGCGATCTTTTCGGATGCAGTTTGATGACCTAAGTGTTTGCGTATTCCTACTGACAATGTGTTTAGAATGACTGGTACAAGTCATCAATATTAATGTAAATAGGTATAATAATAAACTAATTACAGATACAAATGGCAAAACTTTTTATTTGCGCCAGACGTATATTTCGTCTACATCAGCGATGCTCGAATAAAAAGTGTTAAAAAAACAAAGTTGTAAAGCATTTAGGACCAAACATTCCTAAAAGCGTTTCCAAAAACAGCGAAGGTAATTTATTCATGAGGTAGAAACGTCTTAGTTCTCAAACAATATAAGCCTATAAACTTGTTCATACCTGTCGTGTACCGTAAATCTCTTGTTATCATTCAATAGTTTTACCGTAGTTAATATTTGTCCTACAGTAATCGGATATGTTCTACAATGCCTTATAGGAGTGACCTCAAGTAGTTTCAATTTTGTAACTTCAATGAGAGTGGAATTTGTGTCAAGAACTTTCCCATTTGATTAAAAAAAAGATTTCTAATCTACATGTATCTCTTTTTCAACTTTGGTCGTTTGTGTTTATGATTATAAATTTGCGCAAAATGGCGAGCATTAACTTGCAGAGTGTCTTTATAATGTTGTGATGTTACACTATTGTTTCCGATAAGGGAAAAGATTGGTACCTATCAAAACATTTAAATCCGATGCATTTGTTTGTACCAGTCTTAAGTCAGAAATCAGATGTTTCAGTAGTTGTTGTTTATTGATGTGGTTTCTCATTTCTCGTATGCGATATATATTAGACCGTTGGTTTTCCCGTTTTAATGGTTTTACACATGTTATTTTTAGGGTCCTTTATAGCCTGATGTGTGGTGTCATGAGTGCCAATTAAAACACTCTCTCATCCAGGACACAATTTGTAAAAGTAAACCATTATAGGTCACAGTACGGTCGTAAACACATGCAGATCATTGGCTCACCTGTTTTTATGAGGAACAATGTTTTCGGGTTTACTGGTATACAACTGATGCATTTGATTGTACATAATATGTTGCAGTGACACCTTTGACGTGTAAATTGAACTGAGAGGTGTCTCTTGCTTGTACTTTATCACAAGTAGACGGAACAATGGTATATATGAGTGTCTCAGATGGTAGCTTTACGGGTAATTTATTATCGGATTAAACACATTAATTTTGTCTAGAGGTTTTTGATGTGTTAACCGGCGAGATTAACTCACTAACTGAATAACAGTCCGATGGTGTTTTTGAGTAAGAGCACATGTTTACACATCCTTGGCCTCTAGAAAAGACGTTGGTTTTGTTTTTCAACCTAATTTTGCTGAAAATTCAGAGATCCCCGCATGTATGTTTACTGCGCATGAATAGACTAATGTGACGGTGTTGAAAGAAGTTTCGGAAACATCGTTTATCGAAGTGTAAACCAAGAGAAAATTTCTAATCGACCAATCTATTTCATGTATTTATAGATATGCAAATCATAACAGAATTATGACTGCTTGAATGATATGGTTATATTTATCTTTTCTCATTTGACCGATGTTCGAATCTAAATCGAATATGTACTAATATGTTTGCTAAATTTAATCATGACTTATTTTACCACAATAAAATTTCCACAATTAGTACAATGTCCAACCATTTTTCTTGTTTATTGACGTAAACCCTACGAAGTTCAATTATAAAATGCGAACGACTATCATTCACATTTTTAAATGTCATCAAATTTCTACATGTTCACATTTTTAAATGTCATCAAATTTCTACATAAAAACAACTATTGTATCTTGACACGTGAATAAATAAACATTTGTAAACAGTTAAACATTTCCGTCTTATTAACTAGGATCATATATAGGAATTGTTTTTCTAGTCCTCTTTAAGAAATTATTATGTTTTATCATTTTTAAGATCTAAACTGTATTTTCATTCAAGTTTTAATCACTTAGCACTTGGTTCTGGTTAAGCACAATGTAGGTATTGTTAGGGGAAATTCAAATAATATAATAATAATTGAGGTCAAGTGACAGGTGTTGAATATTATGTAGTCGGTCTGATACCCCTTTAGTCCCAAATTTCTCGTGGTTTTCATTTTGATTTTCGTTTGCCCGAAAATGCAACCTTCTGCCACTAAGAAGATTATGTTACGCCATGCAATGCAAACTGTAAGACAAATTTGAAGAGTTTGTTCTGCTTCTTTTCATAAAAAAGAAATGTCAACATACTAGTTCCCTGGTTTGAGGACGCGATAAGTTGCTCTTTCTAACACAACACTTTAATCAAACAAAACTTTTTTAATTGACCAAATATTTCTAACTTTTGGAGTACGTTTTTTTTCTTCTAAAAATATCGATATTCCGATGGGAAATGACTGTTACCTTTCTTGACGGCTTACTCTTTTATTTATAATAAGATCGAGCTTTGACTGCGGGATCACCAGCATTGTCATATTAAACTATAATATAAAATAGAATGTGTGGTATGATTGCCGATGAGACAACTCTCAACCAGAGAACAAACGACACAAAAAAGCCAACAGGTCAATGTAAAGCATTAAACAATGGGTAAAGCTCATACGTTTGTACCGCAAATTCAGCTTTGAAAGGCCCCTAAATAATAATTGTAAAAACATTCATAAAAGAAAACCTATATCTGTCTTATATCTATCTGAATGAGTTGCAGGAACTATGTTTGTAGTCAGATTTACCAAACGAACATTTAATCAAATAGTAGAATGTTTGCTTTATAAGATGCTTTGAAGTATAGTGTAAAAAGTTGAGAAGTAAAAACAGAATAAAAGGATTATTGCAAGCACGGAATTTATATAAGACATCCAAAGATTTTTTATAAAATTTAAATATAGTTAATTCCACTATTTGTTTATTTTTTTATTACAAATGAAAGGCTAATGATAAGTTTTTTTTATAGTAGTTTAGAACTATATGTAAAAGCACTAATATTTCGTTGTATACCACTAACTAAAGTCCGAGATAAAACGATATCTCAATACGTTTTGTGTAGTTTAGATAAACAATACATAATAGGGACCTTCACATGTTAAGAAGAGGCCTTTAGTTGTGATGTTTGTTTACAAAATAATTTTATTCTTAATAACCACCAATATAGATCTCATCCTTTATAAAAAAAAAATGACGTATAAACAAATACCAACAACAACGAACAAATTGCAATTTCAGTAAGATATCATGACTTGGTATAGACCGTGTTCTACTTTAACTAGTTTTTCGTAATCCCACCTACTACTTTCTTTGTGTTGGCTAAAGAAAATGAACAGTACGAAGAAGCTGAACATTCCAGCTAATAAAAGGATTACAAATAAATTGGATCTGAAAAACAAAAGAATTTAAAGCAGAATAAAATG
>CM034356.1:36482112-36632336 GCA_019925275.1 Mytilus edulis | reverse complement strand
TAGCATGGATATATAATGTAACATATCAAGGTGTCTCCATAAGCTCTTGTTTAATAGGTTTTCTATTTAATTTACGTAGATACAATGTATGAAACTAATGTATTTCAACATTCTCAGGTTTTGATTTATACTAATACATGTCATATAGACTGGTACTCGTTAAGAAGAACAAAACATGAAAACCGTCACCTACCTTGATATATGCCATATATATAATTTTGAACTGATATTTTATGTTGCACAAACATATAACAAAAGTTGTCAGTGCATTGTTGTCATCTTTTATTTCATAGTGACTCATTTGAGGAGACTAGTTAAATACAAGTAACAACACGAGGCAAAACGCCAGTACTCAAATATAAAGATACAACTTGATTAAAAATAACGATACCTTAAGAGATTTTGTTTACAAAAATGGATGATGGTATAGGTCTTTAATATTTAGTTAGTACCGTATGAAATAAAAAGGATGGAAATCGTGATGATTTGACGCAATTATAAAGAATGAGTTACAATCATTGAAGAACAATATCTAATGCACTGCCGAACCTTACCGTTCTTTCGAATGTCCATTTCTTCAATAGGAAAAACCGAAGAAATATCGCAAAAAATGGCACTTTACTGTAAGGAAATAAACATAATAGATAAGATTACGGGATCTTACAATTAAAAGTTGGTTGTTAAAATACTATAACATTTTAAACACTATAGCTTTCCTTTCTTGAAAAGAATATTGCTGTTATTTCTTGTTTGCATGTAGCCATACCTGTACTTGGATCTCCTCCTGAGGTAGTAAAAGATGACAATTTCGTAGTTTCCACCTCTGAAAAAATCATATTCAATATTACATAAAAAAACGACAAATAAAAAGAAACAAAAGAAACCCAAAACACGGGACACGGGAATGTGATGTTACATACATCGAATTCAAAACAATTTAGAAAACTTTCAAAGAACTGGAATATTTGTTCACGCTTCTCTTGTGAACAAAAAAAATTATAAAATTATGTCCATGATAACTGTATTTATTACTCCTCATTACATCAAGGTACCTCTTAAAATGTTCACGTATTGAAAAATTGAAATTTTTATAGGTATGATCATATTAAACAACTTAGACATATTTGGGATATTCTGTTGGAATAAAGGCAAACATATCATGAATGTGAACGAGAAATATTATGGTACTTGATTCGGACTCAAAGGAGTAAACTATGTTTAAAGAAAACTATTTTATGATAATGAAAGTTTCGAGTGATCAAACCAATCAATTCGACATGATTCATAAAATGAAATCATAAAAAAAACAAGTTTATATAATATTAGAAAGGCCCAAACAATATTTGAAAGCAATTGCAAATACTTAATGGCTGAAACACTTTGACAAAAACATTTTGTATGCAGTTATTAAGGTCTAAAATTAACTGATTGAATACCTCCTTCACATACACGGATTTTTCTAGCACTTTTATGATCGATTTATAGGTTGTGACAAGAAGATACAAGCTGATGATGGTTTATTTTAGATTATTACGAGTCATTACTATTTGTTTATGAGAACAGTCCATAATTAGTTAGATGTTGTTGTTGATGATAACTAATTGCAACTAACAGGTATTTTACCACCTAAATAACTATTTTTATATTACGTAATATTTACATTTATCGAAGTCTACCTATTATTCACGACATATATACTTGTTGTTATGAAAAGTTACAAGTAAGTTACGAGCATTAACGAGTGTTTACTAAATTTGCAATGCCTTTCAAAAGCATTAACAACACGTACGAATACGTATATTATACGACATATCTTTCCGTTAAGTTCTTTTGACTACACATTAGTGCTAGCATTAAATCTTTACATCTGTAAAACCATCATTACAGGACCAGCGTGAAATCTTAGGCAACACATACGCACTCATGCGAGTTTTTGTGAGGTAAGAAATCCATGTATGTGAAAGGAGATGACTATGAATTTTATACATGTAGAATGTATTTAGTTAGGAGCGCACTGAAGTCCCAATCCTTTCAATAGGTTTTCTTGCTGGGTTCAAGAACCATTTTTGTCATTGGGCTGTTTTTGACTCTTTGTTCGGGTTGTTTTTCTTTGGCAAATTTCCCATTTCTATTTCTACTCTTACTTTTATTTTAACTATCTACCAAGTATCGTTCACGGTATATGTGAGCTTCATAGCAAAATAATCATACGTCCCTTAAATACTTTTCTTGAAGAGACCATTTTTGGCAGCAATAATGAATATTGGGTAGGAAAATTTTATACTCTCATTTAAACTGTATCTTCAAAATTGAACATGTTTGAGATTACAGATCGGAAATTTAAAAACAATTTCAGTTTAAAAGGAAAAAAAACAAAAACAACTACACTATAACACTTCATTTGTAACACGCTAAGAATAATATGTATAGCAAGTCAGGTACATAAAGTCAAATTAAAATGTACAGATAATTTGGAATTTTGAACGTTACTTGAAAAGATCAACATTCTTATAGTTGTTTAATATGTATTTTTTAAGCACTACCTGAACTTGAATCTCCACTTGAATCTCCTGAGACACTATCTGACGAAACTGTATTTGTTCTCATATCTGAAAATAAAATATTTAATTTGAATGGTTTATTTTGTCAAGTTATCGCTACATGATAATTAGGAAAAGACTTGTTAAATGTCATAACAAAACGGTTATCATAAATTAAGTATATACGTAACTATTGTACTATTCTATATGTTTTTTTAAATACGTGTAACTGTCTTGTCAAGATTTGAGGCATTTTCTGATCAGTTTTGTTTTAAATAAATATGTAAGCGAATTCAACTTAACTGCGTTTAAATGTTTTAAGGCATATTTGAACAGCTTTAAAAGGATGTTAAAATTGAAAAAGAAAATGCAGATGGCTTCAAAGAAAGTATGCCGATCACCTTGGTGGTAATGTCAGAACATTAACTTCAAACCTCACCCTTATAAATTGAAATTCTACGTTTGACTGTTTTATTGTATTTCACGAGTTTTTTCTAATCTAGTTTTAATCACTGCTTCTAAAGTGTCTTTGTGAAATATATAACGTTGCAACACCTTAAGGTATAAAACCACTAATGCATAGCCCTATTGCTTTCTATGTTAAATTCTGCAATTTCAAGTATTTATGTCTACTTTGTCTTCAGTTCAAATAAAGTGGCAGTTATTTCATTTCAAAACTGTACCTTATCCTGACTTGTGCTGAAAGAATCAACATACCTTTATTTGCATATTAGAACATACTGGTTCCCCGAAGTTTGATAGTACAAAAACATGTACTTCTAATCTGAACAACAGTCCAAATCTGCCCTCCTATTGAAATTTCATATCCTTCTTTATTATGCAAGTAAAACTTTTAAAAAGGGTTCTGCAGTGATCCCAAGTACCCGAGCTTTCATTTGATACAACAACTACCAAAACATTTCCACTATTGACAAAGATACAGCTATGCGTAGGAACTATTTGTTTAAAATATGTACTACTTTCTTGTATGTTCTTTCCGACCGGACCTGAATTAGTGGTTCTATACCTTTAACAGCAACACACTTGTTATATTGACTTCTGCTTGACTTAATTTCCATCTATGATGTATTTCTAGCATAGAAAAACATATAAAGCTTTTGTCAAAACACTATATCACTAAATTCAAGCTCAAATTGAACTGGTAGTAACATATGCGTTAAACTAAGAAAACTTAATATGAATACTAATAGTGACAGATATGACACTTTTTTAGTTTTTGCCAGTTCTGATTTGTTAATATCTACTCAAATAACGGTGTTCTTACCTATATGTCTTATTTTTATCAGAGTATCTTCCTTGAATATGAATACAGTGGTCAAAACATTAAAAATAATTGATTATGTGTCCCCCCTTTTTTCTACATGTTAAAAAAGAGAGTGATTTGGTAAAAACCATACTTTTATGTATAAACATGGATCAACAAGAGCAATTTATGTATCTCCAAGCTAGACAACTTGCTAAAATGGTTATAAAATGCATTCCAAATGAAATTTTAGAATTCTTATATAAGTATACACCAATTTTTCTTGAAATAAATAATTTACTAAGAAACACAATAAAACATGAACACTAACTAGATAATTTGACCAAAAACAATATTTATACTATAACCTAGTCATAATATACAAGTTTCATTGGTTTCAGTGTTAGATAATGCAAAAAAATAAGTTTCAGGTAGAAAATAAACTGTGTGCATGCTAAATGACCCAAAAAGGCTAACATACCTTATTGTAGCAATATGATGGCTGTAATTTGACACTAACATAATTGTGACATAAAAAAATAATGTTACATGATTTCTGACAACATATGTGACCAATTTTCACTGTAAAGGGTTTGATTTCTAAAAATAAAATTGTTCATGCCTGTCAGTAATAGGTATAAAACCACTAATTCATAGCCCCATTGCTTTCTATGTTAAATTCTGCAATTTCAAGTATTTATGGCTACTTTGTCTTCAGTTCAAATAAAGTGGCAGTTATGTCATGTCAAAACTGTACCTCATCCTGACTTGTGCTGAAAGAATCAACATACCTCTAATTGCATATTAGAGCATACTGGTTCCCGAAGTTTGATAGAACAAAAACAGGAACTTCCGATCTGAACAACTGGCCAAATGTGCCCTCCTATTAAAATTTCATATACTTCTTTATTATTCAAGTAAAACTTGCTTTCATTTGATACAACAACTACCAAAATATTCCCACTTTTGACAAAGATACAGCTATGCGTAGGAACTATTTGTTTAAAATATGTACTACTTTCTTGTATGTTCTTTCCGACCGGGTCTGAATTAGTGGTTTTATACCTTAATAAACAATAATTTTAAGTTAGAGAGGAATAACAGACAACCATATAAACTCTAAAACGAGGAATTGGCAGTCCACTAAAGAGTATTAAGAAAACTTGTCAAAGGAGTAGGCTGATTTTGGCCTCAAATTTCAGGTCCATCTGACGAAAGATTAAAGAAACTTTTTAAACACTTAAGTGTCTAATTCAGTTAATTCAATTAGTTTATGTGAAAGATTTCAAGCGATTGAGTCATTAAAAATCCTCCGATTCAAGCTTATATATGAAAAAATCTATCAAATATGCCAAAAAACGTCACTTTTCAGATTGTTTTTGTCAAAAATGAAAGTGGCCGCATCCGTGATCATCCTCAACCTTTATATATGTTATGTATTATAATCAAATACAACTTACATTTAAATATTTAGAATGAACACAAATGCGGCCACTGTCATTTTAGACGGAAACCGTTTAAAATTTAACTAAAATGCTAAAATTGTGAAGATTTCAGTAATTAAGCATGACTTAATGATGCTGATACCCGATATATGTGCATTGTATTGTAAAAAACAGCCCATAATTATGTAGCAGAATGATTCTTCTTTCCAATAAACAACTAAAAGTTTACATTTTAACAATTTTGTAAAAATGCTTTATTTTGGGGCCTAAAAGGGTCTTACTGGAACAACTCCTTGAGAAACATGAGACCACCAATAACGGTTCTGATCTTAATGTGCTTTTACAGAAGAACATGTCCTGTCCCTTACGTGCATAAGGGCATATTCGGAGATAACTCACGTACAAAGATGTCATGGTAAAGGAAATGAACATGACCAAAAATCTGTGGGAGATACATTTGTACATGAACTCAAACAGGGTAGTAAGCTTCTGACCTAGTGTTTTTTTATGCAGTAGCTTTCAAGTAAACACGAACTTTCTTAAAGAAAATAAATATGATAGAAAATTAAAACAAAACGTATTGACTACTGGTAGATTTTCACTATGGGGACGTTCCTACACATTATGTCATATAAGGGAGTTTTTTTTGGGGGGGGGGGGGGGGGAATGAAATCAACAATGTTGATAACTTACGTTTTTAAACGATAAACTTGTCAATTTCTAAATGTATTTGTTGTACATGTTATAATTTGTACTCTGCAAATATACAAGTTCTAACATGTACAACAGTAGGCCATACATTTTATCAGATGTATAAAATATTGCTTAAAAATGGTTTTAACATGTACAAAATTTGAAAATAAAAATATGTTTCTATTTTCAAACACTCAATAATATTTTCATCATTTTCTTGTTATTGTCCATTCATATTAGTGTGAAACCTTTTTGATACAGTTCATGACCAGATACATATGATTTATAATTACTAAATACCTTGGTAAGACACTAGTAGTTTTTCGATGTTTAAATCTCGAGAATTTATTCATCAAAGACAAGTCTTTTACGCTAACAGTACCATGTAAATAAACTCATCATAGATACCAAGATAAAAATTGTGTACGCCAGATGCGCATTCTGTTTACAAAAGACTCACCTTGGACCCTCGAAAAAAAAAAGAAAAGAAGGCAACATTGAAAAGGAAGATGAGGAGCAATTAGTACCCACATACTCGAAGAGCTTTTAAAAGAAAGCTTAGGTCATACTTTCGTTGCATGGACATTCATTCCTTAGTAATTCGAGAGAATACAAAATTGTTAAGCATTTATTAATAATAATTATGACCATAACAATATAATGCTGATGCATACCAATTCTGACGTACTGACTGCAACGAATTGCAACAGATGTTTATTTGACAATAAAAGTCTTTTTGGAAATATTTACCTCTGCAACCAAGCTTTACAAGGAGGTATATTATTCAGTATATGTCAACAGTTTGATAATGTTTCTCCATTTTTTAAAAGTCGGTATAGGTATCGATGTCAGTATGAGTGTCTTTGTAGAAGACTTTTCGAAAAGGTGTGATATGCGACTGAATTTATTCGTTATACATTCAAAATAGTCATGTGCCAAAGGAGAAGGTCCGGTAAGGGCCGATTTTGGCCTCAAATTTCAGGTTCATCGAACGAAAGATGTTGCTCACTTTTTAAACACTTATTAAGTGTCTATTTAAATTGATTCAATTAGTTTATGTAAAAGATTTTTACTGATTAAGTCATTAAAAACGCTCCGATTCAAACTCAAATATGAAAAATCTATCAAATATTCCAAAAAACGTCACTTTTCAGATAGTTTTTGTCAAAAATGAAAGTGGCCGCATCCGTGTTCATCCTCAACCTTTATATATCTTATGTATTATCATCAAATACAACTTACATTTCATTATCATGAATGAACACGAATGCGGCCACTTTCATTTTAGACGGAAACCGTCTAAAATTTAACTAAAATGCTCAAATTGTGAAGATTTCATTAATTTAGCATGACTTAATGATGCTAGTACCCGATATATGTGCATGGTATTGTCAAAAACAGCCCATATTTATGTAGCAAAAGCATTCTGCTTTCCAGTAAATAGATAAAAGATTACCTTTTCATACTTTTGTAAAACTGCTATATTTTGGGGCCAAAAAGGGGTCTTACTGAACCTACTCCTTTAGCTAACGGAAAAAACCTCAATACGGCTGG
Source organism: Mytilus edulis (assembly GCA_019925275.1). Taxonomy (NCBI): domain Eukaryota; kingdom Metazoa; phylum Mollusca; class Bivalvia; order Mytilida; family Mytilidae; genus Mytilus; species Mytilus edulis. Next base: position 36,624,840 of record CM034356.1, on the reverse strand, counting down.
CATTAAAAAGGACAGCTATTCAAAACGTAAGACGGGCTCATACAGAATAAAGTGTGGCTAAACATGCTCGCGGGCACAAAATCATTCCGATAACCTTGGAAAATGGTGTAAACTTACTGCAAATGAACAAACTACAAAAAAAATGGTTTAAAAGGGGTCAACCCACCAGATCAATACAAATTTCAGAAATAAAAAAGCAACAAAAACATAGACCAAACGAGGCAAGGTATTTGTTCATTCCTACAACAAAAAATCACAATAAGTATAGATATCTGAGTACTTGAAGATAAAGACAGCTAGTTCAAGCCAATTACAACTTATGAAAAGGGATGTATATCATTGTATATATTACTTAAGTAGTAATCAGTACATATCAAATATTTGATTGATTTAGTATAAAAACTTCGATGACAGTCATAAAAACATGATTTTGTGCAATTCTTCGATACAGAAATACAGGTTAAATTATTTTTGTTATTATGACATCAGTTTATATCATACGAATAGAAGTATTGACATTTGCTATAATTGCAGTATGATTATAACAAATGAATCTTTATCAGCTTTCAGTCCATTTATGTTTGCTTGGGCTACATATACCAAGGCTAAAATAGAAAGTCCTAAAAGCGAAACGGATAATTAAAGGTTTACAAAACATAACATAATCTTCATTTTGAAAATGAACTTCGTGAAATAGAACATTAGTTTCTATCCCAATTCATTTCTTTTTGTAAAACAAATCCTGGATAGTATCTCGTCAGTTATCTTCATAATTAATGGTAAATTCGATTAAAAAGCTTTAAGGTAGATGGAGTATCTTAATGTAATCCATAGAATTTATGATAACTTTTCAAAATGTAGTTTATATCATGATGATATGGTTCTAAAAATGGCCACATTGATGTCCACTCTTAACCTTTATAATTATCACATACAACTTACATTTAAATATTAAGAATGAACACAAGTGCCACCAATGTCATTTAAAACGAAAACCGTCTAAAATTTACCTCAAATTTTAGAATTGTGAAGATTTCAGTAAAAAGAGTAATTAAGCAAGACTTAATAATGCTAGTACATTTTTAACCGACATATGTGCTTGTATTGTCAAAAACAGTCCAGATTTATGTAACAAAAGTATTCTACTTTCCAATAAATAGCTAATAGTTTCCATTTTAACAATTTTGTAAAACTGCTATATTTTGGGGCCAAAAAGGGGTCTCACTGGACCTACATTTTTGAGTAAAAAAAAAAAGAAACTGTAATAATACAATATATGTTTTCAGATAAAAATAAATATAATGGGGTCCCGGTACTCGTTTTCATGCTACAAAATAAAATAGGTAAATTCATAACACATTCTGTTATAAAAGTCACTGCATCGAGTTAGTGCCCCTTATATATGAGTTTTCTTCCTTTATATGGCAAAATCAAAACGAATATGATTTTTGTGAAGCAAAGCCGTTAATATGTGTTAAATGCATAATGTTCTATATCAACATGAAGACTTACGAATTGCATACTACTCTCGACATTTGCTAATTTCCTTAAAGATCTAGTCCGATTGTTATCTACTTTTTCAAAATCCAAGATGGAAGAAGACACCAGAACTTCTTTAATATGCTAAAATCGTCAATTTACATTTAAATGTCGTTTATTGATTTGGTTGTTTCTAAAATCAGAAGTATTTGTCTAAATAGGGTACATCCATCTGCTTAACAAAATAGACATTTCCATGCTTGAAAATATGTACAAACAAAAAGGCAATATTAATACTGACCTGAACATAGATATGTTATAAGAATCTTCTTTTTAAAAGTATTACATTCATTGTCATCTCCAAATATACGACTCATATTAAACACGCAGTGGCTGTATAAATAGTTTTCCATGCAAAAATTTTCTAATTTCATAACACGTTCATTTTCTGTACTGATGCACTCCTTTCCATTATTTGAAATTGGATAGAATCTTTCATCTAAACTGTCTATTTGCAAGTAAAATGTTGCACATTCTTCTATTGTGTATTCCTGGTCGATGCTTAAACACTTGCGATCTAGTATTTCATCCTCTTCAATTAGTAAATATTGTTAATATGTTAAAAACATAATAATATATAATTTCGTGATTTACATTGTATCTTTAATGTTATTATTATATGTAGAGAACAATATTATATTGCTTACGAAAAATTTTAACCCCACAACTTTAATTTTTGATTCGTTAGGCATTCTCATAGTTCAAAACAAAAAGATGGATTCACCAAATTACTTACCAAAACAAGAATGATAATAATATAATGAAACCATTAAAAATATATATACAGCGAAAAAAGGATTTATGTGAAAGCACTTAGCGTATTGCGAAGCAATTTTGTGTAAGATGTTGTTTATAGTGTATTCTAATATTTCGTCTGTCTTTTTGTATCAACCGGTTACTATTGACTAAATGGATTGAAGTTGTTGAATTGAACCAACACAACAAGTTTTATATAGATTGAATGAACCAGGGAATATGAAATATTTGCAATTTTCAGATGTTTGGTATGCAGAAATTCGGCAAAGTAAGAATATGATGACATGACAGATTAACATAAAATCGATGAAACAGGAGTGGGTTAAAAAAAAGTTGGATCCATGGCTATATACTACACCAAAAGCATCTATTTCATTTGTTCTTTCCATTTTTTATTTTTGCACTTACCATATGCAACATGTGTTTACATCAAGACTCAAATATTAAGCATAGATTGTTACGAATGATTATCAACTTGCTAACAACGCACAAATTTTAAAAGAAGTGTTTATATTGTGACAAATCTGGACTGATAATTGTTATTATTTAACGTATTATTTATTGTATATTCCATATATTTATTTGAATATTGCCAGATGGTCAACTTCTCGGTGTTGCACAAACACAGATAAATGCATTGACTTTCATACTCATGGTTTAAACTATTTGTACTTTGCAAACGATAAGGGCCAGTTTTATATGTATATCTTGGTAATGATTACCTATGAAATACTTAGATTATCCTGTCATATAGTGATTTATTTTGACAAATATCGTCGTGAGATTCAACTTGTTTACATCTGCCATGATACCGTTTTGTACTTTGACTTTGCGATCTCATATTATTATTTGTTTAAGTTAACACTTTATCAATGCAGATAAATTGCGTATTTATTATGTTTGTGCCTCCCTTTTCATTAACATTGTCTTTATTTATGATAGAACAGGGTTTTCATTGATCTCATTTAAGCATTATATCTAATGCGTAAGGTTACGAAATTTCGCCCAAGTTCATTTAAAAATAGCATTATGTAAAAATGTCCTTTTAGTTTCATACGTTTTTAAACATAATTCGAACAAGAAGGACAAAGTAAGGACACCTTAATAATGTTTTTTATTCAAGAATAATGAAATCTGTTTGTCTTTTTAAACGTTACTAGCCAAAAGACGTAAGAAACGTTGCTTTTGATTGGATGATTTTTTGTTTACTCTTATGTCATAGTTAGTGCCAAAAGAAATAGATAAGAGCCTGTAGATAAATATGACATTCTGAATAAAGCCTTTGAACTGTCAACTACATAATATTGACCACCCTATTTATTGTTTAAGTTGTTGAAAGATGAATTTTTGATGATGTTTATTATATTTAATGAAGAAGTCAAAATACGACTGAAATACATACTATTGTTATGTCAATTAAACATCTTAGTGTTTCTTTATGCTGCTGTTGAATTAAGCAATGATTCCACTCATCCTAAGTGACTCAATGAGTTGAACAGTTTTATGACAACCCTAGGTTTGTTACAATATAACAAAATTTATGACCCAGTCAATTGCAATTATACAAGCATAAATATAAAATTTAAACAAATGTATTATACTAATTATCATCAAACTACATTTATTTTATAGATACAAAATATGTGATACTCAAATTTATTGTTTCAACGGAACTACCAAATACGTTTACTTTCACATAAAACTTGATCACATGATTTGGTTGATATGCTTGATATGCATAATATGGTATGAATATAAAATCTTGAAATTTATTAAATTGAGGCTGTCTAATAGATTATTTTCATACATCTTCTATGAGCGTGAATCTTTTGTACTATTCCAATTATATATCAACCAAATAAAAATGTCTACATATGTCTACATATTTATTTCTGATAAACAAAATCCTTCTTTTGACAGTTTGGGAGATCAGAACAATATCCGTATGTGTAAGACGCATTATGACAATATATCTTACATTGAGTGATTTTACTGGTGATCTTCAAATATTTAATATTTTATTTTATTTCCTCGAATAGTGTGTTGAATTATATCTTACCTCTGCAAGCATCGTTCGATAGTGAACATCTACTAGGTTGTTCAACTGAACCTTCAAAGATAATTATATAAAGGTATGAAATTAAATCACTCTATTGTATTGTTATTTGATATAATATTTTTTTTGCTTTTCGGAATCATGCATAATAGTTTTTGATGTCATTTTTATTTACCGAGTAGCCTACATACAAATGTATGCAAAGTCAAGATTGTTATGGATGTTTAACACTATTGCATCATGTTTACACCAAACCTGGCTATCTTGATCATTTGATGTTCGTGATTGTCTGTTTTACATAGTTTTCCTGTATTTGTCGGAGCAGTTGGGGTTTTGTAGTGTATCAATCTGTTGTTTCTTTTCAAACAGTGTCCAGTATTTAAGTTGATACCGTGTATACCTTACTACCAGGCCACTTGGTCGATACCTCTGCAGGTGGACTGTTAACCCACGAGGGTGTGATCAGCTCAGTAGCCGGTACTGGCATTAACATACAAATGTTCTTTAATTAAATTAGCTGTTATGTAAAGTTTTGATTTCTTTACATATTTGCTATATTCGGGATATTTTTATATATGGTCCCCTCTTTGACATTTGTTATAGATTTGAAATTTTCAAATATTTCGGTCTTTGAAGCATCATTGAAGAAACAAAACTTTTCTTAAATCATACGTAGAATTCAGAAGTTCGATGAGGACGCGGAAGTGCGAGTGTCTGCGCCAAAGTGTTGCGGTACTGGGTATGTACGTTACAAAGGCATACTAACTGAAAGATCTTCCTCCTTAATTTTGTGTTATAGGAACATTACGCTGCGACTATTTGTTATACGTAAGGAACATTGACGTTCATGAGATGAAAATAAACTGACAACCCCGTGGCAATAAAACAGACCAAAAGGCCAAAAAAGCTATACAAACCACAAAATAGAAGAAAATAAAAAACTGAGCAGCACGAACACCAACAACAACTAGTGTTGGTCTCATGAGCTCCAGAACGATTACCAGATCCTGCTCATCATGTTGTACTCGTTGTTTTACGCATTTACTTATACACCTACCTATTCACTTTCTTATTTAACTAATAACTTGCGTCAAATATCGAGAAAAAAAAATCATATTATAGTGAAAATGTGCTCTGTGTACATGTACATATTTCCGTTTTACGATTGCTGTATCACAATGACAGCTTGTCAATTAAGATCGGAGTCAGTCATACATGCCTCGCCCTTGCAATGTTTAATGTTCACTCTCAAAATCTCAGTGTTGACAGGTTATTGATTACTGGAAACAAACATCTGAACCCTAACGGTCAATAAATGATCTTTTTATACTACTGTTATTTTCTGGATTGTGTCTTTTTACAATTATTTTACGAAGAATGTTTAAGCGTTTTTGAAAGGTAAATTAAAAAAAGTTTATAAAGTGTTTGATATCATTTACAAGAACTAAGTCGATACCATTACTGTCGAATATTAAGTCATCGAGTGTATCATCAGCTCATTGGTAAGTGCTTCCGTGCTAGTATGATGTAGAGGATAAACAGATTCCTAATTATTCGTTTATTATTCAACATATAATTAAACTAGAGGATCTAAAGAGCCTGTGTCGCTCACCTTGGTCTATGTGAATATTAAACAAAGGAAGCAAATGGATTCATGACAAAATTGTGTTTTGGTGATTGTGATGTGTTTGTACATCTTACTTTACTAAACAGTTTTGCTGCTTACAATTATCTCTATCAATAATGAATTTGGCTCACTAGTTTCAGTGGAAAATGCTAATAAAAATTTACAAATTTTATGAAAATTATTAAAAATTGACTATCAAGGACAATAACTCCTTAGGGGGTCAATTGGCCATTTAGGTCATGTCGACTTATTTGTAAACCTTACTTTGTTGAACATTATTGCTGTTTACAGTTTATCTCTATCTATAATAATATTCAAGATAATAACCAAAAACAGCAAAATTTCCTTAAAATTACTGATTCAGGGGCAGCAACCCAACAACGGGTTGTTCGATATATCTGAAAATTTCAGGGCAGATAGATCTTCACCTGATAAACAATTTTACTCATGTCAGATTTGTTCTAAATGCTTTTGTTTTTGAGTTATAAGCCAAAAACTGCATTTTACCCCTAAGTTCTATTGTTAGCCATGGCGGCCATCTTGGTTAGTTGTTTCAGAGGAGAAGATTTTTGTAAAAGTTAACGACGACGGACGACGACGGACGACGGACGCAAAGTGATGGGAAAAGGTCACTTGGCCCTTTTGGCCAGGTGAGCTAAAAATCAGTTTACAACTCCATCATCTAAATTTGACCTCATGTTTGATTATTTATTCAGCTAATGTTCTAATTTGTTGTCATATAGAAACACTAGCGTTGCAGCCTGTTCAATCAATCTCATGTTTAAGTGTCAATGTAACTGATGGAGGTAGATAAAAAAAGTGAGTCGAACTCACATGATTTGTAAATATTAATTTAATTTTTTGCAATACCCAATTGCGTTTATTTATCGGAACCACATCTACAGCTGTGGTCATTCAAAAACAAATTTCCAAATAAAAAGTTCATAACAAATACACATGAATATACATTTACCATTGCATTTTCCGTCAGATACATAAACATCATCAATGGCAATTTCTCCTTTCGAGCGAGCGTTCGAATCTTTTATCACTCCTTCAAATACAATTTGATAATAATCATATTTAGCTAGATTTACATCAGCCCTTATCCACTGGCTCTTTTGCGGGCCAACTTTTCTCCAGATGCATTTTATCGACATATTCTGTTTCTGGTACACTTTCAAAGATCCGATATCATTACCTCTCATATGATACCAAAATGTCAAGCACTGCTCAGTTTCACGAACGATTGTTTCACTAATTAGTTGTGCTGTGTCATTTCTATCTTTACCACTTGATTGTATATACATATAGAAACCTGCAAATACCATACGTGAAATAAATATCACACGCAAATGAATCAACAAAATGAATTTTTCTAACATTGTGTCGAGATTTAAAGGCATTGGAAGATTATAAGTTTTATTCCAGTACATTCCTTAATTTAAGTGTTCTTTCTAAATCGATCGCCTCTCTTTTATATCAACATGGTCGACTGAGAACAGGAGCATACCTTTTATAAATCCCTTCTTTTCACAACTGTTAGTGTTTGGCAACAAAATATATGAAATTGCACTTTTACATCAACAGAATATTGTTATCTTACAGATTGCCAAGTACGTTGCTCTTGGTCAATGTAAAACTGAAAAATCTAAATCTAGGAAAATACTTTAAATTGAGTTTAGTTAATGCTAGTTTCCTTTAGGTAAATTTTGGCAATATATTTAGAAAACTCTTGATTTGTTTTTTAACAAAATATTTAATCAAGACAACGGTAGATGTTGATTAATTTATCAATTAAATGCAAATATGACGGGACTTCACCGAATTTGTTCATAAGCTGTGGTTCATAGCAGTATAAACACAAGGCTGATATGAAAGTGGTACATTTCGTACCCATATGAATACCTACACTATATCGATAACCTTTGTTGCAAAAACATATAAAATGGTAAGTGCGGCAGATTAAATGAAATAGCAATGATGTTGTGCTGTGATTAAAAAAAAACCAGACAAGATTCTAAAGTTGATTTTTTTCCCTTCTGCTTCTAGTAAAAATTTTAAATACTTAAAAATCGAAGTTTTATTCATTTCAAAAAGCTACCAGCGTTCTACAAGTCAGCTTTTCTAACATTGAATATATTTTTTTTAATAATGACAAAACATCATCAATAGATATTATAAAATATCTATCGCTTTAATACCAGAAGATTGATAATCGCTTTGCTTTATATGTATCAATACTTATTGTTATACAAATTATTTCAAATAGTATTTACCCTACTTCTGTGTGTCCTTTACAGTTTTTGGGGTTCTATATATGTACCGTTATAAACATAACATACCATTTGGCAGCTATTATACAAGTTTGGTTAACAAATTTGATTTACATACTTTCTACATTCTTTTATTTTACAATTTTGTAGCATGTAATTTGCAATATTTGAATAGTGCTGTAAATACTTTTGATCAACCAATTAAATACAAAGATAAAAGTAATCGATTAGTTATCGATTACACATACATCTCTCCAGTAATGAGTTATAACATTTATCAGTAATAGTGCCTATCCCCGCTCGAAAATATATATGCAACATTTTATCCTTTAAGATTAAAAAGTCTACTTCGAGTAGATAACACTTTTACCTGATTGCGTCGTATGATCGTTAGAAGGTCCTGTAGATCCTGTAGTTGTCCATCCGGAATTTCGAGTCCAGTCAAACTCATCATCTATCCCTTGTTCCCAACTGCACAATACATGTAAGCCATCTTCAAAGTTACAATCTAAACTAGCAGGTGCTTTGAAAATAGAAAAATTGTGATCGAGTTCAATGGCATATTTGTATGAGGCATTATTCTGTTTAAATAGAAGATTATATTTGTTTAAGTTAAATGCATATCGAGAAGCTATGTAAATTCTGAGAATCATCTTTTGAAAACGTATCATAAAAGAGCAACGAAAGATACCAGAAGGACAGTTAATCTCATAAATCGAAAATAAACTGACAACGCCATGGCTAAAATTTAAAAGAAAAAACAGACAATAGTACACATGATAATAATGTGTTCTATATTTAACTATTTGTGTATCTTTCCAAAGTATATGTAATGACGTAAACAAGTGGTTAGTATTGATGATTTATTTCAAAGTTTTGTAGGGATTTTGGCTCTACTAGATCACTGTTCGGTTTGAACCGATGCTATGTTTTAAAGACCTTACTTTGAGCTATAATATTTGTTTTCTGTTACAAATTGTGACTTGGATGGAGAGTTGTATCATTGGCACTCACACCACATCTTCTTACAGTGGAGATCACTTCTAACCTCTCATTAGAACTGTCAGAATATTCTGTCATAGAACTGTTCTAACCTGTCCTAGAACAGTTCTACCTAGAACAGTTCTGCCCTAGAACTGTTCTAAGTAGAACTGTCAGAATCAGTTCTAGGTAAAACTGACTAAATCAGTTCTAGGTAGAACTGTCAGGATCAGTTCTAGGGTAGAACTGTCAAGTTCAGTTCTAGGTAGAACTGTCCAAATCACTTCTATAACCGTAGAACTGTCAGCAGAACTGACTTAATCAGTCAGGACTGTAGAACAGTTTTAAATGACGTCACTGCAGTAAGGGCACTTTATTACGTTACATGTACAAATATCGAAATGAATAGAAGGTTATCCAACTCATCGGAGATATGTTTATAAGATTGCATACGGAAACATCATCGTTTACGTTTCTTCGTTCCCCGTTTTTAACAGTCTCTTCCTAATGGTGGGAGATATTATGGACATAATTGTGCAAATCGTGATACAAGCATGAAATTTGGTATATAGGTTGACTAAATGATAATTAAAAAAAATCCGCTGCTGGCCATAAAATTTTTTCATTTTTTCAAAATGGCCACCGCCCATTTGGAAATGGCGTCATATCCAATTGGCTACATTTCGTAAATCCTTTTAAAGCTGTTTTGTATGTTTAATCCAATGTAAATTTTGATAAAACTTCAATTAAAGTTCGTAAAGTGCGATAAAACAATACATACATGAAGAAAAAAGTGACTTCCGGTTCCAAAGTGGAAAATGTACATTTTATCATTTCTATCAACTTAACAAGAGATATCACGGTTTTTGTCGGGTTCAAATTCATAAATACAGGTTGACTATCTTATTTGTAAAAGAGGGCATCTCTGTTAATAGTATCAAATGCCTTCTTGAAATCAATGAAACAGGCATATATACATTTTGATGATTTAAATGCTTTATCAATTATGGTTTTTAGAGTTAAAACATGATCACTTGTTCGACTTCCCCTTCTCCAATTTGCTCAGGAAAAATAAGTTTATTTCCGTCAAGATAGAGATTAGTATTCTTTTAATGAACTATACTGATCCATTATCTGTCAGTGACCAATACACACACCTGTATAAGGAAGACCAGAACGGTAGCATTTACAGTTACCCACACAGCTTGGTTTCTTGCATTTGCATTTACAAAAAAATCCTGACACGAGGACGCAACGGTAGCCAAAGAAATTCATTTTGGTTTCCAACTGTCATTGTTTTATTTTTTTTCATTCAACTCCAGTGTTCATGACTTGGTACAAGAACCTGTCGAATGAATAAATCCGGATGAGCCCAAACATGTTCACTTGATATGCTTCTCTTTTGATGTGATCCGGATGAGAACCTCTGGTAGGCAGAATAGCATCATAAAGCCGCTGCTTCCTTGCAAACGATTCAAATCGTTCCTCCTTAACAGCAAATGTTGAGTTTGCAATACATGATGCAAACATATGCTTCTATGTTGTCAATGTCTGTGTTTTGATACAAAAGCGGGGTAAAAAAAGTCCGTTACATCAGAGAATACTTCTATGTTTGCCAAGTTGACCTCTTCACTTTACGATGAAATGCCGACACAGTGTCACACCTATTAAATGCATGGCAGAAAAGAAGAGCAGCTACACGAGGACCAAACGAATTTGCTATGACATGTAGAGGAAGCCATAGAAAGCCTACATTCTTTCAAAAACCTATTTACAATTTGTCCACACCTTATCTTGCGAGTACTGCAATTTGTAATTTTACTACATCTGTGTTAGTTCTACTTTTAACAATCATTTTAGCAGCATGCTTATCATGGATAATCATTCGTGTATCTGTTTCTTCATGGTAAGGGGATAGCTGGGAATTATCCGTATTGAAATGGCAAAGAATATTTTCACCTTGAGTAACATAAGCATTTTTATAAATCACTAAAAAGTTATGGCGGCAAGAAACTTGAACAAATCCGTTTTGTTGTCATCTTCACAGAGAAAACTACTCCAAACCCTTGGCGTGTTACCAGTACCACCAACTTTCCGTTTAGCACCAATACTTTTACTTTTTTCTCGTCCATGCCTTTAAATCATTCATTTAATAAACATAAAATACAATGTCTACTCTTGGATACTTATCGTTGCAAGATTTTAGGCTATAAGGCAGTATGACATCATTTGCATAATCATCATACATTTTTGCCCCACATGGTGGCCTCGAATAAACCATTGCTGCTCTACCAACGACAAATGCGTCAGAATTTGGATAAGTTGATGGGAAATTGCAAAATATTTCAAGTATAGCTCCTTGCTGCGATTTTATACCACTGTTTAAAGTGACATTCTGAGACAAAGACGGGGGAGTATTTTGGTGTTCATGGCTAAAGAAGTCTTCAAAGTCAAACTGTCTACTTTGACAAGAAATTAAATTAAAATAAAGAGATCGCAATTACTTTTCAGGTTCTCCAGCTCTGTTTTTGACAAAGACGTTTCCAGTTTCATTTTACGCCATTTATAAGGAATTGATCTTTTTATCTGGTTATAAAAAGCAGATTCTCTTTCGTTTTGCATTTGCTTCAAAAGATATCCGTATTGTTTGGACCCAATATTTTGAAGTTTATATACATATCTTAACTGCTTCCGAATCCAAAACTTCCATAAATGAGCCAATTGTGTACAAATCTGACGACACTTCTATAAATGAATTTCCAAACTTGTTCATCACTTTGGAAAGCCTTTTAAGCTTTTTAAAGAAATACTTTTGTGTATCGTAGAGTCTTCATGATGTCGTTTATCTGTTATAGAATGACTCAAACCACTAGATCTTTAAAATTCATCTACCAGTCTACTGACTTCTGGTCCAGCTACCATCAATCGTCCTAAAGGGATATTCGGTTAAACGTATGGCACCAACATCGCCCTTCACAATTGTATTATTCTGTTTGTGTGCCTGATCAGTTGTGATATAAGAAAACAACTATCTGGTCTAACGCGAAGTAAAATTACCTCTTGCAAATTCCATTGCCACCTGTGGGTGATGTTCGTGAAGGGATGCCATACCTCGGAAATGAATGGCGATCGGTAACCATCGAGCATAATCAACATGATCAAGACAAACAAAATACGTATCCTGCTTAGTATGGACTGTTTGTAAAGTACGATATCTGACTTGTGAAATGGGCGTACTACCGAAAGCACAAGAAGTTCTTAATTCATAATTGAACCCCAGAAATTAAAGTGTGGTCGAGATAACTCTCTTTCCTTACACCAGTTGTTCAAATACTTAAACGTCACAGAGTCATGAGTTATATGTTCTGCGTTTACGTTACGTTTATAAACTGGCATTATCAATTCAATCAACACACATGCTGTCATCGATGTGCGTGTTTAGTTCTTATTACATTTGAACATATATGAAAAGAATCGCCATTCTAGGTGTTGCAATATCGGCTTTAGTGAGGGCACATGTCCATCCACTATCACACAATATTTTACTCAGACTTTTAAAACAAGTCATTGTAATGTACAATCCACCAAACATGACGATAAACTTATCTTCTCCGTACAAATCTGGCCATTCCCACTGAAATTGCTTAACCAATACCAAAGTGGTTGATTTGCAGCTATAATTATGGTTGCCCGGGATTTAGAAAGTAAACCACCTTTTTCACCTTATTCAATGAATGCTTGATCATTGCTCCTGAAATGACGTGTTTTCAAACAGTGGCATCATAAAAGTTACACAAACTTGAACAGAAGAGCCTAGATGTTAAGAGGAATGAAATGATGACAAAGATATGTTTACAAAGTCCAAATCCTCATCTGTAAGATGAACAACGATTTACATCATTGTGCCCTTATAGTGCGTGCAAATCTATATGTCTATAAATAGTCTGCGCATGCGCGAAATTGCTAAACGCATATGTATCATAACCTTAAAAAATGGTATCAAACAAATTCATAATCTAATTAAAAATCCTAAAGCGCTAAGTATATAATGAATAGTTCAAATGTTTTTGTGTGAATTTTGTAACATTTTCGCACATGCGCAAACCCTGAACATGTAAAATATTCATTTCTAGTATATATGTCACATGAAAAGACGGTAGCCACCAAATCTGATAATATTTTATTCTAAAAGAAGGTCAAAGAAATTTTTTCCAGAAAAATAGGTATTTTAAACCTGAAAACACAGCCATTTTAGAAAAGGTGGTGGCCACCTAGAAATAATGAATTTTTTTGATGGCCAGCAGTTTTTTCTTAAAAAGTATATAATAATGATGCTTCGTGCTAATTTTCATGCTTGTATCATCATTTGCACAATTCCCTTCATTTTGCTTGCTAATATCTTCCACTATAAATAAAACTCTACTTTTAATTCATGGAATTTTAATCGTAATTTACCTTGTTTGCCTTGGATTTACATTCATTTATAATTCTGATTTGACAAATGTTCAAACGAAAATTGTACAGTGGATGAATTATGGGATATTAATGAAAAAAGTGTTGTGTAACGTAAAAAAAATATATATACATTTGCACCATCTCGTCTTAGCCAAACTTATCCAGAACGATTATATAAATAAATGATATCTGGGAGTCTGGAACTCAGAAAAATATTCTGGATCTGAACATGAATGAAACATTTGCCCCTGAACGTTTGGCTACAAACAAAATCATGCATTTTTCTTTGCCTTCTTCAAATTATATGAACAGTTTACTACATTGTATTCCAAGAAGAGAACTTCCCATACATGTACTTTTTATTATATTTTTAAAATAAAGTATATGAATCAGTCATGTGAGTGTTGGATGATGCCATTTAATAGTTTTGTTTAAAAAAAAACCCATCACAAACTACTGACTTAAACATGTTAAAAAGTCACTTTAGCATGTTTAATGACGGTTCATTATTATGGATACAGAGAGGAAATAACGGCGCGCTAAATTCTTAAATATGGTATAAATACACCTTGTCGCAATTTGTCTGCCATTACTGGATATCACACAAGTTCCCGTAAAATTTTGACGTCCTAAAACAAAATATCTGACGCCACAATGGAAAAGTCATTGTTGTATGCTTCAAAGGTTCAAGAGGCCGGGTCAGCCAGGATTAGCAATAAGGTGTATTGTGTTTCAAAGTTGGTGTCATTTTTATCATACGATCCGTCCTCACATAGAAATAACATTGGTTTACCATGTTTACAATGAGGCCATATACATGTATATTTACATGATAAAGTGTAAATAAGTCCAGTTTTGGTTGATGCGATCAAATAATTTTGTTAAAACAACTCTCACTCAGTCTGATATATCGAAACCACTGAAATTTGTTTCCAATTCAATATTTTGAATAAAAAGAGGACTTGCTGATATTCTAAATTGATGTGGAAATTTTTTTGTAGCCAATGTGTTCCAATATTCATTGATATTGCTGTCATTTGAATTATACAATCCATCGTTACCGGTATATGTATTACTATAAGTGATTTAGTATGCGGCTATATATATATATTAAGATTTTCATAACAAAGTGTAATTATGGTCAGTTTTGGTTGATGCTGTCACATATGGTCAGTTATGGTTGATGCTGTCAAATATGGTCAGTTTTGGTTGATGCGACAAATAATTTTGTTATATTCATGAGTCAGTCTGAGATATTAAAACTACTGAAATTAGTTTACGATTCAAAATTTTGATGAAAAAGAGGACATGCTGGCACTATAAACTGATGTGAGCATAATTTTATTTTCCAATATTGCTTTCATTTTTATTAAAAAATCCATCCAGATATAAAAATATACATGATTTACTTTGCGGCTATTAAGATTCACATCATGTTCATAATAAAGTGCAAATATGGTCAGTTTTGGTTGATGCGGACAAATTATTGTGTTATACCAGTCAGTCTGAGGTAAGAAAACTACTGATATTTGTTTATGATGCAATATTTTGAATAAAAAGAGGACATGCTAGCCCTGGCATTCTAAATTGATGCAAATGAAATTAGGTAGCATTGTGTTCCCATATTTCTATCATTTGTATTTTCATGATTTTACAATCCATCCTTACATAAAATATTACAAATTTACTATGCGACTATAAGAGTTACATAAAAAAGAGCAAATATGATCAGTTTTGGTTGATGCGGTCAAATATAGTCAGTTTTGGTTGATGCGGTCAAATATGGTCAGTTTTGGTTGATGCTGTCAAATATGGTCAGTTTTGATTGATGCAGACAAATAATTTTATTACATGATTACATGTTACTGTCAGTCTGAGGTATGAAACTACTGACATGACTGATATTTGTTTCTGATGCGATATTTTGAATAAAAATAGGAAATGCTGGCACTCTCAATTCCAATATTGTAGTTATTTATATACTACAGTCCCTCTTGACCTAAAATTATAACTGAATTACTGTGCAGCTATTTAGATTTACATAAAAAAAAGCAAATATGGTAAGATTCGGTTGAAGCGGTCAAAAGATTTTATTATACGACTCAGTCTGAAGTATGAAAACTACTGATATTTGTTTATGATTCAATATTTTGAATAAAAAGAGGACATGCTCACTGGCTGATCAAGGGGGGGGGTCAGGAGTTGGAACCCCTTTTTTTTTGACGATCAATGCTTTTGAATTTGAACATATAGTTGGAACCCCCCTGTTTTTAAATGGCTGGATCTGCCCCTGCATGCTGGCACTATAAATTGATGCGAACAAAATTGTTTTCCAATATTGCTGTAACTTGTATGGTACAGTCCCTCTTGACCTAAAATTAAAACTGAAGTACTGTGCAGCTATATAGATTTGCAGAAAGACTGAAGAGCAAATAATGTCAATTTAGATTGATGTGGTCAAAAGATTTTTGTTAAACAGGTCCGTCCGAGGTATGCAAACTACTCGTAAACAGATATTACATTTGGTTAATGAGGATAATTTTGTTATGTGATAATGAGCCATCCTGACTCCCAGAATAGAAAATGTAAAACAATTCAAATAATAACCCTCCCCCCCATAATACTAATTAATGGCCTAATTTATGTACAAAAAATAAAAGAAAAACAAATATTTTAAACTACACATCAACAAAAGAAAATCACTAAATTACGGGCTCCTGACTTGGAACAGGCACTGACCATGCTGACATACATGCAGAATTGACATACATGCAGAATATGGCGGGTTAAACATGTTCTCTTGCCGATTATAAATCTGAAATAAAACCGGTAAAATAGCAAAACTCTATATAATATTAATCGCTATTTTGCCGAAGCCTTTATATTAAGACAAATATTTCTTAAAACTTATTATAAATCAATTCTAGCCGTAGAATTTATAAATTAATTCTGGCTGTAGAATTTATAAATTAATTCAAGCCGTAGAATTTGAAATCAATTCTAACCGTAGAACTGTTCTAGAAGTTGAACTGACCAAATATTTGGTCAGTTCTAGCTAGAACTGTCTAAAACTGTTCTAGGGTAGAACTGTCAGGATCAGTTCTAGCTAGAACTGTCCAAATCAGTTCTAGCTAGAACAGTTCTAACCTAGAACTGACTAAAAGGTGTAAGGCTGACAGTTCTACATACTGTTCTAGAACAGTTCTCCTGACAGATACTGACAGAATTTATGAGAGGTTAGAACTGATCTCCACTGTATATCTAAATTGAAGAAAACTGTTGAAATAAAAGATGTAGTCGTTCATTGAGCCAGGGAATAGAAGTGTGTCATATAAATTCATATAACTATAAGACGTGTCACGGTACTTATCTATCCTAAATTTATGTATTTGGTTTTCATGTTATATTTCTTATTCTCATAGGATTTTGTCTAATACTTAATCCGTTTCTGTGTGTGTTACATTTTAATGTTGTGCCATTGTTCTCCTCTTATATTTAATGCGTTTCCCTCAGTTTTAGTTTGTTACCCCGATTTTGTTTTTGTCCATGGCTTTATGAGTTTTGAACAGCGGTATACTACTGTTGCCTTTATTTATTCATAAATAAAAAAAGTTTAAACAAAACTAACAAAATAAAACGTGTTTGAATTTAATCTTTGAAAGGAGCTATCTACACTGTACGATTGCCATACATAAAAGTAACTTTAGATCATTCATCGCACCATAATTGAAAGCTAATTTAAAAAAAAAAATAGCCTAGAAAATGACAGAGGACCTTGCTTTATATCATATTTTGAACAGATTTTTCTGTTATATCATCTCAAGTATATTGTTTATGTTTATGTTAATGCGCACTGAGAGACTTATAATGTTCTTAAAAATTATGAGTGATTAAAGTGTTTACGTTGGAATCTCCAATTTTAGTTAATTTTAAATCGTTTTACGAGGAATCAATTTCGTTTATAAAATCATAATACTATTCAAGAATTGTTTACTTGAACAACTATTGTATTGTCGTCAGATAAGAAAAAAATCATTCACAACCTCGGGCTTATTGAAGGGTTTGAAAGCCTTGAGATAATGGTGCATCTTTGTTTTTCAAATGCGCTGATACTACTTTTAACGGAGTATGCTCGATGACAGAACTGCAATTGAGTGGTATTATAACGTAAAACTATCCGAATACGGTCTTTTGATGAAATGTTCGTAGCTGTTATAGAGTGAATATGTCAACAATATTCTCGGGAAGAACTGCTTTTACCAGAAATTGTGTTAAAAGTGAGAAAAAAAGGGAGAACTGGTAAAATACTGTTCTTATCTGACGGATTTTAAGTAATTTAATAAATAAGCATATTTGTTTGAATATATTACACAAATGTAGACGACAAATACGGCATTAAAATAACGGTAACATTATAGTGTTGTTTGATAAACTAAATTACTACATAATTAAACATAGCATGCGTTTATCGTTAAAAATTAAAATCAAAGTAATTTAAGATAATTAAAAAAAGAACTTTCTTACCCTCGCACATATAAGACATGTTAAAACGTTGTCGCTCTTGTAAGCAAGCCGAAGAAAAATTTGATCCATATATCAAACAAAAGTCTGTGTTATCGCAGAGTCGTCTGACTGCTTCTTGATCACCATCATCAATAAAACATGGCTGACTTTCACAATATTCCTCGTTTTTGACGCTTACATTCAATATTGTGATCAGTGTATCATTTGGGCAATATAATACTGTAGGGTCTCTATTAAGATCCACGACCCAAGTATGTTCTGCAAGAAATATAACATATAGTAAAATTAACATCAAGTATAACTATTACAGCAGGTATTGTTGATGATGTTTTTACATTAACATGATTAAGACTATATACATTTTAACAGTTGGATAAGTAAACATACCAGGAATTGTCAAAATGTTTTGAACAGTATATTTTCATATTTCATTTGTATTTTGTCACAAAATGAAAATAAATCAAACTGTGTTTCAATCAGGCCAACAAGAGCAGAATAAACTCATAATAGATACCAGGACTAAATTTTGTATATACGCCAGACGCGCGTTTTGTCTACAAAAAACTCATCAGTGACGCTCGAATCCAAAAAAGTTAAAAAGGCCAAATAAAGTACGATATTGAAGAGCATTAAGGACCAAAATTCCTAAAAATGATGCCAAATACAGCTAAGGTAATCTATGCCGGAGGTAGAAAAGCCTTAGTTTTTAACAATCTTAATTCCTTTTGACTTAGTCTAGTGGTTTAACTACAGAAATAAATTCTTATCAAAACCTAATATTCTATTATGAAACACTAATACATATTTGTATATCGAATGCAATATACATTTGATATACTAATAGATACACCTATTGCTATATGAACCTCTGCAGGATTGATGTACAAAAATGTCCAACTCAAAGTCAAATTCAAGACAGACATTCCATTATGAAATGCCTAAACCAAAAGCTTTACGATGGGGAAACAACTATTATGTTTTATCTAGTATAAGAGCTAACGACACCTCTTGTTGTATGATATTGTATCTACAACAATACGTTAGCAAAAAAAAAAAGAAAACACCAGACATAACAGGTAAAAATGTAAAACATAGAGGTACAACAGTATACATCGTTAGGTTATCGGAATTCCAATGGGGACTAACTGTGCACCACTTATTGCGGACCTGTTTTTGTATTGCTGAGTTACAATTAATGACAAAAATCAGCAAAGACCCATCGAAATAACATCTGATAAACAAATTTAATAATACTTTTAGATATTTGGATGATATTTTGGTTCTCAATAATGACGACTTCAGTATGTATACTAAAGAAATTTATCCTGTTGAACTTACTTTAAATACAGCTAATACTAACAATGACCACTGCCCTTTCCTCGATCTTGATAGCTATATCACTAACGGAAAGCTAAAATTTATGATAAAAGAGATGATTTTTCATTTCCTATCGTTAATTATCCATTTTTAGATGGTGACGTTCCCTTGTCACCATCTTACGGTGTTTACTTATCTCAACTTGTATGTAAAAATGTTTTAGATTTTAACGAGAGAAATTTATGTATTACTGAAAAATTATTACACCAGGGTTTTCGATATCACAAACTAGTCAAAACATTTACTAAATTTTATCATCGGTATAACATGTATAAGGACATCATTCGTAAATATAGCTCAACATGCAGACTTTTTTATAAGTTCAGGTATTTCAGGTATTTCACATCCAATTTTTTATGGAGATATTTTTTATAAAGCACAAACATGTCAGTATTTACCTCAGAAACTAACAAACCTTTAAATATACTTATCAAGAAGGGATATAGTTACGATACTGTTGTCAGGTCATTAAAGATTGCATATTTTGGCGTTAATATTGATTCACTTATAGGGTCTTTGCATCGGAACTAAATACATTTATTCAAAAACCAGTTATTGGCATGACACGGGTTATGTTCTTTTCATATATGTTATGATGGTATGATACTAAACCCCTAACGGGAAGGATTGTGCCTGATATTCATATGATGAAATCATAATCTTTCAATCAGTTTAATTGAAGTCTGGAGCTGGCATGTCAGTTAACTGCTAGTAGTCTGTTGTTATTTATGTATTATTGTCATTTTGTTTATTTTCGTTGGTTACATCTTCTGACATCAGACTTGGACTTCTCTTGAACTGAATTTTAAATGTGCGTATTGTTATGCGTTTACTTTTCTACATTGGCTAGATGTATAGGGGGGTTGAGATCTCATAAACATGTTTAACCCCGCCGCATTTTTGCGCCTGTCCCAAGTCAGGAGCCTCTGGCCTTTGTTAGTCTTGTAGTATTTTAATTTTAGTTTCTAGTGTACAATTTGGAAATTAGTATGGCGGTTATTATCACTGAACTAGTATATACTTGTTTAGGGGCCAGCTGAGGGATGCCTCCGGGTGTGGGAATTTCTCGCTACATTGAAGACCTGTTGGTGACCTTCTGCTGTTGTTTTTTTCTATGGTCGGGTTGTTGTCTCTTTGACACATTCCCCATTTCCATTCTCAATTTTATTATATAATAGTTATCACTAAACGTTAAAAATAAAATGAATAACTACTTTAACAAATACAAAAAATTGCATATAATAGACACTCCATAGACAAAGTATATAGCAAAAATGAAAGACAGGAATAAAAAAATAACCATAGTATATTTACACAATATTGACCATAAACAATTTATACAACGGCGAGATGTATAAGAACAATAAAGGTTGAACATGTACAAGGACCAACAAGAGGAAAACTAATACACGTGATTAAGATAATAAACAACATAACATGAGTACATAGATCATCATGTATTATTTGTGAAGTTTCGCGGATAGAAAAAAATCGCCAAAATAAATTTCGCCAATTTAAAAGTGCATATGCAAAGGTACGTATTGATAAAATTTTTGAATCCACCAACATATGTCGTATACCTTATTCAAGGAAAATCGCGAAACTTTGCACCCGCGAAAATAAACTGCTATACGGTAACTCATGGCCAAATAACATGAATAAAAAGGACCGAAGATGAATCAATAGTATACAAAACTAGAAATGATCGCATGTGTTCCTGCTATTTAAGCAGATCTTGCTCTACATTTGGTACTCGTCATGTTACTCATGATAGAACAAACCAGTTGACAAGTCTAATTTGGTAGATCAAATTAGGGGAAAAAGAGAACATGATTGTGGTACGAAAGTTGGAAAATAACCTACGTGATCTGAGAAAGAGATATTTCATCTCGATAGGACGATATCCTGTTCACGACATGGAACTATGAGTCTGATAGCTCTTTTGTTAACAGCAAGTCTCTTTTCAAATGACTGTGTCATTAATATGACGTCACTGTCAAGTATTTTACAATGCTAACCAGATACATTTTGCTCTAGAAAACAAAAGGTTTAAGTTTGATTTAATATATAATTTGTTCCTAGTTTCTATCAAACTCATATGTAGAATAATATGTTTATTTCAAAATATTTAGGGTTTGTCAATCGATTAGAATAATATCACATGATAAAAAAAAATAAGAAGATACTTAGTTTTTAAACTATAAACAAAAAAAACAGATATTTTCCAATCATACAAAATCTTTGGCTCATTTATTATACAAAAATATTCAATATTATTAAGTTATTATGAGCAGAAGATTTCAATACACGTTAAATGTATACTTTAAAAAATGTGAATCCCCTTTCATTTTAATCAGATAAGTTACCATTTTTAGCACATTAGGAGTACGTTTTTCTCCATTTTTCCATCCTTATTATTGTATAGAAGTTAAAATCAAATATTTCTGATGTCTAACAGTTTACAAGTTTTAATTTCATACAATGTCCATAGTTACATTAACATGAACCAATGTTTTCATCAGGTCTTGACTACTAAAACTGTTATTCAACATCTTCCCCTGGGACATGGTTCTAAATCTATATCTTATTCTAACCAATATTATTTTAGATATAAGAAGATGTGGTATGAGTGCCAGTTTAGCCACATTAAATGTAACCTATCAGAACTGGAATTGGTATAAGACATGACATGATCTACATACATTAATTAAATTCATTCTATATGTTTCCTCACAATAAAAATTAACTATTCTTGCGGAAATATTTTAGATGTTAGGTGACTGATAAAAAGTCAAAATAAAAAGTACATCTTTGACACATCATAATAGATGTCTTTATATGAATACATGTCGATAAAAGTTAAGTTCATCAAAGATAACTTACCCACTTGTACAGGTACTAATGACAGTACATGAAACATTACAAGTAACCCCGATATTAAAACATAACTACACACATAATTCATTTTGTTCACAAGGAAGTTACACAACTGTTAAAAAAGTGTTGTTTATCAATAAATAAGATATTTTACCTGGATGATTTTAAAAGGTAAAAACCATCTTTGTATTTTAAATTTACAGTCGAATGAATATATCTGATTTCAAATACCTCTTATGTTGACAAAATAATTCAATTACAATTCAATCGTCGTATGAATCTAAATACAACATGATGTCCTAAACCTGTGTCTAAAGTACTATCTAATTTACAGTCAAGAAGTCTTTTAAAAGTTCTGAAGACAGGCTCTAAGGTATTGAGAATATTAAACGAAGTGGATCTTCAATATTTCATTGCAGTTATATTTTGTCAATATTAATATTTCATTGCAGTCACATTTTGTCAATATGAATATTTCATTGCAGTCATATTTTGTCAATATAAATTTTTCATTGCAGTCATATTTTGTTAAAATCACTTAATTTGTTATCTATGTTTCTTGCAAATTGTTCATTCATCAAATCATTATTATTTTTCTCTCCGTGCATCTTCTATTTCTGTCAATTTGATTATTCACTAAAGAATATACTCCTGTTCTTGTTATACATTGGCAATGCACATTCATTTGTTTATAATAAAATTTAAAATCCAAAGTAGTGGACTGCGTTTGAGGTATGAACAGTAGTAATAGTACGGTGACAAGTTATGGAGTATAACATAGTAAGCATACTTTTGTACCAGTGTATGTAAAGTGCGGATCTTAAAATATCATTTTTACTGTATATGCCATAAATTTCTGATGTAGAATGATAAATAAACAGACGATTTATTTTAGTTTAAATGTATATGTTTAGAAATAAATAATACTAGTAAGACCATGTAAGAGATGTGAACGGGGTTTTGATGCGCCTAAAACCATCCAGCTGTGAAATATATACCGAAATAGGTGAACCACACTACTTTTCTAATATATTTATAATGGGCTTAATATGAGTGTTGTCAAATCGTACAATTTTGCCTAACCGGTTACTCGGAGAGTCGTTCGACCGATTAACCGGTTAACCGATAGTTTTAGTTCATGTTTGAGAGCCTTACCTATAGTACACTACAAATGTTTAATTTCATAATACGATAAATTAAAAAAAAAATAGAGAATAGAAATGGGGAATATGTCAAAGAGACAACAACCAAACGAAAGAGCAGATAACAGCCGAAGGTCACCCATGAGTTTCAATGACGTTTGTCCGTTTGCATTATACATGTTATAAGGATTGTTTGTGAGGAATACTGGCGAAGTTTGACTTTTAATAATCCAATTCCACCGTATATACTATGACGTTTATAACATCTTCATATTGAAAAAATACAAAACCTTCTTGAACTCGTCGAATTAAAATGATTCTTTCTCTTTCTCTTGATGTCTCAGAAAATAATGTGGGGTGTTTCAATTTGAAATTATTAAGCAAGTTGCATCAAGTATACATTAATGACATTCACCTTCATTTTAGTACAATTTTTTTAGTTGACATTTCGTTTAAAGTATTACAAAGTCTTGCACATTCAGATGTAGGTCTACGCAACATTAGACCAAAAATAAAAAAATGAAGTAAATCCTAAAATTTAATCGGATTACTGATTTAAAGTAACTATCTAAAATAGTTATCAAAGGTACCAGGATTATAATTTTGTACGCCAGACGCGCGTTTCGTCTACATAAGACTCATCAGTGACGCTCATATCAAAATATTTATAAAGTCAAACAAGTACAAAGTTGAAGAGCATTAAGGATCCAAAATTCCAAAAAGTTGTGCCAAATACGGCTAAGGTAATCGAAGCCTGGAATAAGAAAATCCTTAGTTTTTTCAAAAATTTAAAGTTTGGGAAACAGGAAATTTATAAACATTGTACAGTAACGTTGCCACATTTTTAAAGGTCATAACCTTGCTCCGTGACAAAGTAAACAGATTAAAAAAAAAAAAAAAAAAAATGAAAATCGTCAATTGACATATTCAACCTACTGCAAGAAATAATCAGTTTTTCAATTTTTTTTATCGGCTAAAATCGTTTAAAATATAAAAATCTAAAAATCTAAACTAATTGAAACTTAACTGATGTTTTCTTCACAAAATCACCGTTGGTCAAAACTGCATCGTCCATTCTTTTGAATAGTGATAAAAGTCCCATAATGATTTCCTTTTTTATTTAGTTTTATTCTATATAATTGTTAAATTACACAAAAAAAACACACATTGATAATTGCAAAAAAAACCACCTTAAAACATTGAAGTAAGTGGCACATATATATTTCTAAGTTTAAGCAAAAAGTAAAACAAACAAAAAGTTTCTGAAAGGACAAAAGAATAACATATGAAATATTACGAGCATCTTTGACCCACCACGTTCCGTATACGCTTGTTTTCAAGCAAGAGGATGTTCAATGAAGTCTAGTGTTCGTCTATGATTCGTGTCTTTTACACAATAATGTTTAATACTTATAGGAGTTATGAATTGTTGCCTTATGGCAATCCTACGACATCACCCTATTTCGAATTATGTTCATAATTACAACGTTCACAACAACTGTGTTCATCAAAAATTGAAACGGAATTCCTTTGAACACAATCATGCTAAGATTTTATCCATACACAGTTTGATATTAACATGAAACTACGGAAGCCCTGGAGTGCCATGCAAAAAAAAAATTCAACTTGTGCGCACAAGTTACCAACTTGCGCGCACAAGTTACTATCTTGTGCGCACAAGTTACACAACTTGTGCGCACGAGTTGTACAACTTGTGCGCACAAGTTACACGTGATCTTATAGACATGCACTGTTTTGCTAAAGAGACTACTTTAAGGAACGCCGTAGCTGCCGAATACAAACATATGTTTATATTCATGAATGCACATACTTTTCAATATCTGCACATGTTTTTTTCTATGTATACACATACTTTTCATATATATGAACATAGTTTACTTGATATGCTCTTACTTTTTATATATATATGCACATACTTTTCCTACATATGCACATCGTTTACCTTATATGCACATACTTTTCTATATATGCACATATATGCGCATTTTTTTTTATCTATCTGCACATAGTTAACCTCATATGCATATACTTTTTTTCTATATATGCACAGACTTATTCTACATATGAATGTACAAATGTAGTTCTGCATGTTAATATTTTTCTCAGTATATATGAACATAGTTTTTCAACGTGAGAATTACAATTCATATTATGCTTTTCTGTTGTTTTTTTCAAACTGAACTAAGGGTTCCAATATCATAATAGGAATGTTTATTAAGAATTTCTTAATGATGTATGTTGTTCAATTAAGCAACTGCTGGAATCGTTTTCATATGAATGCAATATTATGTTGGTATGTATGATGGTATGGCGCGGTTGTCTTCATCTATAGTCACTTGGTTTTCATGTCAAAACGTTGAAGGAGTCGATTTGTTTGTATTAAATTTTAACACAAAGATTATTACCACTAACGATTCAACAGTTGTTAATTTAAGTTGCCATTTACTTTACCAATGTTAATGTGTTTTCAAAGTATTCAGTATAGTCTAAGATCTCAAAATGTGAATTGTTTTCTATTATTATGATGTTATAGAAAGGACTAAAGACGGTGGAATTTTTTTATGCCCTGCCGATAGGCGTATGGGGCATTATACATGTATTACCCTTGATTGTCCGTTTTACCGTCTGTCCTTCCATCTTTCCATTTGATTTTGCTGCACTCTAATTCAACTTTGCCTCTACTTAATTTGATAAAGCTCATACACAAAGGTAAAAAACTATAAAACGCAAAAAGTCACCTGTTGTACTACAGTTCTGCTCCTTTATAACTAGGAAAATTTCATTTCTTTTTTTGTTTGTTTTTGCACTCTCACCTTTATCCCAAAATGCTGAAAATGTAGACGCAAAACAAGAAATGCAGAGTAAATCAGACAAATCATAATTTAGAACTACATGCTAGCACATCATATCATATTTGATATTCACACCTTTTTAAAGCTTTTCAATTCGTATACATTTTATTTTTACGGCGTCGGCGTTGGCTTCGCAATGTATTAGTTTGTGATTAGGTCTAGTTTATGTTGAACCACAAGTGGTGGTTCAATGATATGTTTTATACAGTTGTATAAGTATTGGAACATCTCATTTCCATAGATAATATTTGTCTCTGTCCCCTCAGTAATTGTCTATTGACTTTGAAAATTTATTGGCATTTGCAAGTCATATTTCTATGGAGGTTATAAAGCCCAACCCCTCATCATGGTTTATTGACATTGAAACTTTTACATAGTTTACAAGTTTATGTTTGTTTAAAGGGAACGACTTATGATAAGTCCATGGTATTTTGTATGTAGTTGTATATTGGCACATTTCCATGGATATTGTTCAGCCACGTTCTTTCAGTCGTGGTTCATCAACTTTGAATATTTCCATAACTTACATGTTAAGGTATTGCTATTTTGTTTTCAACATTTGCATTGTCAAAATTACAAAAAGGCGTTACATAACCATTTCTTTGAAAACAGTTTATTTTTTTGATATTTTAACGAATATATATATATTAATATATAACTCGTCTAAACATCAACCCAACAATGTTAGATCTGTAAATTTGCTATATTAATATATATATATAATTACTTTCGTATACAAAGAGAAAAATTCAAGAGAGATACATTACTCCCACCCGACCCCCAATTTTCAAAAGCTTACAACTTGAAAATGAATACATGATTCTATCAAAATTTTTGTCTCTTTAAGATATAATATAAAATTACTTATCAAATTGATAAAATGGCCCAAGGGCCCAGCTTGATATTACTGCAAATGTAAAACCCTTGATAGTTCGAGCAAGTATGGCCCTTTTAAATACGTTTGACATATCTACATTTTGATTGTGATTAACATTTTGATAATGGGCATCTTTTTAAAGACATCAAGAAATTCAGTGGACCATTCTTGTACACTCTTTATAGAAAAAAATTAACATTGACCAAAGAATTATGAATCATGAAAATGTGCCACATATAGTTGACCTACTGCGTTATTACATCTGAGCAACGTACATAATAACTTAATTTTAACATTGATCACTCATAAAAAGGGAGAAATTCACATGACAAAAAAACTATAATTTTGTTCAACCAGTTGCTGTACCATTTATAATAGGTCAAGACCAAAGAACATATGACAGACGGAAACTTCGAAACATAAGGCTATTAAAAACAAAGTATGAAGCATCCAGGTATTCTATCTTAATACCGAAAATATAAAGCTCTATAGAAATAGTTTTCGCCATTGCTGGACAGTAATACTTTTGTCTCACTCTATGACATTTTACATTCACTGTTTTTAGATTATTCCCACACCGACAAAGTGCATTCGGCTCTTACTTATGTTTTTACTAATAAAACATAAAACCTGTATAAAAAAAAAAGTCTGAAAACACGAATGCCCCCTCTTAAAATTTTCAATTTTCCAAGTTATAAAGGGGCATAATTGTCCAAAAAATTACTGCCCAAATTCTAACTCGGCCTAACTTTGTGTGATTATTAACATTGTGTGTGAATTTCAATAATTTTGGATAAGGCAAATTAACGACAAAGTGCGGACACCAAACTTAATTCATTAATATAACTTGTGACCCGTTATCACTGAATTGTTGGGACAAAAACCACTGAATTCAACACGCCATTAGTGATAATATTCCTTGTGTTAAAATGTAATACAAAAGACTCATACAAAATACAAAGTTACGGCATTAAAACAAGTGACTATAGATGAAGACAACAGCGCCATACCATCATACATGCCAAAAATAGTATTGCATTCATATGAAATGATTTTAAAAGTTGCTTAATTGAACAACATACAACATTAAGAAATTCTTAATAAACATTCTTTTTATGATATTGGAACCCTTAGTTCAGTTTGAAAAAAACAACAGAAAAGCATAATATGAATTGTAATTATCACGTTGAAATATACTGAGAAAAGTATTAACATGCAGAACTACATTTGTACATTCATATGTAGAATAAGTATGTACATATATAGGAAAAAAGTATATGCATATGAGGTTAACTTTGTTCAAATATATATATAGAAAAGTATGTGCATATAAGGTAAACGATTTACATATGTAGGAAAAGTATGTGCATATATATATAAAAAGTAAGTGCATATAAAGTAAACTATGAAAAGTATGTGTATACATAGAAAAAAACATGTGCAGATATTGAAAAGTATGTGCATTCATGTATATAAACATATGTTTGTATTCGACAGCTACGGCGTTCCAAAAAGTAGTCTCTTTAGCAAAACAGCGCATGTCTATAAGATCACGTGTAACTTGTGCGCACAAGTTGTACAACTCGTGCGCACAAGTTAATAACTCGTGCTCACAAGTTGTGTAACTCGTGCGCACAAGTTGTGTAACTTGTGCGCACAAGATAGTAACTTGTGCGCGCAAGATAGTAACTTGTGCGCGCAAGTTAGTAACTTGTGCGCACAAGTTGAAATTTTTTTTTTGCATGGCACTCCAGGGCTTCCGTATGAAACTGTATAGACTGGAGTGAAGAATTCGTAAATACCAAAACAAAAACTCAGAGGAAAGTGGTCGCGGTATTAACAAATATGAACATTAGATTTTATACGGAAACTGAATTAAATGTGATTGACATTAAGACTGCATCACATTTTATCTATCAACCTTGCATGTACATGTAAAGCACAGTGGTCTTTTTGAGTATCTTCTGTATTTGAAACTAACGAATTGATATTAAATTTCGGCTAAGTTCGTTCCATAAAAGCGCTTCAGACTCTTTTATGTATTTAAAGTGTAAGATGGCTAGATTTCTTCATCAACAATTTAAAAACTTACAATGTCGCATTGATGCACTTTTTGTGTATAATATTATTTTGTATAATCTTATAAATATTGCTAGAAACAAGCTATGTCTTTGTATTTGACATGCAGGCCATTTTTCGTTTTTCCCTTTATATATATTTAAGAAAAATTCATTTAGGCTTGAGTTTATCTAAATTTTACCACCTGTTGGCCCTTCATGATAAATACTTTACCTTGAGCGATATCGAGGGGTTAAATATATGCATGCTATTTAAAACAACATATTTAGATAGGTTTTGATGAATCTAAATGATAATTGTACTTATATGTCTTATATGTAGATGAAAATGACTTATACAACACGTTTAGCATCGTTTGTTTACCTATCCTTGTTGTGATGATTTTCTGTTTTCTAAGCGTGTATTTTCCCGTAATATGCTTAAGTTTTTACGTCATCGTTTTATGACGTCGGGTAGCTCATACATAAAAAAAAGCATATGACGCGAGAGTACAATCGAAATAGCCCAAATATATTCATATTTTACCACGGGTGTGTACTCAAAGCGTTTGAAGAACGTCATGTTAGAATGTTGGCCTTTTAAAAAAATACTTCGAGATAGGGTATTGGGTGCAGTGGAAATCGGTACGGTGATATAAAGGTTATAGACTGATGAGTGGGTGTTTAATCAGCAACCATGCTTCATCAACCTATAGATTGAACATGTTGAATACTCACTTTAAAGTTAAAAAAAAATATACCTGTAATCTGGGTATGGGTTGTCTAGCTAGCTCTTATTGTTATATATTTATATATCTTTCAATGCATATGATTTGTAAAATATGTATTATATAATTGCCTACAAGCGCTGTAACGATACATTAATTAACAAAAAGATGAAGGCATACTACTTAAAGGCCTGAGAAAACACATTTATTCATTTAGCTTGCAGTGATACAGTGATTTTCAATCTTGAGAAAGCACATGATGAATGAGATATGTGAACATGGCAATACAGAAAAAAAAATCATTAGTCTCGTATTAAAATATAATACAGTTTATAAATGGATACAAGTTTCAATATTTTCTTTTGTTAACATTACAAACAACCAAGAAAAATCAATAGTACACTTACCTGATACTGCATGTACACGAAACACTGAAATTATGATCAAATCAGATGTCAACCACATCATGACAAATCATGAAAAATTTAAAATACTGCGATCATTGTATGTTTAAAGAAGGAAGTCTACAGTCACGTATGTCACTGTAAATATTATATTTTGTTGCTGTAATAAATCTGCAGTTACAAAATGTATCTATGAAAGATGTCCTTGTTCTTTAAATTCAACTTTCAAGTCGAGTAAATTCATTCTTGTGTACTACATGTACATGAATGTAGTCATTGTGGTGAGTGGTAAAGACTGAAATTCAGAAAGATGCGTGTTACTTAAGCATTTTCTGCGTATCAAAATTCAGGTAACTTTTAAAATATAAAATGGATATAATTTTTATATATCAAGGTCTTCTTACGTTTTTTGAGCACCTGTGAGATTTCCACCAGTTTTCTGTTGGCGCTTGTGTTGCTCAATCGTTAGTTTTCTACGTTGTGTTTTTTTTTGTTTTGTGTACTGTTGTTTGTCTGTTTGTCTTTTCATTTTTGACTTAGCTATTTAGTTTAGTTTGAATGTCCATCTTGTACATTTCACCTAACTTTCACTACGAAGCAAAAAAAATAAGTAAAATAGCAATATATACCTCTGAAAAAATATCAAGCTCAATTCATTCTCATGACTAAAAATCCAGAGTCTTTAGAACTTAATTTCAGCCAAAAATATCACTAAATACAGGTTTCGTGTGTCTAAATAATTCCACCTTTCAGGTGTTAATGTCGATCAGTGGAATTCAAACAAGGTATAATATAGAGCAGTGCAAGAATAACACATGGTATCAGTTTTCTGGAGGAAGAGTCATCCTACCTTGACACATTTCTGACTCCGAGCCGACTAGATTTTGTTCTCAACCTGAAACTTAAGGTACATTCATGGTATAACGCCATTTTTGATTGTATAATCCCAGGACAAAATCTGTCTAGTTATTTGTACAAATCTGAAAATTTAAAGGCATATCTGCAATTTTTGGCTAGACGGTTTATTTATATAAAAAAAACTTCGTACAGTTCAAAATATTAAAACAAATATCTAAGTTTGTGTTTTTAGAATATTGTTTTTTTCTTCAATTTAGCCTGGTATGGGGAGATAACTCTTTTAGTAAGAAATATATGCTGGCTTATATGGATTTTTTAATTTGTACTTGTATCAAGAAAACACGTTTGGTTACACCGTTCTTTATTTTTATTTTCTTTCGCTGTCGAAAGACATAAATCATTTGAGAAAAAAACAAATTCGGGTTACAAACTTAATCTGAGGGAAACACACCAAATACAATAGGAAAATCGCATCAATGTAAAAATATCGGAAATTTATGAGACTGTCATTAAAGTGAGAGGGTTAGCGCTATAGAACCAGGTTTAATCCACCATTTTCTACATTTGAAAATGCCTGTACCAAGTCAGGAATATGACAGTTTTTGTCCATTCGTTTTTGATGCGTTTTGTTATTTGATTTTGCCATGTGATTATGGACTTTCCCAATTGATCTTCCTCTAAGTTCAGTATTTTTGTGATTTTACTTTTCACCAAACAACAGAACACTAACGTGCAACAAAAAACCAAACCAGAATGCAAAATACACATCAAAGAAAATATTATAATTATCGCCATTTTCCTGACTTGGTACAAAACATTTTAAGAATAGATGGTGGTTTGAACCAGATTGTGTGGCTAGCCAAACCTCTCGCTTGTAAGGCACTGCTAAAT
Source organism: Mytilus edulis (assembly GCA_019925275.1). Lineage (NCBI taxonomy): Eukaryota > Metazoa > Mollusca > Bivalvia > Mytilida > Mytilidae > Mytilus > Mytilus edulis. The sequence goes on along the minus strand of CM034356.1, from coordinate 36,592,542 downwards.
ATAACACTTAAATGACAACATTAATATTACATGACAGGACTACAGTACAAATAAATGGAAAAAACATACAAGACAGAGAAATACATAACTAAACAATACAAAAGAACAGTTCGACATGCTAAAAGTCATTAAAGGTCCCAGACTTTTAATTTAAAACGCCAGACGCGTGTTTCGTCTACATAGTAGAGTTTTACTGTGTGTATTTTATTTGTTTCTTCATTTTACATTGGCTAGGGGTAAAGGGGATGGGTTGAGATCTCACAAAACATGTTAAACCCCGCCGCATGTTTGCGCCTGTCCAAAGTCAGGAAACAAGACCTTTGTTAGTCTTGTATGTTTTTTAATTTTAGTTCATTCATATGTTTTAGATCTAGTGTGACGTTTACTGAACTAGTACACAATTTTATTTAGGGACCAGTTGAGGATCATCACAATGTTCGGTATGTTCTCGCTACGTTTTAATGGCCATTTATTGTTGGCTGCTATCTTCTCTTTCTTAGGGTTGTTTTCTCACGGACATACACCCCATTTTCATTCTTCTTTTTATTTCAAGAACTAAATGTGATTGTGCGCTTTTGAGATATTGTTGTTGCTTACATTCTTAATAAAATATAAAGTTTGCATGAGGCTTTTTAATAACGCAATATATGTATCAAGATAACAAAAGATATTATAACAAAAATATAGAATTTTAAAACATTAAAGTTCTAATCAAGAAGAAGAGTAAGTAAAAAGTAAAATCACAAAAACACTAAACTCCGAGGGAAATTCGAAACGGAAAGTTCCTTATCAAATGGCAAAATCAAAAGCCAAATTACATTAAACGAATGGTCAACTGTCATATTCCTGACTTGGTACAAGACATTTTCTTATGTAGAAAAAGATGAATTAAACCTGCTTTTTTTAGCTAACTAAACCTTTCACTTGATGACAGTCGCATTAAATCCAATAAATATGTCAGATTCAAGGTTGAAGATGATGCTCTCTCACTAAATAAATCAAAATTCGGTGACTATGTTGGGCAGGGTTTCCGCTGGAAAAAAAATTGTGGTGATTAAAATTCGTCATTGGTGAAAGAATTTGGCGAAAGAAATATATATTAAACGATTTATTTTTATCCTTCTTTTTATTTACTTGTTTAAGGGTTTCCCAGACTTTCAGACAATACTCGGAATTCACCTTGAACTCGTTAAGATTTTGACAGAAAATCAATAATCAGCGGATTGCATTTTAAAGCTATCGACAACAAAGGACTAATTAATAAAGGTGTTGATCGTCTTGTTTGACAAAATAATATGGTTAAATGGCGTCCGTCACATATCAAATAAAGGATTTATTAACCACTTTGCGACGCACATGTTCGAAGCAAATTTTTGACGTCTACTCTCTTTCTTGAAATGATATTCCAGGAAAGAAAACTGCTGTTATGACGAAAAATAATCAAAAGCGAGAAAATTTGTCGTTTTAAAAACTTCCTCCTTTGACTTTGATATAGACAATTGCTTTGAGAGAGTACTTTAAAGTCGTTTGAGTGACACAACCTGTTTCAAGCAAAGTTGTTATATCTCCACTTTTTCATTTACGATGGTCTAGAAACTAAAACAGTCGTTATGAAGAAGCTATGCAAAAGGTTGGGAACAACCCCTCGGATGAAAGTAACCTTTCAATGTAATGACTACAACTTAAATGAGGGATCAATTTCAAATTATAAAAGCTTTTGTTTTGTTGTAAAAACCACAAAAGGACACATATTTCTTCTTTGGAACTATACATTTTTCTGGTAGTCTATGATCAAAACAAGTCCAAGAAATTTGTTATATTACGGGACTTGTATCTTCTTTATTATTTAAAGTAGTTGTTCAAATTATAATAAATTTTTCCCCTTTTAAGTTAAAACAAATGTTCTGCTTTTCTAAAGTAAATGTTTAGTGTTTATTCATTACAATATAGACTCTAAGAAAAGTTTCAGAGAATGATCATAGACACAATGGGGTAAACTCATCTTATTTAGGGAGGGGGAAAAAGGAAAATTTGAAATGAAAATATATTTACGTTACTTGGCGAAAAAAATGATAAAGTGGCGAAAAATACATTGTTTTGGCAAAAGAAGTGGCGAAAAAATAATTGACTTAGGGGAAACCCTGATGTTGGGACAATGAGGGTAAGATGAAAAAAAAACGTTACTACAAAAGTGATGCTTTCAACTTTCCAATTGTGATTTTTGTTTTTGTTTGTAGCAACATATATCTCTCAGTAGATACAATTTTCCAAAAATAAGGATACAGCAGTCAACGTTTTGTTATTATTTTAATCAATATAAAAATAAACAAACATGTTAACAATATTTTACCATAGCACAATAACAATGATCAACAGAGCTACGTTATATGTAAGAAAGAAACTTAAAAAAAGCATTAAGACCAATCATATTAGCAAAAATGACAGACAAGACAACAAACATTATTAAAGAACAATAACATATTTACGGGATGTAAATTTACAGAGCCACGGCATATGTACAAAAGAAACACAAAAAGGCATATATACAAATCATATAAGGGAACAACCATTCAACTTCCGCTATATCGGATTTATTAAACACTATAATGGGGGAAATCAGGAACAGAATATTTGTTTCCATCAATTGGAGAATCAGCATACTTAAAAAAAAATCCATTACCCCACTATCTTGAAGTTAATTGGTCTTTCACTTTCAAACATGAATTGTATTCTATAAAGCAAACAAAAACTAATCATGCATTATAATAGGTATTTTGCGTATTGGTTCATTTTAAAAAAGAAGACACGATATACGGGAGATAACAGATGAACGTGTCAACAAGTATGGGTATAAAATGTATCCGTATCATATGCACGTAAAATCTAGTACTTTTGTCTTTTTTCCAGCAAGCTTTTCATGATAAATCAAATTATTGTCGAATAGCTTTGGCTATGATTTCGATATTGCAAAGATGTTGACGTGTACTCAGATGTAAACTATAAGTCGTTGACATTATCGCCATCTTTTTCCTTAGCAAATTTACCATATCTACTTATATTAGTATATAAACTTAATTAATTGCATATTCTCGATGTTAAAACTTCAAATTTATGAAGAAATCAGTATTGCTGTATCAGAATGTTTGCTGAAGAATAAGTTTTAATTGATAATAATTTTTATCCGAATAAATATAAGTACAATATTTATATGCAACTTGTATAATACATAAGTTCATGTCGTTGTTGAGATATTATAATCATCTTCAGTTGTTTGTCCAAAGAAATGATCGTATGTGTCTTCTCTTCCATCGTTAATTCTTTTATGACCACCGGAGTCGTAAATAGTATCAACGGCTTGATTATAAATGTTATCCTCCAATTCTTTGTGACGATTATTTCCCGAATGGTCGTAGACTCCATCAGATCCAGCATATTGATCATCATCGATAATTTGGTTCTCCGAATCCTTAATTGCATGTGCAAACTCATAATCTACCGGAGTGTTAGAAAATAGTTGCCTATTGAAACCGGTTTGCGTTGGATCTAATACCATATAACTGCCAGCTGTTCCAGTTCTGTTGTCCGTAGTCTCATTAAAACGGGTTTCCGCTGTAGAATCAACAGTCGCATATTCGTCGTCATTTGAAATGTGATTGTCTGCAAATGTTTTATCCTGACGGTGTGCATATGTCGGTACCTGAACCGTTTTTTTATTAAGAAAACCGTTGCCTGCACCTACGTTTGTGTATGCGTGCAGTGTATTATTGATATGAGCATTAGCGTTTTTACTGTCATGACCAGTAACACTAGTATCCCTATTACCGTCATATGTAGCAGTATATATATGTCTTGAATCATTAGAGGTTAATGGTAAAGCTATATCTTGACTTCCAATATAGTCATTTTCCCCGAGATTGTTTCGTATGTTTTCTCCTGGATTGCTCTTGATATGCCTATAATATAAATTATATTAAATATATAGCCAGATGCATATGCTTATTACTGATCGCTTTTCCTTTGATGATCAACATGTGTGTGTAAAAACAATAAGCAAATATCATTTCCAAGATTTCACGCATATTGATGGATTGTTGTAATGACATAGAATCAAGCACTAAGTTGAATGCGTTTTATGAATTATTAATTATCAAATATCAAGAATACAACGTCAACCATTTCAAGAAGGTATAATCAACTTCTTTAAGAACAATTGTATCTAAACATACCTTCTTATGATAACAATTATCATTATAGCAACACATAATAGTAACAAAGCACCAATCACCAAGCCTGCTACTAAACCTACAAAATGAAAAATTACAAAGTTATCACATGGTATAAACGATATCTAGGTTTTTTTCACATACTTCTTTTTTAACAATGTATTCAGAGTTTTGTCCATTCTGCTATTTCTGATTTTTTGTTAGTTTGTGAAATGTTTATAATCCAGATGTAAGAATGATGTGGTTTCTTGTTGATAATAATGAAACGTGTTTTTAATAATTTTTCATCTTTAAATGAAATCCAAAAATTGTTTCATCCGGTACATTTTATTATTTTGAGTCATGGTTTAATTTATTTCATGAATGATTTAACTTTGATTTCCGTAAATAACACATGGATCCGATTGGTATGCAAAAAATATATATACGTGTCTTCTTTCTGTTACAGTACAAGTTTGTGTTTCACAAGTGACGTACATATTGTTGATTTTTATGAGATGGCACGGTTAGTTTTTATACCAGTTAACAAAATAGACAGAAGATAGGAAAACTAATATTCAAACCCAAAAGTCGACGACAAATGGATAAAGCCATTGCAAAAAGTAAACATAAACAAAAAAAAAACAACGAAAAAGCTACAAAATTAAAAAAAAATGTACTAGAGGCTTAAAAGAAACCCCTGTGTTTCGAACAGCGGTATGCTACTGTTGTCTTTATTGTTCATCTTGGTCTATGTAAATATATAACAAAGGACACAGGGTTGGCCTTAAACCGAGTTATCAAGGAGTGCCCAGCCCAGTAGGAAATAATGAGATAACCCGGGTTTTATATGGTTTTACCGGGTAATATTAGGTCATATAAAATACTGGCATGAATTTTAACTGGATTCTGTGATCAAACACAATCCATTTAAAAATATTTATCAACATACTTTGCTTAATAATCAAGTAACTTGTGTAAGATTATCATAATACAAGTGTATACATTGGAGAAAGTATTCGGCAAATAATGAGGAAAGTATTTCTCAATAATCCTCCTCAAAATTTATTGTATGTACCTCCCTAATCAAAAGGTAATTATTCAGATAAGACACTTATATGTTTATATCAAAATAACCAGCCTTTTTCTTCATTAATGCGGGGTTCACACATTGCCGATTATTGCTCCCGTTTGAGATCAGACAGCGATACGACACGAAAAGTGAAAAAGTCGGATTAGTATCCTCAATTATCTGGAATGTCCTATCATTGTCTGAACGCAGTCGTTTTAGTTCGTAACAGATTCCTACTGGTCGGGAAGGGTCCGAATAGTTCGGCAAAGCACCCCGACAGTTAGGTGCGTCCCGTAACATTCGGGGAAACTCAGCCGATTTTGTCTAGTCGGATTACAATCGTGCCTATGTCGTGACAGATTCTGCTGTATCGGATCGAATTCCTAACAATGTTCTGTGTATTCGGGACGGTGTCCTGTGGAACGGGAATGATCTGGAGAAGTCCCGACAATAACAGAATACAATACGACTGAGACCAGACAAAGCCGTTTGCAATACGATAGAGCGGACCGTGATAGGATTACGTTCCGACAGTACCTGATCATCCCGATTATGCCGACAGTTTTCGAACGGATAACTTCCGTCAGCGTCGGTTCACTGTCTTGTCACTATCTGATCTCTGTCGGATTACATTCGGTAGAATCGGGACGCAGTCGTGACAGACTCGGTCGAATTTTACCTGGCGAAAGATACAAATCGAATTTCCATCCACGATTCACAGGATCTTGATCAGACTTTTGACAAATTTTAATCGGGAATGGTCCTGTCAAGGACGGCAGTAAAAATCGTGAATGTGTGACCCCAGCTTAAGGTCTTACTTACATAACCTGTAGGTTGTTTACTTAGCAACATGATTGCATATAATTTAGAAATTAAAATTCACTTAAACACTGCAATAAAATACTTTTATAAAGTTTGGATTATTGAAACAATGCTTGGAAATTGTCAAGTTATCCTTAAATGTATCTTGTTTTCTACCAATATAGAATAAGTGGAGAAGAGAATGAAATGACTCTCATGGGTTAACTGTCTAAAATGTATACATTTAGTTATAATTCTATGAAACTACAACAAGTCTTTACTTTTTTGTGTTGAACAAATCATTTTGCCCAGTATTGCCCTGTATCATCTGTTTCTGGGAGTATTTCCCAGCCCGTGAAAACCCGGGTTTCCCACTGGGGTTTTTCAGGGCGGGTAATACTCATTCAACCAAAAAAGGACACTCTCCAACTTACGAGAAAATAATTCATACTCTGGTTTGTTTATCTTGTATTACTGATAATTTATTCTGGTTAGTTTCTCTTTATCTTCTTAGCTTGTTTTGTTTGTCACCACACAAAAAGGGTAACCAAATTTATTTAAGAACTATCACTTCTCCAAAGATTGAGTCTACTAACTATATATTGTCTTGGTAATCACTTTTGCTTCTCGTATGTAAAAGTAAAGATAATTAATCAACCAGTCATTCATATGTACACGATTCTTTGTTAGACAGTTTGATTTGCAAGAAATTCCGAAAAGTTAGATAATACAACATTATACAACTACTTATTTAATTATTAGCAGAAATCTATATAAATATTCGACGCGTTATTGTTGTCAAATATACCAAATACCATAATAACAAACCTAATCTTGAATTATATCAAATTTGTAGAATTAAACCTGTGACATCACTGTTGTGGCCTTAAGCTTAATTACAGTCGTGTGACGGACAGTTATTGGTTCCGATGAGTTGTTCAAGATTGTTTTACGCGTTTGTTGTTATTCTGTCGTTAGTATGTCGAAATGTACTATTGTATTGTTTGTTTGTGTATCAATTAATTCTGAATGTTTTTGCATTAATATGTAAAGTATTCCTGTCATGTAATGTAGTCATGTTAGTGATATATTAAACGTTGCCATAAAAGCGCTAATACATCAAACCCACCATTTGTTTTAATGTGCCCTGTACCAAGTCATGAAAGTGCAGTTGTTATCTTATAGTTCACTTCTGTATGTGTTGCATTTTCGTTTGTTTTATTGTTGAACTTCAGTGTTTCTGTTGTTTCGATGTTTTCATGTTATAGCTTAGATACAACAAGGCCGATTGTTTGTCCAAAAACCCATTCTGCAATCTTAAAGACTAGACATGATCAATGCGAATCCACTGAAAACAATTGATGATCTCATATTCTGATGAAGGCATTTCAGATACAAAATGTACATGTGGCGTCTGTCGTGTTGCCCATACAAGTATATTTCGGCATTAGAGAAACAGACATCCCTAACGGTTTACCAACTTGTTATTCTGTCAATAAAGTTCGAAATGACGATGTTAATTTTATCACTTGGAACCCTTATTTTGATATTCATGTACTTTTGGGGCATCTAAAATCGCAACTGATTTTGTGGGGTTCGTTTTACACTGTCTTTGGTCTTCTATATTGCATTTAGTGTACTGTTGTTTTATGAGTTTTTTTAACGGAGCAACCCAATTCATCTAGAAACTAGCAACAGAAAACGCAGTCTCTTTCATGTAAATATCGAGTAAAAATGGTGAAACTATTAAAAAGTCAGGTGCTACGAGATTGTCCTTATATAACAGTAAAAATGAAAATTTCACCATTGGGAAGCTATCTGATCATCACTTTATTTCGTCAAGTTTAGTTTCCATTACGCATGTATGCTAATATATAAACGTAAGTTAAGAAATGAATAGGACTGCGTTGTATTTTGATATCTTTTATAGCAAATTCAATCCAATGAATACATTCTGACTAGTTCACAAACTTTAAATAATTTAGTGGACATTATATTTAGAGCTAAACGGAAAATCATAGAATAATGTTATCGTCTTTACAATCTTCCTATGAATCATCCTTATAAAGTATACAACATATTGACAATGAAACAACAAGAAAAGCCCGTTTGATTCCTAAAGGGATGTCGATTGTTTTTTAAAAACCCCATTCTGCAAAAGTCCTTTTTCTACCTACCTGACCTTAAGAAATTTACAAAGCATCTTAATTTGATATTCAAATGTATTTATTAAATCTTGATTACTTTCACAGGGCAGAATGTGGAAAACAAAAAACAGGTAACAGTAACAAAAACATATATAAGACTTTCATAAGTAGGCACAACTAATATGTGTCCTTTGTGTGTGAATATTGATAGCAATTTCACCATTTGAATGGTTAAGAATATACATCGTGACAGTTAATATTCTTTATATTCCCCGCCGAAGACCAGGACTTTATGGTGTACTTAACATATAATCGTGTTAACATTTACCTGTTGCAGATTCGCTTGAAATTCTCATTGTTTTTGGTAAAGTAACACCTTCATCACTAACTGTATCACTAACTGTATAAAATGAAACATTTTAAATAAGCTTTTACAACCTTACTATCATTGTATCCAACACAACATTTAACTACCATTAGATAATCCATGTATCAATGATCAGACATTCATAATGAAATATTGCATGCTGTATCGATTACGTTTCTACGAGAACAAAAGTAACTTCCGCTTTTTATTGTGAAAATATCATGTTTACTTTTTTGTTTTAAATGAAACCAAAACATTGGACTCAAAAAGTATGATTTGTATCACTGTATCGCAATGTTTTTGCTTTTAATCAAAGCTGAAGAAAATATATTGAAACTTCATGTATTAGAGCTGTTTATTTTCTAATTTAAAATTAACTGAACCATGGTAATGGAATGTACAAATGTATACAGATATACGAAAACAACATGTACATGTCGAACTTCAGTTACATACATTATAATATTAGATTTGATTCGAAGGAACAGGAAAACTATCCACCTTTAAAAGAGTAAACTGTTTGACTCAAAGGAGTCCAATGTTTTGGTTTCATTAAAAAAAAAAAACACACAAAAACTGAGCATTTGAATTTTATGAAAACGGAAATATACGACTCAATTATGATAAGTTAACAGCTTTCGTTCGTTCACTACGACGATATTGTAAGCAAAAACATGTCACGTAAATGTTTTATCATGTATATGCTTGTACTTATTCGGTATTCAAGAACATACAGAAACTATTTGCACTTTATTAAACGTTACCAGTGTTTGAACTGAAAGTATGTCAAAGAGCGTCTTGTCCATTTTCTAAAAAAAAAAAAATCATCAAGGTACCAAGACCTTGTTGAGAAATATTCCGTGTCAACTTCACAAATAATACACGATGGTCTTGAAGTATAGATTATTGGTACTGCCGTTGTTTATCATCTACATAACGTGTTATAATATTTTTTTATTTGTCTTTATGAATATTACTTTTACTGTTTAGTCTGCTTTGGTGGTATCCATTATACGTGGCCCTGTACTATACATCCCGTCATTGTGTTATTGTTCTATGATAGTTTTTGTATTCTTGTCTTTCATTCTTGTCTTTACGTTTTGCTAATATGCCTTGTCTAAATGCTTTTTTGAATTTCTTTGTCACATATAACGTGGCTCTGTACATCTCGTCATTTCGTTATTGTGCCATGGTAAATGTTTGTTTAAATACATTTAGTGGTTAGTTTTTATTGTGATTACAAAATTAATACAATGTTGACTGCTGTATCCCTATTTTTGACCTTTATACCTATTATGTCTGTTTGTTTTATTCACATATCGTTGTCAATACAATGAAATTTAACGCGACTGTCATATAGCTAGCAACACAATCAGATTTAATCCACTATTTTCTACATACGACAATGCCTGTACCAAGTTAGAAATATGACAGTTGTTATCCATTCCCTTGGTACATGTATGCTTGAGCTTTTCATTTTTCCATTTGATTAGGACTTTCCTTTTTGAATTTTCCTCTGAGTTCCGTTTTTTTGTGTTTTTACTTTTATCAAAGTGATATCTGATGCAGGCAAATGTATAAGAATGAAATAGAAATTGCAACCATCTTTGGAATTATCAAATTAAAAGTAACATTAAAGGCACATGATGTAATGTAATTAGTAAAAGTTACAGATTGACAGATTACACTACAAATAGCTCAGAATTTGAAAAGACCGAATTGTGTGCTCGATTAGAAACATCGAGCACATATGATACTTTATGAGACTCGATGTAATTTCAACAGAACCTTATTGTACCTAAATGTACTTGAGTTTTCTCTCGACTTTACTAAGTAAATCTGATTCAGTACTTGATAATATTTATATATGAAACAGTCTCGACAGATGTTCGAATTGTCACAACTAAGTATCGACGTGTCTCGACAAGTGTTGGCCTTTACATTTAGGCTACACTTGTCTAAATCAGTCCATGTACCTAAATTATATATTGATCTTACGAAATTTCAGGTGATTTGGTAATTTGATTTATTGCCGTCAAATTGAAGGATTTATTTCATCGTTAAAAAAGGAATCTACATGCAATTTAGGTAGGTTATATTTTAGCCTGAAAAACGTACGGTGGTCATATCCTTTCTTAGGTATTCTCAAAGTATTGAAATAAAGTTATCTTCTCTTATATCATTTTACAATTCTAACTTCAAGTGTAGCTTCTAATCTCATATTACGTTTTTTTTTCTGTACAATCCATACACAATGTGTCAAACTGTAACTTGGTAAAATGCACGGTATCACGATATACAATGTATACCACGTTTCAGCAATGTATGAACACATTCTTTATTTCATATTTGATTTATACTCCCATAACACAGTAACCAATTGTCCCTCCATTGTGTTAAATAAAACAAATCCCTGAATTGTTGATGCATTCTTTTGCACCTACTAGGGGGACGTCAAGTGTCCTTGTTCATCTTTTTTTTGTAATCTTTAGATTGTAATAAAATGTCACAATACAAAAAGTGTCAGGATAAAATTATGAATGGTGTGTGTTTTTTTAGACAGCACACATATATGTCGGTTGCCATTAACAAAATTTACATCGTTTTTATCCTTGATAGTTAATACTGTACTCGACTGAACTAATTTTTACTTGACCAGTCTGACTTGGTCTGAAATGTTCCTGATATTACTCGACTGTAGTCTGAACCATACTTAACCGTCTAAACTTATACTCGACCTTAACTTTACCAGTCCTTAACTATTGTATAAGCTCGATCTAGTCTAAACCATGCTTGACCTAGTCTAAACCATACTAGATCTAGTCTGAAAAATACCCGACCTAGTCTGAACCATACTCGACCAAGTTTTAACCGACCTAGGCATAATTTATAAATCTTTATATTGTATTTCCTTAACTAAGGAACTGTTTTTCACAACAGCTATTTCTCCTGGCCAGAAAATTTAAACAACTCTTTGCAATTTAAAACGTATTCAATATAGCATTGAAACCAAAATTTTAAAACAAACATTATAAAATGGTTACTGGACACATTTTTCACTATTTGCTTAAGCTTGGTATTGATTTAATGTGTCAGTTAAGTTTAGTTCATATAGTGATTATTTTCTCTTCTAAAAAAATATAAATATATATATTATAGTATAAAAAGCAACTAAATAAATTTCAAAATGACACCTCTGATTCTTAAAACCAAGAATTTACATTATTTTGATAATAGATCTTCCATAGCAATCCTTAATAACCATTTAAAAAAGAAATGTGTTTCAAAAATGCAGTGATTTAAATAAGTTTTGTCAATATTAAAGACAAGGTATCCAAGAAGCACTTTAATACAGTTAAGTTTCTCTAGGCAGTACATGTGTGTTTTACAGGTAAAAAAACACCTTAATTTCCTACACTCGTGTATAACATGTACTTATATATTGAATTCAAAAGTCCTTTGTAGTTAAAGTTTAACAGGATGTTGCAATTCTTTTTTTTTTACAATGTATTACTCTTTGACCAGGTGTGGTCTTTTTAATAAGTTTGATCGAAGCAGAAGACATAACTTTATCATGTTTATACTTTTCCACTTATCAAAAATGGAAATTAAAAAATATTCATACATGTACCTTTAATTATTTTATCCATTTTTTATATATGTATATATAATGGTTTACTTTGATAAATTGTTATTTGGATGGAGAGTTGTATCATTGGCACTCATACCACATCTTCCTATATAATATAATCTGATACATGTAGTATATCCAAAATTATAACGAAAATAAATATTTTTCTGAAATAGTATAAACCGTTTCAGTGATTATGTTGGCTGTTGTTACCTCATTAGAAAGACAGTTATTTAACTATTGTAACCTTTGTAGTTTATACTTGTAGGGAAATGCAGTTTAAAAAAGACAGATGCCAAACACGAAGCACCTTAATAAGATTTTATAATCCTAGTACTTTTGATAACTATTTACACCACTGGGTCATTGTCACTGCTGATGGACGTTTCTTCCCCGGGGGTATCACAAGCCCAGTAGTCAACACTTCGGAGTGGACATGAATATCAATACTGTGGTCATTTATATAAATTTCCTGTTTACGAAACTTTGAATTTTTCGAAAAACTAAGGATTTTCTTATCCCAGGCATAAATTACCTTAGCCGTATTTGGCACAACTTTTTTGAATTGTGGATCCTCAATGCTCTTCAACTTTATAAATATTTTGATATGAGCGTCACTGATGAGTCTTATGTTGACGAAACGCACGTCTGGCGTACTAAATTATAATCCTTGTACCTTTGATAAATATTATTACCTTCAGTATAGGTTTGGTTTTCAGGTAAAAGAATTTTTTTTTAAAAACAAAACTCTAAAACTTTATAATTAATAAAAAAATAATTATTATATGATATGATTTAATTTAGCTATATTTATTTCATTAATCTGAGAATCATGTTATTATGTAAAAGTCTGTTTTATTGTGGCTGTTATCATGTCAATGAAAAAAAATTTACTAGTTAAAAATTTTAAAAATAATTAAAGGTTTATTGGTCAATTGTGGTTTAAACTGGTCGAGTATTGTTAAGACCTTTGGTCGAGTTGGATTAAGACTGAAAACTAGAGGCTCTTAAGAGCCTGTGTCGCTCACCTTGGTCTATATGCATATTAAACAAATTACACAGATGGATTCATGACAACATTGTGTTTTGGTGATGATGATGTGTTTGTAGATCTTAACTACTGAAATTCTTGCTACTTACAATTTTCTCTATCTATAAGAAACTTGGCCCTTTTGTTACAGGGGAAAATATTTTGGGAAAATTTACAAAAATTTACCAAATTAATGAAAATTGTTAAAAATTGACTATAAAGGGCAATTACTCCTTAAGGGTTCAACTGACCATTTTGGTCACGTTGACTTATTTGTAGATCTTACTTTGCTAAACATTATTGCTGTTTACAGCTTATCTCTATCTATAATAGTAGTCAAGATAATAACTAAAAATGGCAAAATGTCTTTAAAAATTACCAATTTGGGGATAGCAACCCAACAACCAGTTGTCCAATTCATCTGAAAATTTCAGGGCAGATAGATATTAACTTGATAAACAATTAAACTACTTGTCAGATTTGCTTTAAATGCTTTGGTTTCAAAATTATAAGCCAACATCTACATTTTACTCCTATGTTCTATTTTTAGCCATGACAGCCATCTTGGTTGGTTGGCTGGGTCACTACACACATTTTTTAAACAAGATACCATAATAATGATTGTGGCTAAATTTGATCAAATTTGGCCCAGTAGTTTCAGAGAAGAAGATTTTTGTAGAAGATTACAAAAATTTACGAAAAATTGGTAAAAAATGACTATAAAGGGCAATAACTCCTTAAGGGGTCAACTGACCATTTTGGTCAAATCGACTTATTTGTAGATCATACTTTGCTGAACATTATGATGTTTACTGTTTATCTCTATCTATAATAATATTCAAAAAAAATAACCAAAAACTGCAAAAATTTCTTAGAATTACCAATTTAGTGGCATCAACCCAACAACAGGTTTTCCGATTCAGCTGAAAATTTCAGGGCAGATAGATCTTGACCTGAAAAACAATTTTACTTCGGTCAGATTTGCTCTAAATGCTTTGGTTTCAGAGATATAAGCCAAAATCTACATTTTACCACTATGTTCTATTTGTAGCCATGGCGGCCATTTTGGTTGGTTGGCCGGGTCACCGGACACATTTTATAAACTAGATACCCCAATGGTGATTGTGGCCAAGTTTGGGTAAATTGGACCCAGTAGTTTCAGAGGAGAAAATTTTTGTAAAAGTTAACAGACGACGACGACGACGACGGACGACGGACGCAAAGTGATGAGAAAAGCTCACTTGGCTCTTCGGGCCAGGTGAGCTAAAATAGGTCGAGTACAGGTCGAGAATTAGTTAAGACTGTTTCAGATTAGTAGAGTAATAGGTCAGACTCTTTTCAATGGCAAATATAAGTGTCAAGTACAGATAAGTATAGTCGAGTAATGTCAAAACCAATTCAGACCAATTCAGACTGGTGGAGTAAACATTAATACAGTAAATTACAGAAATAGACCATTTCAGACTATTACTAGTATGTAGTGAATAGAAACATTTGTTATGAAGCTACACTTTTTAAGATGTAATACCACCAAATCATGGTACGTCACATCCGGTTGTATACGAAAATAGGTCGAACAAAAATATTCCCTTGAATTTGACAGTTGTAGGTAATTAATTCTACATTTTATTGCAAAACACATTTCTGTGTCATAAACATATCTATTTGTTATTGTAAAAAAGCACCAGTATTTTTTTTATTTGGGATTTCTATAGAATATTTTGAAAATTTGAGGTTACATGGTTACTAAAGCTTGAACACTGGTTAAATTAGGGAGACTTTGATTGTTTAACTTCCAGTGATGTTAATTTCCTATATGCAATGAAATGTTATGTCAATTTTATTCTATAGCACTGGACAGAATAAAACTTTCGTTGTACCACTATTTCATTATTTGAATCAAAGATAAACTCTGCACATTTTTTTAAACAGTGCAAATATTACAAAGACTAATATGGGAAAATCAATAGTGGTATTACACCTTTATTAAGACATTAACAAAAATCGTCAGAATTTGCGATTAACCTTAAGGAGATAGACAGGATAACGAGACAACACAAGATAATATGTAATATCCGAAGACATACAAGTAGATAAATGAAAAGATGATCACATGTGTGTCCTTATTATGTAACCTATTCAGCAATACCTGCAATTGAAGCTTCTCTTGACGCAGTAAATGATGAAACATGAGTAGTGTCCACAGCTGAAAACCATTATTTCATGATTATTTCATTTTAGTTATCTCTTCATAATTAGCAAAAATACAATATATGTTTATCGCTATATTCTGTATTTTTCCTTTGAATCTTTTTTTGTTATAATTTTCATATCAATTGAGTAGAGTGAGGATGAAAATTAATGCTAGTTTCTAAGGTCCTTAGCAACAGCGCATTAATCCATATCCACGCGTGTCGACCAATCAGAAAAGTTTAGCCGGAACTATAACAAAACGTTATTGGATGGCTTCGCTGAAATGTCAACAGAGATATACAATATTAAGTCATTGTCAGGAAAATATGAACTTTTTTGTATAAGGCTGAGAAACTGGGGAAAGGCGAGGTTCTACCAATCCCTTCCCCCGTTTTGAGCCGAGTACAGAACAGTTGATATTTCTATGACATTGACCTAATATTGTTTTTATACTGCAACTTAAATTAATTCATTGATAGCTTTTCAATCGTAACAAAAATGTCAAACTTATCTTAATCCCTTAATGGACAACGGATTGTGGAGAAAGTTTCCCATGATGAAATTGACATTATACTAAATATAGCTATACCTAGATACAACGCTTCAAATCATAGAAAACTTTGAATATCGAGAAAATTTATGTACACAACAATTTGGAAACATTTCACTTCACGTTCCAAATATCAATTACTGGACATTTAGTAAAAAACGCACTACTGAAACAGAAAAACAAGAAGTCATAACTCAAAATATTAATCAAACATCCAATTTACCACCTAACATTGACTTTAAAAAAAATGAAAATGGTGTTCGCCATAATTGAACACGCCCGATGATCAACTTTTTTCAAATGAATGAACATGCTGTGTGATTACATATTTATATCAAAAAAGCCCGGCCAAAAAATAGTACCAAAAAGAAAATGCATCATCATCGTATAAGATATATTTTTTGCTGGAATTTGTATTAATTAATATTCGAAAATACATATAATAGCGATAAATAGATTATTTGTGTTTTTTTTAATCTTGATGCTGTCGCGCTTCGATGAGATGAGAATAAGAAAATGCATCTCGTTAAAAAACCCATAAATATACTATAATTACCAATATGATATATATAAATCACTCGCCTACACAAACCGATACTCTTAGGACGATAGTTTTGCTGATATTTAGTAAATAGATAAATAATGATTTTAACACAAGAAGAAATTTGAAAATCCTTTGAAAGTTTTATTTTCCTCATTGACATAAAATCTTTCAAAATCACTTAACATGCTTTATTTCTTTAAATGAATTTTAAAATAATCACACATTCCCGGTATCTGTTGTTCCTCATCGAGATAAAATATGGAGACATATATATATCGAATGTTACTATCTATACAAGATACTCTTTTGGACCTCAGTAATTATTTTAATTTTAGTTTCTTGTGTACAATTTGGAAATTAGTATGGCGTTCATTATCACTGGACTAGTATATATTTGTTTAGGGGCCAGCTGAAGGACGCCTCCGGGTGCGGGAATTTCTCGCTACATTGAAGACCTGTTGGTGACCCTCTGCTGTTGTTTTTTATTTGGGCGGGTTGTTGTCTCTTTGACACATTCCCCATTTCCATTCTCAATTTTATTTACTTTTCTACATTGGCTAGAGGTATAGGGGGAGGGTTGAGATCTCATAAACATGTTTAACCCCGCCGCATGTTTGCGCCTGTCCCAAGTCAGGAGCCTCTGGCCTTTGTTAGTCTTGTATTTTTTTAATTTTAGTTTCTTGTGTACAATTCGGAAATTAGTATGGCGTTCATTATCACTGAACTAGTATATATTTGTTTAGGGGCCAGCTGAAGGATGCCTCCAGGTGCGGGAATGTCTCGCTACATTGAAGACCTGTTAGTGACCTTCTGCTGTTGTTTTTTCTATGGTCGGGTTGTTGTCTCTTTGACACATTCCCCATTTCCATTCTCAATTTATTGGTATTTACTCAAGTGCCACAATACAGAAAGTTTGTTCCCGGGTCACTGACATACTAATTTAAAATGAGTACACGAGAAAAACAAAACAAGATCCGTATTTGATAGCAATTAACCATATCGCATTCATACAGTTAAGCGCAGACTAAGCATTACATAAAGTAAATCCACATTTAACAGTCAGGGCCGTTACTTAAACAAGTAACGTTTTTTAGTTACTTATATAGGTAATTTTTGTTTTTAAAAAAGATAAAATTACTCAATAGAGTTATTTTAAATTTCAATAGAAGCAGGGACTAAATGTAGTTTTCATAAATTTTTACATCATTTTATATCATAAATTTAAGAATTTGTAAGATTTGAGAGGAGAATAGACATAAAGGGTTACTTTAAAAAGAATGACAAAAATGTTACTTGAATAAGTTATTTTGTACATCTTTGAAAGAATTAGTAATAACACTTATTTTAGGAACATATGTAATTGTTTTGAGTTACAAATTATAAATAACTTCAAGTCTTAATTAATTCATAAGTTCCTATCTGCAGTTGGGTGCAGACCAAGCATTGGACGGGCCGAAAAAGTTAACGCGGCGTTTACTCACGTGCACTTCAGGTAAACGCCGCGTTAATTGTGCGTTAACTCCGAAATTTCAGTAGACATAAAAAGTATACGGGCGTTTACTCTCGCGTTTACCTTCGTGTTAACGCAAAATCGGCGCGTCTTCTAATTTTGTAAAGAATAAACGGGCGTTTACTTTCGCGTGCACTTCCGCGTTAACGTGAAAAGGGCGCTTCTTCTAATTTCGACAAAAGTAAACGCACGTTTACTGTTTTTAGTAAACGCGCGTTAACGCAAAATGTCTTTGTAACCTGGAAACACTTAATGACCTTAAATATCAAATGATCAAGTACAGCAAATGACCAACTGTTCATTTTCGATTGACATATTGACGATTAGAGTTAATTAATAATGTTATTACACCTCTTTAATTAATTGAAATAAATAATAATGGATTTCTTTTTTCTGCAAAAATAAACAGTTCAAGCATGTCTTTTAATCTTAATCAAATAATTAAAGCCACCATAATAAATTCATCACCAAAATCCAGTAGTTTTCACATCTCAGACTGTCTGAATCAGGATGACTCGTATAATAGAATTATTTGACCTCATTAACCGAAACTGAACATAATTGCCCTTCATCAAGTAAATCTATATAGCCGCACAGTAAATCAGTTATATTTATAGATCAGGAGGAACTGTATAATACAAATAACAGCAATATTGGAAAAAAATGACAATAAGGTTCTCATGAATTTATAGTGCCAGACTTTAAGCATGTCCTCTTGATATTGAAAATATTGAATCGTATAATATACGAAGTTTACATACTTCAGACTGACTCGTATAACAAAACTATTTGTCCGCCTCAACTAAAACTGTTATATTTGCAATTTATTATGTAAATCTTAATAGCCGCATAGTAAATCAGTTATATTTTTATATCAGCAGTGGTTTTATAATACAAATAACAGCAATATTAAAATATTGAAAAACAAAATGACTGTAAGTTTGGTTTGATCAACTTATAGTGCCAGCATGTCCTATTTTTATTAAAAAATATTGAATCCTAAACAAATATCAGATGTTTTAATACCTCAGACTGACTCTTATAATAAAATCATTTGTCCGTGTCAACCAAAACTGACCATGTTTGCACTTTATTATGTAAATCTTAGTAGCCGCATAGTAAATCAGTTATATTTTATATCAGGATGGGTTGTATAATACAAATAACAGCAATATTGGAAATAAATAACTCAAACATTTTGTTTCGCATCAATTTATAGTGCCAGTATGTCCTATCTTTATTCAAAATATTGAATGGTAAACACATAGCAGATGTTTTCATACCTCAGACTGATTTGTATAACAAAATTATTAGTGTGCGTCACCCAAAACTGACCATGTTTGCACTTTATTATGTAAATCTCAGTAGCCGCATAGTAAATCAGTTATATTTTTATATCAGCATGGGTTGTATAATGAAATAACAGCAATATTGAAAAAAAATGACTAAAAAATTTGGTTGGCATCAATTTATAGTTTTTAGTGCCAGACTTTAAGCATGTCCTCTTGATATTGAAAATATTGAATCGTATAATATACGAAGTTTACATACTTCAGACTGACTCGTATAACAAAACTATTTGTCCGCCTCAACTAAAACTGTTATATTTGCAATTTCTTATGTAAATCTTAATAGTCCTATTTTTATTCAAAATATTGAATCGTAAACAAATATCAGAAGTTTTCATACCTCAGACTAACTGGTATAACACAATTATTTGTCAGCATCAAGCAAAACTGACCATATTTGCATTTATTACTAAAATCTTTATAGTAGCATAGTAAACCAGTTATATTTTTATATCAGCATTGGTTGTATAAAGAAATAACAGCAATATTGAAAAAAAATGACTAAAAAATTTGGTTCGCATCAATTTATAGTGCCAGCGTGTCCTATTTTTATTCAAAATATTGAATTGTAAACAAATATCAGAAGTTTTCGGACCTCAGACTGACTCGTATATAAAAAATTATTTGTCTGCGTCAACAAAAACTGACCATTTTTGCATTTATTATTAAAATCTTGATAGCAGCATAGTAATTCAGTTATATTTGTATATCAGCATGGGTTGTATAATGAAATAACAGCAATTTTGGAAAAAAATGACTAAAAAATTTGGTTCGCATCAATTTATAGTGCCAGCATGTCCTATTTTTATTCAAACTATTGAATTGTAAACAAATATCACAAGAGATTTTCATACCTCAGACTGACTCGTATAACAAAATTATTTGTCCGCGTCAACCAAAACTAACAATATTTACACTTTATTATGTAAATCTTAATAGCTGCATAGTAAATAAGTTATGTTTTTATATCAGGATGGGTTGTATAATACAAATAACTGCAATATTGAAAAAAAATTATTTAAATTTATATAAACACGAAATCCCGAGGTCCCGAGTTTAAATAAATCTAAATCCCGGCATCCCGAAATTCGTAAAATAATTCCCGGAATCCCTAAATATTTTATTCATGTTCGAATCGAGTATATTTTTTGTACGTCCTAACTATCATTTATCATCGTTTTGGATAAGTCTGTCTAAATTGAGGATATAGTACAAAGTACAAATTTAAAGTCATACTAATACAACACTATTAATATCCAATGCAATACACTGTACAATTCCGTTTCAACATTTGTCCAAACAGAAGCGAAATCATGTAAATCCATGTGAATTACAATTAAAAATAATTTATTAAATGCATCGAGCTAGGAATTCGAAGAGACGTTTAAAAATGGGATACGAAGCAACGTAAACGATGATAGTTATATCCCATCATATACAAATAATTTTCCGATGTGTTGGATAACCTTTCTGTCGGCCTCGATATGTGTACATGTAACGTTTTAAAAGAAAATCTGCTAATCAGTAAAGTTATAGGAACTATTTTAAATTTCTTTAATAGAATTGATATTTCGAATTGAAACTAAGTGTTTTTGAATTGTTTTGGTTTGAAACACATAATTATACCTTAAAAATTAAGATAAAAGTCGTTTTAATAAAATGAATGTTCAAATGAACATGAAGTTTATTTCTTAATTGACACAATCAGTTAACGCGAAGGGTAAACGCACGTTCCAAGTGCACGTAAAAATACATTAATGAAATCTGTAGTAAACGTCCGTTTACTTTTAAATACACGTAAAAATAAAAATATATTTGTGAAATCTGAAGTAAACGCCCGTTTACTACTGACTAAACGGACACAGAATAAACGCCCGTTTACTCGGCTAGACATTAGAAATTTCCATTTCGACCGTCTTAACGTAATTATAGTAAACGCGCGTTTACTAGTAAACGCGAAAACTGAAGTTAACTAACGAAATACGTGCACGCGGCGTTAACTTACGTTTACTTTATGTAATGCTTGGTCTGCACCAAACTGTATTTATATCTGTCTACCTTCACGATTTTGAAGGAAAACGATATTTTAATAGTCCCAAGAAACCAATCTTTGACCAAGAAGCGTCGATATCAAAGATAAATGTGTCAGAAAAGCAATTAGTGTTTCAGAAGAATTTGATTTTATATTTCATGGGAAAAATAACCAGATGACTGTAAAAAATTGTTAAAAGTAGTAAAATTTGTATAATTGGTCACCTATAAAAATAATATTTAGAAAAGTTACTTATTTAAGTAATTTTTAAAATAACCTCGTTTTCAACATTACTTATATAGGTAATTTTAAAAGTTACTTATGTAAGTAAGGCCCCTGACTGGTTAAGGCCACGTGCACATATTGTGTTAGTTAACTGCAGTTACAGCGTTTAATAGTAAACGCACGTTTACTATAATTACGTTAAATGTGGTCAAATTAAAAATTTCTGATGTCTACCCGAGTAAAAGTGCATATTACCCTGTGTCCGTTAGGTCAGTAGAAAACGGGCCTTTGATTCTTAAAAGTAAACTAACATTTATTACTTTTCGCATCAACTTATTTTGTAAATTTTGAAATTATTTTCATGAACATTTGGACATTTTTTGTTATTTTATTCTAAATAACTTTAATTTATGTTGAAATTTTACTACGTATATGTGTTTAAAATCGTACTTGTAATTGTAGGTATTTACTGTTATTATTTGCGAAAAATCAGTTCCTATACCTTGAAATAGCGAATTTTCTATATGTCCTTAAACTTAAAATCCTCTCATGAACGAAAACTGAATGTCAAGAGGTTTTACAAATGTTTAAACGTTTATACACGTAGTTGTAAATCGTATTTGTTTCTGTTGTATTAGTGTGTTGTGTTTGGGATAACAACTCATCCAGTTCATTTGCATTTGGTAGATTTAATTTTGGATCAACGAAATTTGCACTATATATTTGGTTTGCAGTTTAATCATGAGAAACACCCACAAAGCTAGATAATACAATTATTTGTCTAATTACCACTACAATTAAATAATTATTAGTGTTACAATTTTCACTGTTATTAATATAAGTTAGATAAGTCATACAAATCTAATCTTGAAATTCATCCAAATTCTTTCTTAATTTTCGGAACACGTTTTAGAAATTTAAATGTGAAGTCACTTTGGGCGTTGCATTGACTATGGCTAACAGGGCTGTGATTTTGTAATGTATTCGTTTTTTTTCTATAGCTAGTCACCACTTCAGTTTAATCATGTATATCTATTATATAGATTTTTTATAAAATTTGCTGTTTGCAAAACTATGTACATGTATTATACTTGATAAATAATAATGATGTTTTTGTCCCAGGCGGATAACCCTTGCTTCACAACTTTTTAGAACTTTTGGTCCTCGGCAATCTTCAACTTTGTAGTTGTTATGGCTTTTAAACTT
Organism: Mytilus edulis; assembly: GCA_019925275.1. Lineage (NCBI taxonomy): Eukaryota > Metazoa > Mollusca > Bivalvia > Mytilida > Mytilidae > Mytilus > Mytilus edulis. The sequence continues at coordinate 36,569,683 of CM034356.1, read as the reverse complement.
TTTACATCCGAGCATAGTTTTGTGTGGACGTAGTGCGCGTCTGGCGTATAAAATAATTTGTAACCTGTTACCTTTTGATGGCTATTATTCGTTTGTTTCTCTGTCCTATATTTTCTCCCATTTATCTGTTTATTTATTGTAACCCTGTCGTGTAATGTTGTCATTTTGATGTTATGATTAACACTGCCATTAAATCGGGAGGTTTTGACATGCTACAAAACCAGGTTCAACCCATCTTTTTTTTTCATAAAATGCCCTGTACCATGTCAGGAAAATGGCCATTGTTACATTATAGTTCGTTTCTGTGTGTGTTACATTTCGTTGTTGTGTCTCTGTTGTGTCGAAGTTCTCTTATATTTGATTCGTTTCCCTCAGTTTTAGTTTGCAACCGGGATTTGTATTTTCCCTATCGATTTATTATGAATTTTGAACAGCGGTATACTACTGTTGCCTTTATTTATAGTTGCAAGATAAACATCGATTTTGAACTTGTATTTGATGTTTAATTTTCAAATACATAAAGATGTTTAATATCATTAATTGTAATCGCCAAACAGTCAATCGAAAGCACGTGAAAGCGGTGTAAGACGCAAAAGTATTTTTTTTTGATGTCTACTAAAATTTCGGAGTGGACGCAAAGTTACCGCGTGCGTAAACCTTTTTCCATCAATCTACATGCAATTCTTGATCTACACCCAACTGTATATCATATATTCATGATATATGTGTTCGTAGTAATTTTTTGCAATGCAGATTATTTTAAAATTTCTGTTCCAATATTTTCTAAAAAAAAAAAGGCATTGTATTGTATCTATCGTGACTAAGCGGTGACGACGTTGATAACAATTGTCTATACATATCATACAAAAATGCAGAAGTTATTTAAACTTTTCTATATTTAGTGTTACAGTGTTTTTGTCCGTACAGTGAATCCGATGATGTTTTCTAAATAGTAAATAATCTTTTAATTCTTATAAATTATGTACGGATGAAAGCTTAGGGGGATAACACTGATCAGTTTCGGATGTTTCATAAAAATCATACACATAAAAACTTGTTTATAGAGTACTATTAGAAAGTCCAACACAATATTCCAATTTTATTGCCAAATACTAGCTAAAACACTTAAACAAAGAACGAATATTGTTCATGTATCTATAATGTTCTAAATGGAACAATGTTGAAGGCATATTAAGTAGGGAAACATTTAACCTAAAGACGATTACTCAATGTTTTGATTTCAAAGAAATTTTACCGAAACGTTAAATAATACATTTTCTTAAAGGACGTATTTCATTTAATATATTATTCACTTGAAATCCCTCTTTGAGATATGCAAAATATAAGCAGGAACCTCTCTTTCAGTTGTCCTGGACTACGTACGATTGATGTCACCTAGTGAAATTTCAAAATTAAAAAATGGTGTTCTTGTTGAAAAAAAGACACGAATGAATTCGATAAACTAACCGTATACTTCAACCAATGAACTAAAAGTACAGGTAATTTTAATCAGTTGATAAACTCAAATATCTTTTTCGTCATGAACATATCGTGTCAAATATGCAGACTGTAATATGAATGGCGAAGTACGTTACCTTACTCCACTATAATTTAATTTGAAAGTTTCAAACCATTAATGAAATAGGATACATCGTCAGACAGGTAATTTGTTAAAAGAAATGTACTTCAAAAGAGCAACATTAACTATGCTTGTGTATCAAACCTACCATACCTGCACTTGAATCTGCTGTGGTACTATCTGAGGAAACTGTTACAGTAGTTTGTTCTTCTAAAAATAAAATATGTTTTTCTTGAATACATCCTATCGCTGCCTAATCATTAGCAAAAGTAATCAGGTTAGCTTAATAAATATGGTTTAAAGCATATCTGCACAGCTACTGAAGGATGTTCAATTGATATAACCTTTTAATTAGATTAATTGAGTAAGTGTAAACCCGCCTCATTTCAGCGCCTGCCAAAAGTCAGAAGCCTCTTGCTTTTGTTAGTTTTGTAGGTTTTTATCTAAATATATATATATAAAATATATACAACTCGTCTAAACATCAACCCAACAATGTTAGATCTGTAAATTTGCTTTCGCAAATTTTTGGTTCATCCCTCGCCGGGATTCGAACCCATGCTAATGTGATATCGTGACACCAAATCGCCTGCACTGCAACCGTCCCGCTAGACCACAGGACCACCTGGGCTCTCAAATAAAGAGCTTTCGCTGGCCGTGTGTTACCTTTCCTCGTCAGTTTTAATCTAGCGGCGTACTACAGTACATGATATATAAGGCATGAAGATGTTATTGTTACAGATCAGCTAAATTATCTATAGTAAAGGATCCTACAAATTAATGTAATATACAGTCACAGAAAATAATTATATTTATAAATACGTCTGAGTCAGTGACAACTCTACAACAGATGTATCCATCGGATCGCCATCAATGATGGTGATACATGGCTGTGTACATAATGTATATACAACTCGTCTAAACATCAACCCAACAATGTTAGATCTGTAAATTTGCTTTCGCAAATTTTTGGTTCTTCCCTCGCCGGGATTCGAACCCATGCTACTGTAATATCGTGACACCAAATCGCCTGCACTGCAGCCGTCCCGCTAGACCACACGAACACCTGGGCTCTCAAATAAAGAGCTTTCGTTGGCCGTGTGTTACCTTTCCTCGTCAGTTGTAATCTAGCGGCGTACTACAGTACATGATATATAAGGCATGAAGATGTTATTGTTACAGATAAGCTAAATTATCTATAGTAAAGGATCCTACAAATTAATGTAATATACAGTCACAGAAAATAATTATATTTATAAGTACGTCTGAGTCAGTGACAACTCTACAACAGATGTATCCATCGGATTGCCATCAATGATGGTGATACATGGCTGTGTACATAATGTATATACAACTCGTCTAAACATCAACCCAACAATGTTAGATCTGTAAATTTGTTTTCGCAAATTTTTAGTTCTTTCCTCGCCGGGATTCGAACCCATGCTACTGTGATATCGTGACACCAAATCGCCTGCACTGCAGCCGTCCCGCTAGACCACACGACCACCTGGGGTCTCAAATAAAGAGCTTTCGCTGGCCGTGTGTTACCTTTCCTCGTCAACTTTAATCTAGCGGCGTACTACAGTACATGATATATAAGGCATGAAGATGTTATTGTTACAGATCAGCTAAATTATCTATAGTAAAGGATCCTACAAATTAATGTAATATACAGTCACAGAAAATAATTATATTTATCAGTACGTCTGAGTCAGTGACAACTCTACAACAGATGTATCCATCGGATCGCCATCAATGATGGTGATACATGGCTGTGTACATAATGTATATACAACTCGTCTAAACATCAACCCAACAATGTTAGATCTGTAAATTTGCTTTCGCAAATTTTTGGTTCTTCCCTCGCCGGGATTCGAACCCATATATGCATGCTACTGTGATATCGTGACACCAAATCGCCTGCACTGCAGCCATCCAGCTAGACCACACGACCACCTGGGCTCTCAAATAAAGAGCTTTCGCTGGCCGTGTGTTACCTTTCCTCGTCAGTTTTAATCTAGCGGCGTACTACAGTACATGATATATAAGGCATGAAGATGTTATTGTTACAGATCAGCTAAATTATCTATAGTAAAGGATCCTACAAATTAATGTAATATACAGTCACAGAACATAATTATATTTATAAGTACGTCTGAGTCAGTGACAACTCTACAACATATATATATATATACAGAGTCTATAAGAATCCATCAACCAGTAAACTCAATAGGTATTGGATCATCAAAATTGACAATACTACACAAACAGGAAAAATTATATGAGTCTAAAAGATTGTGTAATAATACCGATAAATAAATGGAAAACAAAACACTAAAAAGTTTTGAATATCATGGCACAAAATATATATATTTGTTATGGATTTTAGTGTGACGTCCATTTTCATTTAACAAATACGAATTATTGTTTAGGGGACAGCTAAAGCACGCCTCGTGGTGTTTTTTTTTGGGCTGTATTGGAGACCAATTTTTTTATGAATGCTTTTTTCTACTCTCTGATATCCCTTTGGTATCTTGTGTCTCTCCTTTTAGACAAATCGGCCTTAACGATTGCAGTTTAATGATAAAAAATGTATATCTGAAAGCTTCCAACCCATCTACAATCTATATTTCCTAAGACAACAACAAGTTGCCTTACTCCACTATAATTTAATTTGAAAGTTTCAAACCATTAATGAAATAGGATACATCGTCAGACAGGTAATTTGTTAAAAGAAATGTACTTCAAAAGAGCAACATTAACTATGCTTGTGTATCAAACCTACCATACCTGCACTTGAATCTGCTGTGGTACTATCTGAGGAAACTGTTACAGTAGTTTGTTCTTCTAAAAATAAAATATGTTTTTCTTGAATACATCCTATCGCTGCCTAATCATTAGCAAAAGTAATCAGGTTAGCTTAATAAATATGGTTTAAAGCATATCTGCACAGCTACTGAAGGATGTTCAATTGATATAACCTTTTAATTAGATTAATTGAGTAAGTGTAAACCCGCCTCATTTCAGCGCCTGCCAAAAGTCAGAAGCCTCTTGCTTTTGTTAGTTTTGTAGGTTTTTATCTAAATATATATATATATAAATATATACAACTCGTCTAAACATCAACCCAACAATGTTAGATCTGTAAATTTGCTTTCGCAAATTTTTGGTTCATCCCTAGCCGGGATTCGAACCCATGCTAATGTGATATCGTGACACCAAATCGCCTGCACTGCAACCGTCCCGCTAGACCACAGGACCACCTGGGCTCTCAAATAAAGAGCTTTCGCTGGCCGTGTGTTACCTTTCCTCGTCAGTTTTAATCTAGCGGCGTACTACAGTACATGATATATAAGGCATGAAGATGTTATTGTTACAGATCAGCTAAATTATCTATAGTAAAGGATCCTACAAATTAATGTAATATACAGTCACAGAAAATAATTATATTTATAAATACGTCTGAGTCAGTGACAACTCTACAACAGATGTATCCATCGGATCGCCATCAATGATGGTGATACATGGCTGTGTACATAATGTATATACAACTCGTCTAAACATCAACCCAACAATGTTAGATCTGTAAATTTGCTTTCGCAAATTTTTGGTTCTTCCCTCGCCGGGATTCGAACCCATGCTACTGTAATATCGTGACACCAAATCGCCTGCACTGCAGCCGTCCCGCTAGACCACACGAACACCTGGGCTCTCAAATAAAGAGCTTTCGTTGGCCGTGTGTTACCTTTCCTCGTCAGTTGTATTCTAGCGGCGTACTACAGTACATGATATATAAGGCATGAAGATGTTATTGTTACAGATAAGCTAAATTATCTATAGTAAAGGATCCTACAAATTAATGTAATATACAGTCACAGAAAATAATTATATTTATAAGTACGTCTGAGTCAGTGACAACTCTACAACAGATGTATCCATCGGATTGCCATCAATGATGGTGATACATGGCTGTGTACATAATGTATATACAACTCGTCTAAACATCAACCCAACAATGTTAGATCTGTAAATTTGTTTTCGCAAATTTTTAGTTCTTTCCTCGCCGGGATTCGAACCCATGCTACTGTGATATCGTGACACCAAATCGCCTGCACTGCAGCCGTCCCGCTAGACCACACGACCACCTGGGCTCTCAAATAAAGAGCTTTCGCTGGCCGTGTGTTACCTTTCCTCGTCAACTTTAATCTAGCGGCGTACTACAGTACATGATATATAAGGCATGAAGATGTTATTGTTACAGATCAGCTAAATTATCTATAGTAAAGGATCCTACAAATTAATGTAATATACAGTCACAGAAAATAATTATATTTATCAGTACGTCTGAGTCAGTGACAACTCTACAACAGATGTATCCATCGGATCGCCATCAATGATGGTGATACATGGCTGTGTACATAATGTATATACAACTCGTCTAAACATCAACCCAACAATGTTAGATCTGTAAATTTGCTTTCGCAAATTTTTGGTTCTTCCCTCGCCGGGATTCGAACCCATATATGCATGCTACTGTGATATCGTGACACCAAATCGCCTGCACTGCAGCCATCCAGCTAGACCACACGACCACCTGGGCTCTCAAATAAAGAGCTTTCGCTGGCCGTGTGTTACCTTTCCTCGTCAGTTTTAATCTAGCGGCGTACTACAGTACATGATATATAAGGCATGAAGATGTTATTGTTACAGATCAGCTAAATTATCTATAGTAAAGGATCCTACAAATTAATGTAATATACAGTCACAGAACATAATTATATTTATAAGTACGTCTGAGTCAGTGACAACTCTACAACATATATATATATATACAGAGTCTATAAGAATCCATCAACCAGTAAACTCAATAGGTATTGGATCATCAAAATTGACAATACTACACAAACAGGAAAAATTATATGAGTCTAAAAGATTGTGTAATAATACCGATAAATAAATGGAAAACAAAACACTAAAAAGTTTTGAATATCATGGCACAAAATATATATATTTGTTATGGATTTTAGTGTGACGTCCATTTTCATTTAACAAATACGAATTATTGTTTAGGGGACAGCTAAAGCACGCCTCGTGGTGTTTTTTTTTTGGCTGTATTGGAGACCAATTTTTTTATGAATGCTTTTTTCTACTCTCTGATATCCCTTTGGTATCTTGTGTCTCTCCTTTTAGACAAATCGGCCTTAACGATTGCAGTTTAATGATAAAAAATGTATATCTGAAAGCTTCCAACCCATCTACAATCTATATTTCCTAAGACAACAACAAGTTGAAATGCTGTGAAAAGTAAAATCAAATGACTTTATGAATCCTTTTTCAATGGAATTATACGCAATAATGTTGATCAATATTGTTATCACCTTCATCTTGATAACGAACCTCTGTAAAAATTTCGACAGTGCTTTTGTTTTTGACAGAAACTCATTTAGAATAATTTTTCGTCGTTTATATTCTTATTTCAGTGTCCATTCAACATGTTCAATGGAAGATTATTTAAATTAAAACTTTACAAAATTAAAATTGCATTTCATCGAATAAGTGTTTGATCTCAAATAATATATCAGCTTCTAAATACTGTATACATATTACCGTGATTGCAAGAGTAACTCCTTGAGTTAAAATTAACTCTTTGATTGGTGTCCGACCGATCTTTATACATACTTAAAATAAAATTCTTAACAATACAACTAACCTGTACATAAAAATGTAATTGATATCCTCTTTTTGAAAGTAAAACACTTATTGTAATCCAATATAAGCGACGTCATTTCAAACTTGCAGATGTTGTAGAAATAGTTGTCTATGCAAAATTGTTTCAATGTTTTTTCAATTTCATTTTTCTTATTTGTGCACTCTTTTTCGTTATTTGAATTACTAAGAGATGGATACAACGCTATATCTAATCCTTCTTTTTGAAAATAAAGTGTTGCACATTTCTCTATTTTGTGCTGATTTTTGATGCTTAAACAAGAGTCATTGTATTCTTCGTCCTCTGAAATAAAGAAAGCATACTGTAATTCTGCAAAAAACACAAGTTTCTATATGAAGGAGTAAGGTGCATACCACCTGAAAAAGTATGCTATTGGTAATTTAGGTAAATTCAGAAAAGCGCGTGGGACGCTTTAAATGTACAACGTTTTGTTATGAATTTTGTTTGTCCTCATGTTTTTTTAACAGATCACATTTGATACAACTTGGGACAATTTTTGCTCTGTGTTTTTGTATTGAAAAAAATTAACATTGACCATACGCACAGAAGGCGACGCAACGTATATCGACAAGTATCTCTTTTTTTTCTTTTTTATACAAAATAAATCTTTTATTGCCATTTCTCTGCTGTTTTTACAATTTACTCGACTCACAGCATTCAGTTAGGTATCCCTGTAAATTAGTTATTGTTTAACGAGGGAGATTATATTATAAAAATGATATCTATTAAATATGGTTGGTTATCAAATGCATCGATTGATAATTTACTTTTGAAGTCTTTATTATGTTACGTACCTACGGAAATTGTACTACATGTAACTATTGTTCGATTGTGTTTATAATCTAATCTTTGACATTAACCTTCATCAAAATATTTCACGTGCAAGTTGAGATGATTGGATAATTAAAGAATATCACGTATATTGATTTTGAGGATCTGAACTTAGTACTTTAAATGGTAAGTTTTGGTAAATTTTCCATTTTTATAGAATTTATAGAAAGAATCATTATTTATCAGTAGACAATACAGGGTCAATGTTCAATGTTGTATGGGTAAATACGTTGAACATTTATCAGATTTAAACTCACACATGTGTGATCTTTAAATTTCGCAGTTGTTTACATTTCATATATCAAAGTTATCCTAAGTTATATGTATAATTATACTAAAAAAGAACAAAAGGCATGTACAATATAAACATCGTAACGGTTATTATTTATTTTTAAAACATTATACAAAAACCTCCTTGATGTTTTATAGAGAAGTTTCATATTTTCAAAGTATTGTGCAAATTCAAACTTAAAAAATGTATAACATCAACATTATCTTGTTTATACTCTGATGCATATGTAGATTTATAAGTAGAGAAGATTACTACAGATTGATTTCTTAGAAGGTTTTATCATATATGTTGTAGCCAAGTATGAGATTTTTGAAAGTGATTATCTCTGTCCCAATTTTTATTTTATCAAGCAGTACTTAGACCTTTTTTAATTTTTTTAATTCAGGGTTTGTCTGTCTTACCCAACAAAGTCCAGCGAAAAACGCACCAATATATAAAGATTATGTAAATTGTTTCCATTTGTTACTTTGATTGATAAAGTTTAACGCTTTATTAGATCAAGTTTTCTGGACTTGTGTTTTTGCATTATTTTTTTTTAGAAGTCGTTATTGTTAGAAATGTTTTATTTACAAAATTTGATAGTTTATGTAGTATGAACAAATGAAAACTGAAATTCTAATTGAAATACTACATTGTATATTGACTTCTCTAACTATTGTGGTTATATTTGATAAGTCTGATAATTCAAATGCGTTGCTCAAAAATCGTAAATATATTTAAAACGTTAACTTATATAAAGGCAACAGTAGTATACCGCTGTTCAAAACTCATAAATCCATGGACAAAAAACAAAATCGGGATAACAAACTAAAACCGAGGGAAACGCATTAAATATAAGAGGAGAATAACGACATAACACTAAAATGTAACACACATAGACAAAATCCCACGAGAATAACAAATATAACATATATATATAACATCAAAACCAAATACATGAATTTGGGATAGACAAGTACCGCGACACGTCTTATCGCAATGTGAATTTACACTCAAAAATAAGAGAAAGCAAACGACACAACGTTATAATGTAAAACACACAGAAACGAACTATAATATAACAATGACCATATTCCTGACTTGGTACAGGGCATTTTTAAAGGAAAAAATGGTGGGTTGAACCTGGTTTTGTGGCATGCCAAACCTCGCACTTTTATGGCCATGTGAAATATAACATCAAAATGACAACACAGGACTACAATATAAATAAATTGGAGAACACAATTGACAAAGAATCACACGAACAACAGCCAACAAAAGGCAACAAGTTCAAAATTTTAATACGCCAGAAGTGTATTTTGTCCACACAAGACCTATGTGTGACGCACAGATACAAAAGTTTGAAAGCCTAAACGAGTACAAAGTTGAACAGCATCGAGGACCAAAAGATCAAAAAGGTTGTGCCAAAAACGGCAAGGGTTTTCTGTTAAGTAACCAGAAAATCCCTATAATTTAGAGTAATTTATACTTTAGCAAACAGTAAATTTAATAAAATGAATATTCAAAAAATGTACATGATAAAGCTGAAGTATTAACTAATTACAGGAAACAACTGAAATACATTTACATAACCAGACATTTGAAACACAAAAGTAGACACATCCGAATACGTTTAAACCTCTACGCCAAGTGACGTCCTATTTGAAACTGAAAAATGACGAAAAAATGACGTCATTTGAATTAGTAAAACAGAGCATCAAAAAATGAAAAATGACGTCACATAAGAATGAATAAGATAGAATTAGGATTAATTTAAGATTATATATTTGAACTAAATACTGATATTGCATTTAAATAACAAAGCACATTTTAATTCTTATTAATATAAAACTGAGGTAGCAATTAACTATATTATAAAACTATGTCAGGTTTGTTATGAATCTAACTTCAAACGTAAAATATCGTACTGATTACTTTGAACGAAATCAAATCTGATAAATGAATAATCTTTACCATAACACATAAATATAATAGAAAAGACGTCAACACATTTGACAAAATCCGATGAGAATTACAAATATAACATTAAACATTTAAACTAAATACATGAATTTGGGATGGATAAGTACCGTACCACGTCTTACAGTAATGCGAGTTCACACTCGGCAAAACAGTCACAATCGGGAATAAGTCACGTTTGGTAATTAAAAGATTAGACGACATTATGACAAAACACAATCTACCATGTGGTAAAAATGTCCTTAGCTAGTTTGGTCAACGAAACATCGTATGGATCCACCAAATCGTGATGGTGTCCATAAAATTTACGGAGTGTCAATTTTAATCTGTCCTCCTCATAACTTTGTTGGAGCAGTTTCTGCGTAAGGAGCACACTCCTGTATATGAAGTCCGTATAGTGTGAACAAGCACGAGAATAACGTGTCAGATGGTGGGAAAATATTTTAACGTGTATAATGAAACTATATGTATTTGATGTTGAGAAACCTCTGTGAGTTCAAAAACAAAACAAAAAACAAATCATGTGATTGTGTCACGCAAAAATATTCATTGTCGTTTTTTTTTTTTTACAAAAACACAAAACAATATAAAAAAAACCTGAACAGTGAGCTATTATATCTGACATGTCAGACAAAGTACTTTTCAAAAGATTCAAATTAACATTTCATAATCTATACTTCTACAGGAAGAGAGCGGGTAATAATCACGTACCTTATAAGCAACATGACTTTAGAAAATGACAATACGAATTCTAAAATTCAGGCTATAAACAAAGACGTAAGTTATGGTTAAGTAATTTTAACTTTTCTTTGATTGATGCAGAACAGTCTTAATATATAAGTCTAAACATGTGCAAACTCTATGACAGATCAATCCTTTCTATCATCAGTAAAGCTTTAATTCGGCTGAAAATACATATGTTGTTGAAATTTTATAATTGCGCTAAATATACACACAACAATGTCAAATCTGACATTTTGCGGACACGGACGCGACTGTTTGTTCTTCCCTCGCTGGGATTCGAACTCGTGTTATTGAGATATCGAGACAACATCACCTGCACAGTGTTCAGCGCTTATGCCCACACGGCAAACTAGTATGAAATACAAATTCAGCTTTTGGTGGCTTAATGTTACCTTTACTTGTGAAGTCTAGAACACAGTACATGATATACTAGGTATTATTATAGAATTGATTGCAGATTATCTAAGTTATCTCTTTCGTAAATGCTAGTAAGATGCAGTAACATAACTGTTTTTAAGACAAGTACGTCTAAACAAGTCACAACTCTTCGACCGATCCATCCACAAGGGAAGGTGAAACACGGGCTGAAAACATTAATTTTGTCATATCGGTGCCTTTTATATCTGTATGGATTTTGCTCATTGTTAGAGGCAGTACGGTGACCTTTAGTTGTTCATTTTTGTGTCAATTGGTCTCTTGTGAAAAGTCATTGGTAATCATACCACGTCTTTATTTTTTTATATTGAAAGAACAGGCAAAACGTCAGTATTTATTAAAATCCCCCCAAAAAACTGTGTTAATCATCACCTAACTATTTGAGATAATATGTGATGATGTTAATGGTATGATCAGCCTTCAAACGTAGTTGCGGGTAAGGATACATAGTGAATAGTTTGTTCTTATGTTGTACTGTTATACCACTGTCCCAGGTTAGGGGGAGGGTTGGGATCCCGCTAACATGTTTAACCCCGCCACATTATTTATGTATGTGCCTGTCCCAAGTCAGGAGCCTGTATATTCAGTGGTTGTCGTTTGTTTATGTGTTACATATTTGTTTTTTGTTCATTTGTTTTACATAAATAAGGCCGTTAGTTTTCTCGTTTGAATTGTTTGACATTGTCTTATCGGGGCCTTTTATAGCTGAATATGCGGTATGGGCTTTGCGCATTGTTGAAGGCCGTACGGTGACCTATAGTTGTTAATGTCTGTGTCATTTTGGTTTTTTATGGATAGTTGTCTCATTGGCAATCATACCACATCTTCTTTTTTATATTAACCAATAGTGAGAGATATTATCGAAATAATTGTGCAAATCGTGATACAAGCATGACCTTTGGTATAAGGCTTAAGGTTAACCATACGATAACTTAACAAAATCAGCTGCTGGCCATAAAAAAAGATGGCCACCGCTCATTTTGCAAATGGCTTCATATACAATAGGTTACATTTCGTAAATCTTTTGTGGCTGTTTTATAGGTTCATTTCAAATTAAGTTTTGATAAATTGTAAATAACAGTTCCTAAAGTACAATAAAACAATACATATATGACAAAAAAAGTGACTTCCGGTTCCAAAATGGCGGAAAAAATTTGTTGAAAATGGCTTCATTTCGTAAATCATTTGAAAGTTGTGTTTAAGGTATAACAAAAGTAAGTTTTGATAACACGTACATAATTGTTTCTCAACTACGATAAAACAATACAAAAATGACGTTCCAAAATGACGGCAAGAACGTTGAAAAAGGCTACATTTCGTAAATTCTTTAAAGCTGTGTTGTACTTAAAATCAATATAAGTTTTGATAAAACGTATTCCTATAGAACGATGAAACAATACATACATGACGAAAAAGTGATTTCCGGTTTCAAAATGGAGGCAAGAACGTTGAAAAATTCATATTTATTTTCATTTTATTCTTATTTACAAGAGATATCACTTACTTTGCTTATAAGTTCAAATACCTAGTTTGGTCAGACAAGACGAGTTGCGTTTCTTATGGTTATCTGACAGTTGCCATATACACAAACCCGTACTTAGAATTTTGAACAGTAGCGTTTATAGTTATCAACACCGCTGGATGTTTTGCATCCACAGTGCAAAAGTTCCTGATATGCGGATGCATCGGCAGCCAAAGACGTCCATTTTGGTTTTCAACTGTCACGGTTTCTTTTTCTTTCATCCAAACCCAGTGATCATGACTTGTTACGAGTATCTGCTGGGTGCATACAACCAATTGAGTCCATGTATATGCTTCGCTTTTTATGTGCTCCAGAAGAGAACCTCTGGTAGGCGAAATAGCATCATAAGGGTGCTGCATCCTGACAATGATTCAAATCGTGTCTTGTTAACAGCAAATGTTGATGTTGCCTTACATGATGCAAGCAAAGGCTTCTTTGATGTCCATCATGTCTGTGTCTTCAATCAAATTTAAAGCGAGCAAAACTATCCTTTATATCTGAAAATACTTCCCATGTCTGCAAAGCTGACCTCTCCACTTTCCAAACAAATTTTGACAAAGTGTCACATTCACAGAATACATGGAAGGAAAGATTTGCAGCTGCACGAGGACCAAACACACTTGATGTCATATACATGAAGCCATCCTTCAAAAACCTATCCACAATTTGTCCATACCTAATACAGCGAGAGCTGCAATCCCCAATACTTCTAAATCTGTGTCAGTACTACTTAAAATTACTTTTATCAAACATTTTTAGCAGCAAGCTTATTATGGACAACCATACGTGTATCTGTTTGTTCGTGGTTATAGCAGCTAGAAAGTATCCGGATTCAAATTGCAAAGAATATCTCACCTTCAATAATATAAGCTTTTGTTTTAGTCTCTAAAGAAGCAATTCTGCCGGCAAGAAACTTGAACCATTTCGTTTTGTTGTCATCTTCAAAGAGACTACTCCAAACCCAGAACCAACAATTTTTCGTTTAGCACCAGCACCTTGCCTTTTCTCGGTCCAGCCTTTAAATTATTACTGTAGAAAACATCACATACAATGTCTACTCTTAAACAGTTATAGGTGCAATATTTTATGTAAGGCAGTAAAACATCATTTGCATAATCATCAAATATGTTTGTACGTGATGGCCTTGAATAAACCATTACTGGCAAACCAACGATAACTGCGTCAGAATTAAAATCAGTTGATGGCAAATCGCACAATGTTTCAAAAATACCAATTTGCTGCGGTCTAATAACATTGTTTAAAGCGATATTCTCAGACAAAGACAGAGGAGTAATTTGGTTTTTGCGGATAAACATATCTTCCAATTCGATATGTCTACTTTGAAGAGAAATGAAAAGTCTATTAAAAAGATCGTTATCACTTTTCATGTTCTTCATTTTAGTTGTTTGGCGAAGACATTTCCAGTTTCAGTTTACGGCTTTAATAGGAAATAGTTCTTTTTTTATCTGGTTTTTAAAATCAGATTCTCCGTCGTTTTGCATTTGCTTCATAAGATCTTCGTTCTGTTCGGACCAAATATTTTGAGATTTATACATATCTCACATGACTGCGAGTCAACAATTATATTAAAAGAATCAGTTTTGTACAAATCTGACAAATTGCATCATTCTGTTTTTGTGTTTGATTAATTGTGATATAAGAAAACAACTTGCTGGTCTTTCGTACCCTGATATTACCATTTGTAAATTCCATTGCAACTTTTTGGGTGGTGATCGTGAAGCCGGGAAGCCATATCTCGGAGATGGATCAGTAACCATCGAGTATAATTAATACGATCTGGACTAAAAAAATACGGTATCATGCTTGATATGCGCTGATTGTGAGGTACGATATCTGACTTATAAAATGCGCTTACGACCGAAAGCACAAGACGTTCTTATAGCTATAGATTCATAATTGAACTATGATCGAGATTGCTCTCTTTCCTTACGCCAGTCTATCAAATAATCGAACGACACAGAGTCATGAGCTATATTTTCTGCGTTTAGACATTAATAGTTTAATCAAAACACACGAAGTTATCTGATGTTGTTCATGTGTAGTCCTAGGTACATTTAAATATATATAAAAATAATAAGACGTTCTAGGGGTTGCAATATCGGCTTCAGTGAGGGCACAAGTCCGTCAACTTTAACGCATTATATCACCTTTTTTTTCAAACAAGCCATTTCAATGCACTATCCACCAAACATAACGATAAACGTATCTTCCCCGTACAAATCTTGACATTCCCGCTGAATTTGCTTAACCAATACAAAAAGTGGGTGATATGCAGCTATAATTGTATTTGGCCGGAACTTCGAAAGTCTACCACTTTTTTTTACCTTATCCATTCAACTAAATGAACATGTTTTCAAACATTGGCATCATAGAAGTTACACTTACTTTAAAACATGTAAAGGAAGAGCATATATTTTTAAAGGAATACAATGACAACCAAGATATGTTTATTATATTCAAATTCTCGTCTGTTAGACATACTACGATTTACAAACTTGTGCCCTGGTAGTGGGACCAAATCACTCTGTATGTCTATAAATAGTTTGCGCATGCGCAAGATTGATAAATGCGTTTGTTTCATAACCTTGAAAATGTTATCAAACCAATTCATAATATCATTAAAAATCCAAAAGTACCAAGTAAATTGTAACTAGTTCAAATGGTAATGTGTGAATTTTGATACATTTAACGCATGTGAAAACATTTATTTCTATTGATAATGTCACATGCAAGGAGTGTAGCCACCAAACCTGGTAACATTTTTCACCTTAAGAAGGTCAAAGAAAAAGTTTCCAGAAAAATAAGTATTTTCGAACTTAAAAAAAAACAGCCATTTTTGAAAAAGGCCGTGGCCATCCCGAAAAAATGATTTTTTTCATGGCCATCATGTATACAATAATGATGTTTCGTGCTTATTTTCATGCTTGTATCGTCATTTGCATCTGGTGCAGAAAAATTGGTACCGTTTATGTTATTACTAGCACTGGGTCGATGCCTCTGCTGGTGGACTGTTAGTCCCCGAGGGTATCACCAGCCTTTTAGCCAGTACTCCGGTACTGGCATGAACATACGGATTTTTTTGTGTTGTTATATTTGCTGTGACAAAATATTAAAAATTATTATAAATTAAGGAATGTATCTCCCTCATGCAAAGCTCTGATTCCTTTCACGGATTTGGCTATACTTTTTGGAACTTTTGGATTATAGCTCTTCATCTTTTATATAAGCTTTGGATTTCAAATATTTTGGCCACGAGCATCACTGAAGAGACATGTATTGTCGAAATGCGCATCTGGTGCAGAAAAATTGGTACCGTTTATGTTATTACTAGCACTGGGTCGATGCCTCTGCTGGTGGACTGTTAGTCCCCGAGGGTATCACCAGCCCAGTAGCCAGTACTCCGGTACTGGCTTGAAAATACGGATTTTTTTGTGTTGTTAAATTTGCTGTTACAAAATATTAAAAATTATTATAAAATAAGGAATGTATCTCCATCATGCAAAGCTCTGATTCCTTTCACGGATTTGGCTATACTTTTTGGAACTTTTGGATTATAGCTCTTCATCTTTTATATAAGCTTTGGATTTTACATATTTTGGCCACGAGCATCACTGAAGTGACATGTATTGTCGAAATGTGCATCTAGTGCAGAAAAATTGGTACCGTTAATGTTATTGCACAATTCTCTCGATTTGGCTTGCTTATATATTTCACTATAATGACTTTAAAGCATAGCAATCAAATTATTTAAACTTGACATCATTTTCTATATTTTGCATAAAAAGCATGCAAAACTGTAATGTTTGCCATGGGTTATTAATTTGATACCTTAAACATCGCATTCAATAATATCAATTACCTATACAAGCACCTCCAAAAATGGACATATCGTCAAATGAAATGCTGCCACGCTGTTTCAAAATCCCGTCAAAAATGATTTTATCAGAGTAGACAATATCAACAGAAACTGCCATTTTCTTCCATTTCTCTACGGAGTGTCCATGGATAGTCATAATGTTTCTAATATTGTCACCAGACATTATTTGTACAGTCAATGTATTTGCTATATTACCAATTATATAATACCAAATAGTAAAACAGTATAGTCCAGTAAAACTGATCGGTTCACTATCTAGTCGCCCTTTACCTGGACTTTCAAAAGCTTCAAGATGAAAAAAGAACCCATTTCCTGAAATAATAATAATAGTTATAATAATAATTAAAAAAAAAAAATAATAATAATAATAATAATAATAATAATAATAATAATAATAATAATAATAATAATAATAATAATAATAAAATTAATATTATTATCCTCTGACAAAAATAATCAAAAGTTATAATATGAACTTGTTCTTTGACTCGGATTCAATTTTCTTTTGTGTGGACCAATGACTTCATATCGGAACACCCGAGATATCTATCACTTATGCTTTGACAGTTTGTCGGTTTCTTCACGGTATCGGAGTCTTATGTTGAAATTAAAAAGTGTTAGGAGATATAACTCTATATAATTCCTAATGTCATTTTTGTTTATTTTATAATGTCATGAAGTTTCTTACCATACACAAAATATCCAATGGTTTTATCAATATAAACGTCATATTTACCTTTGACCTTGACCTTAATTCTAAGTTCATAAGGCAAGGACCTAAAGTCAAAAGTATTAACTATATAAGGTTGATCAATTACATCACAATATAGATTACTTTTAACATTTAATGATAAAAAATCAAATTAAATAACAACGCTACGCAAAATAAAAAAATTAGGTTACGACATGTCGGAACTAACAGTTAAATAAAATAATGTTGTGGAAACTGTTGCTGAACTTTACCATTATAAAATAATTTAATTAGACGTTCAGCCATTAAAGTGACAGAAGACCAAAAGACAACTATGCGAGGGCTGTATAGCCAGTTAATGTCGTTAAACACTCACATCATCGAAATGGAAACAATGATAAACTATTTGATTGGCTGATTCAATCTACAAAAACTCATTCCTTGATAGATGAAAATGACGATAAAGGTATATGTTTAACATATACTATAAAAGCAAACAGACCTAGAAAAGTCCATTGCACAAGTTCACTATCAATGTAAATCAATATCTATTTTTTTTTTTTGCTTTATTTTATTAAGACCTCATTACGTTTTGATATGTTCTGTGAGTGAGTTTAATCGGTAACCATGAAATTAACAGGTATAGGCAAATAACTCTAACATCAAGAGTATTAGGTTCAGCAGATTTAAATTCACAATGGCATTAACTATAGGAATTTATATAACAAATATATAAGCGACAACAAAACAGAACAAGAAAAAAATTAGGCGGAAAGACCTGATATTTAGAACAAAACACCACAATAATGAAAACTCTAATGATGATAATCAATAAATAAAAGAAGAGCGACACGGGGGTTCAAAAATGTCTATAATGTTCTAGTACTATTCTCTACTGTTCTAGCACTGGGTTGATGCCACTGCTGGTGGACGTTTCGTGCCCGAGGGTATCACAAGTCTTAGGTGTTGACATGAATATAAATTAAGCGGCCATTTCTTTTTAAATTTAACAAAACAAAACAAAACTTTGAATTTTTCAAAAACTTTGGATTGTCTTATCCGAGGCACAGATTACCGTAGCCGTATTTGGCACTACTTTTTTGAATTTTGGATCCTCAATGCTCTTCAACTTGGTACTTGTTTGGCTTTATAATTTATTTGACATTATCGTCACATGATGAGTCTTATGTAGACGAAACGCGCGTCTGGCGCACTTAATGTTAACATTGGTACCTCTGATTACTATTTACGCCATTGGTTCGATGTCACTGCTGGTGGTCGTTACGTCCCCGAGGGTATCACCAGCCCAGTAGTCAGCACTTCTTCGGTGTTGACATTAATATCATTTATGTGGTCATTTTTTTTTAATTTCTTGTTTACAAAACTTTGAATTTGGATAAAACTTAGAATTTTCTCAAGCATAGATAACCCGAGCGCTATTTTGCACTTCTTTTTGGAATTTTATATCCCCAATGATTTTCAACTGTGTACTTGTTTGGCTTTATAACTTTTTTGACATGAGCGTCACTGGTGAGTCTTATGTAGACGAAACGCGCGTTTGGCGCACACAATTATAATCCTTGTACGTTTAATAACTATTTACACTAATTGGGTCGATGCTTCTGCTGGTGGATATTTCGTCTCCGGTGGTATCACCAGCCCAGTAGTCAGTACTTCTTCGGTGTTAACATTAATATCAGTTATGTGGTCATATTTTTAAATTTCCTGTTTACAAAACCTTGAATTTTTCAAAAACTTTGGATTTTCTTATCCCAGACATGATTATCTTAGTCGTATTTGGCACAACTTTTTGGAATTTTTAATCCTCAGTGCTCTTCACCTTTGTACTTCTTCTGCTTAATAACTTGCTTGATATAAGCGTCACTGATGAGTCTTATGTAGACGAAACGCGCGCACTTAATTATAACCCTGGTACCTTTATTATTTTTTTACACCACCGGATCGATGCCACTGTTGGTGGACGTTTTGGTTCCGAGGGTATCACCAGCGAAGTAGTAGGCACTTCGGTGTTGACATGAATATCAATTATGTGGCCAATTTTATAAATTCCCTGTTTACAAAATTTTTAATTTCTCAAAAAAAACAAGGATTTTCTTATCCCAGACATAAATAAACTTAGCCGTATTTGGCACAACATTTTAGAATTTGTTATCCTCAATGATTTTCAACTTTGTACTTGTTTTGCTTGATAACTTTTTTGACATAAGCGTCACTGATGAGCTTTTTGTAGTCAAAACGCGCGTCTGACGCACTACATTATAATTTTGGTACCTTTGATAACTATGTACCAGTTGGTCGATGCCACTGCTGGTGGACGTTTTGTCCCCGCGGGTATCTCCAGTCCAGTAGTCAGCACTTCAGTTTGACATTAATATCAATTATGTGGTCATTTTTATAAATTCCCTGTTAACAAAATTTTTATTTTTTCAAAAAGTAAGGATTTTCTTATCCTACGCATAGATTACATTAGCCTATTTGGCATAACTTTTTGAATTTTTGATCCTCAGTGCTCTTTAACTATGTACTTGTTTGGCCTTATAATCTTTTTGACATGAACGTCACTGATAAGTCTTGTGTAGACGAAACGCGCGTTTAGCGCGCAAAATTAAAATCCTGGTACCTTTGATAACTATGTTCACCACTGGGTCGATGCCACTGCTGGTAGACAGACGTTTGGACCCCGATGGTATAACCAGCCCAGTAGTCAGCACTTCTGTGTTGACATGAATATCAATTATGTGGTCATTTTTATAAATTTCCTGTTTCCAAAATTGGAATTTTCAAAAACCAAATTATTATTTACATTCGCCGTATTTGGCACAACTTTTTGGAATTTTGGATCCTCGATGCTCTTCGAGTTTGTACTTGTTTCGCTTGAAATTGTTTTTGACATGAAAGTCACTTATGAGTATTATTTAGACGAAACGCACGTCTGACAAACTAAATCATAAACCTGATACCTTTGATAACTATATATACAGATTATAGCTTGTAATTGGTTTTGGTCTTCCCGATATCAACCAAAAAATAGTTGCCTCAACCTAATCTTTATTGTCTAAAGTGTTTGATCACTATTATGCTCTCAAAATTCAAACCTGATTTAATCGAATGATCAGTAGCTGGACCATTTGTCGTGTCACTCCCCTGTACAACATTCCAATATATATAATTGAGATCTGCAGAGGTGTCAAATGTATTATGTAGCGTACATGACTGTTGTTGCTCGAAATCGCAAGTTAGTTTACTGGTTTCTAAAAAAGAGATCAAATGGAAATATATAAAATCAAAAAGGAATATAGACAAAGCAAATTAGCAAAAACAAAAGACCTGTAATGGGTAATTTTTACAAATTGTGACTAGGATGGAGAGTTATTCTTATTGACACTCATACTACATCTTCTAATATACAAGAATACAAAAAAATACCATGAAAGCACAATAGCACAATGACGGATGTATAAGTACCGAGCCACGTCAAATGGAAATTACAAAAAAAAAGTAATAATGTACAAAGACACATGCAAGAACATTGTTACACGTAATCAAGATGATAAACAACGTTAGAACCAGACACGACAATCGTGATATATTTGAAAACTTGATTCGGAATATCTATATCAGCAAATTCTTCCGATGAACTTCTTAGCAATAGGAAGAGACATTCTTTGACTTCACCCTTGTTCGAATATCTGCTTAGACACTGGTGACGTTTTATAAAGTCTAGTAGAAACTGCATGTTGCTAATAAGATAGGATAAGTTTCATTTGGAAAAAAATCTTAGATTTTGAAACTAAGATGTCCGTTTTAATGGAAACAAATCCGATTATGCTAGGTTATATTTTAATTGAAACTGCTTTTGAGAAGGTTTTTTTTGTCTTCGATCTTCACGTGAAAAGTAAAACAACAAAAATACTGAACTACACGAGGAAAATTGAAAATGGAAAGTCCCAAATCGAATGTCAGTATCAAATGACATAACACATGTTCCTCACTTGGTACATGCATTCTCAAATGAAGAAAATGGTGGATTGAATCTGTTTTTTTAGCGCTAAATCTCTCACTTGTATGACGGTCGCATCAAATTCCTTTACATTTAAAACCATGCGTGAACAAAACAGACATAATAGGTACAATTTTCAAAATAATTATGAGTTAATCTTATTTTTAGAGGAGTTAACTGAATGATTATTTTAGTTTTATAGATTGCACCCTATAATCCCACCGTTGATGCCTGCTCGTTTGAATAGCAAATAATTGGAGGAGCTCAAATCAGTGCTTTTAATTACATCTCAACAGTTGTTTATGCACAGTCTGGATCTGCCTCCTTTTGGTAGTAAATTAATGAAAGATAAACACGAAATGAAATAGAATGTTTATATTTTTTCCTAGTTATTCTGTTTTAATGCCTGCGTTTTCGTTTCGAAAGTAACAATAGTCTTAACAATATATGGCACGACTTTGTAAATGTTAAGTAATTTTGTTTATTTTATAAAGGTCTACATGTATTTTTGTGTATTGGTCATACTTCTTTTTTTAGATGTAAGAACAAATAAATGTACCTCTTTCGGACATACAAAACGAACTGACATCTCCTGAATGTGTTAATTTTCTAGAAATCAGATAGAGTATCACGCCACTATTAGATTGAAATATCAAAAAGTGCAGTAAATATTTTTTTGTCAGGATTTAACTTTTGACTTGTGTCAAAGTCCATTAGTGTAACAAATCATATATGGGCGTTTTTCAATAATAACGTGATGTCTAGTCCCCGCCACTTTTAAAAAAAAATGATTTTGATCTTTACAGGTAGTTGTTGGTGCAGTCAGAATATTTAACTAGATTTGACATTCTTAAGCAAAGAAATATACTATTTTTAGAGGGATTGATAAGATATTGATTTCTGAATGGTTCAACATAACCAAAATGGCATGTCCCTAGACCTCCAATTCAACATTCATACTGCAAAATATTGTAAAAGAAGGAAGAAATAAATAGACAAAAATAGTGCATTGATTTGACATATCAACGATATAAGGATGAGGCTTAGAAACGGGGAAATGCGAGGCTCTGCCAAGTCAAGTCAATGCACTATTATTGTCTTTATACTGCAATCTAGAAAAAAAAAACATTTTCGATTGTTGTTTAATGTGTTCATGTTATTTGTTCGATTTCAATATTGGGGAAAATCCAACCTTCAAAAAGGCCTCATATCAGGCCGAGAAATATACAACACAATGAAAACCGCAGTCTATGGTGAACGCATTCGTTTGATTATGGACTAAAATATGAACAATAAGCATAAAACATTATGCTTTATAGGTTTTAGATAAAAATATTAACAAATGAAATTTTTTTCCGAAAAAGTGTTGATGAAATGAGTAAGTGTCGTTACATGCTTTTTTGTATTCATTGGAAACAAGAACAGATTGAAGATATCGTATGAATAATTAAATTTAGTTTCGGCAACATCTATTTAAATGTAAGTTTTCATGAGGGAAGGTAATATCGGGTAGAAATATGGAAGTGTCACATAGAAATATACAGTCAACGCATTTTGCCTGCTTAAATAGAACGAGTGCAGTATAAATGTTATTTGTACTTGATATAAGTTTTATAAATATCAATTATCAAAATGGATATAGGAAGATTCGGTGTGAGTGCCAATGAGACAACTCTCCATCCAAATAATAATTCATAAAAGCAAACCCGTATACATGTAGGTCAATGTACGGCCTTCAAAACGGAGCCTTGGCTCACACTGAACAACAAGCTATAAAGGGCCCCAACATTACTAGTGTAAAACCATTCAAACGGGGAAACCAACGGTCTAATCTATATAAAATACGAGAAACGAGAAACACGTATAAATTTCATAAACAAACGACAACTACTGTACATCAGATTCCTGACTTAGGACAGGTGCAAACATTTGCAGCGGGATTAAACGTTTTAATGGTACCAAACCTTCTCCCTTTTTCTGCAACAATAGCATAACATCACAACATAGAAAAACACACGATAAAATATCAATTTGACGGCTTAACTCAAACAAAAAAACCTAAATTAACACACTGTGAACGAATGAAATTGATCTGCGATATCTGAATGCAAATGCACAGTTAATAAAATATTAGGGACAAACATTCAAGGCCAAAAAGCAAACAAAAAAGTCCAAACAAAGCCATAGCAAAACACCACCACGAAATATTTAACCCTCCGAAAATAATCACTTTTGAAAAAAACGGTTTTAATAATATATACAGGTAAATGAAAAATAACTTTGTCGTTTAGTATACTACCTATGTGTATAAAATTCTTCCAATAATTAGGAATACCAAGAAAGTTCTGTCATATAAATACATAATTTAACACAAGATACAAATTGGGGTGAATATCAGTAATAAAACTATACAATTAGAGCTAGCTAAAACTTCCCTGTATAGATTTAAAAAGAACAATCTTGAAGTTCATTCAAAAATAAATAAATTTGGTGTTTTTACTGTCTTCTGATTGGTTAAAATTATTAGTTTTATTTTCAATGTTGTCAATTTTGATGGTGACACGCCCACTCTGACGTTGTGTATTCATACGCCAACATGTGTGTGCGTTGTTATTGTTAATATAAATAATAAAAAAAGTTCTTTGAGCCTTATTTTTGATAGAAATTTATTTACAATGAATGGCAATAATTTATTTTGATTTTATTGAACCATAAAATTATTTTTTGACTCTTCACATTTTACATAATCCGCTTCGCGGATTATTCAATGTGAAGAGTAAAAAATTAGTTTTATGGTTCAATAAATTCAAAATAGATAATAGCCATTCATTAAGTAGTACGAAGAAGTGAAAATTAGTAGATATTCCAAATAATCAAAGCTGGTATATTTGAGAGTACTCGCAGTTTCTGACAGCTAGTTGAAAGCCAAACATAATTAATAATAAAAAAAATCATTCATCAGAGACTAAAATCAACTAAAACGCATCGCAGTGATTTAGTATTTTAACGTCATGAACAGTCAGAGAACAACAGTTAGAGCCAACATATTTTCATAAACAGTTTTTGACAAAGGATTTTAAATTTAAGCAGGTGTTTCCCTGACAAAATTTCCAACACGAAATGAAGTCATTGAATTTTTCGGATAAATACTTATATAAAATCAATGCTCGAAAGAAATGGACTGCATATATAGATATAGGAAGATGTGGTGTCAGTGCCAATGAGACAACTCTCCATCCAAATAACAATTTATAAAAGTAAACCATTTAAGGTCAATGTACGGCCTTCAACACGGAGCCATGGCTCACACCGAACAAAAAGCTATAAAGGGCCCCAAAATAACTAGCGTAAAAACATTCAAAAGGGAAAACCAACGGTCTAGTTTATATAAAAACGAGAACAGAGAAAGACGTATAAATTACATTAACAAACGACAACTACTGTACATCAGATTCCTGACGTACACAGCAAAAAGTGCCACGCATGTTTCACGCATGGTAAAGAAAACGTGTGTAAAACGTATGTTTTTTGTGCGTTTAACGCATGTTTTTTACAACATGCGTATAACAGGCGTGCAAAAACATATATTAAATATGCGTTACAAAACGCATGAAATATTTCACATGTGTAAAACATGTGTAAATACAAACTCATGTAAAATACATGTTTTACATGCGTTTTACATGAATTTCAAAATTATATTTTTTTTATGACTGATTTTTTATCTTTGGCTTATTTTTTTTTAGTTTTGTAGTGGAAATTAACTATTTATAAATGAAAGACATGATTGGAACCCCTCCTTTATCCTTGGTTGGGAAACCCCTTTGAAAAATGGGCTTAATTGGCTGGATCCGCCACTGAAGAATGTAATAACTTGAAAGTTTGAAAAATAAATGAAAATTACAAAAACATGTCTGCCTAAAATATTTAATATTTTAATTTCAAAGCATTTTGTTAAGCTTGAATAGACAAAATTTACACATAGTTAAAATGAAATGCTGTAAAGTATGTAGATGAATTAATGTGTTAACTGACTAAATATACATTGTGATATTTGATATGCTGTCATTTATTGTCTTTTCCTTCACTTCTCATCATTGATGTCCTCCAATAGAAGCATGAGAGTATTATCTGACACAAGTTTGGTAAATTCTATATTTTGATTCAGTTTATATTAAAGTTCTATTCCTCACAGTCCTGTTGCTACAAATGACTGGAACTGCTTCCTAGCAGAGTTACTTCTCCTTTTTAATTTGCCCAAGATATTTCCGTGTGACAATTTCTTCTGTAAACATAAAAAAGGTGATTAAGTAAAAAGACATTTGTGATGTTTATGTAAGAGATGTTGAATTTCACAAGAACTGAATGTAACTGAAAGTTAAAAGTTCACGAAAGGCAAATATATACTGAACATTCTTATGAAAAAAATGCGCAAAATCAATGAGTATTATACTTGAAATAAGTAACAAATGCAGTTTTCTAAAGCAGCTTAACTCCTGCAAAAAAAGCTAATCTGCAACATTTATTGAACTCATCCATGACTTTGGCTTGCCAAACTAACCTTTGAATTTGATAAAAAAATCATAAAAACAAACATGAAGTTGAACAATAGGATTGAGATTGACAATGCAATTTTCATTATACTTTCCATTTTAAAGGGGAACTATTAATTCCTGTAAAAATAGCTTCTTAGCACTTAATTTTTAAACTAGAAAAAGTCAAACACCTTCCTTTTTAACAGAATTTCAATGCATTATTGACCAAAGCTGATTATTGAACTGGTCTTAGCAAAGGTGGATTTAGAGTGGGGCCAGGTAAAAATTTGGTTGATTATATAGGGAATCACTGAAGCATGACCGGAGCGGGCGCCCTCTTAGGCAGTCAGTGGCCTCCTACTTATGAACAAATGATGTAAATTTCTTAAATCCTACAACTCACATAGGCTTGAGAGATCTCACAATGCTATTTTCCATATCATTTATATTTCCAAGTGGCAACATGTGTACAAACTACTATTATTTAACTTCACCAAAACATTGTATGGGAAAGAGAATGTGCAAACATGAAAAAAACTGGATAAAATGAAAACTTGTTACATTTACTTTATTTATCCCTGCAATGTGTTGTTTTGCAAGACAAAATTTTAAAAAGATGAAAAAGTACTAACCTAACTAGATATGCAAATGCAGTGAAAAATTTGCGGCTAGCATATAGACATAATAAAGGACAGATTTTTTCTGTAAAATTCCTGTTGCATATATTCATACCTTCTTCAGATTAAGGATAATTTATAGCATGGCACATTTGGTATTAACTTTCAGTAAGCAAAATATTTACCACTTGATATCTCTTCTGATTTATTGTTTGTTGGGATGCTGTCCCACTAAAATATACTTTACACATTCTTTTATTCAAAAACAGATTAACTATTAAACAAAAGTTATTGCAGAATAAAACTTCTTACCTGAAGAGTCCATTTTTTCTCCAGTGTCGATTACAAGTACATTTCCTTTTCTTTTCTTTGGTCACGTTTTTTAAACAGTGTCTTCTGTCCCAAAAGTTTTTTGTTATTGCATGTATTGACTTGCTTGGAAACTTTAATAAAAAATATATCAGTTATAGATAATTAAACATGTTAAACAAAAATTGTAAAACGAATTTCTCTGATAATTACATCTATGCATATATATATATGTGTACGGGAAAACATGGTTTATATATAATGTTTGAGTTTTTATTAGCTTTTAATGAGCTTTCAATAACTGAAAGTACTATTAAGTTTTGATTGTTTGTCTTCATGTTAGATTTGTTTAGCTTTGTACCAATTCAATGAATCAAAACAATTTCTAACCGATTTCACCACTTTGTTCCTCTTTTGTGCTGTTACACAACAGTCACAACATTCTATTTATGCCTGTTCCAAGTCCGGATGAGATTTAGTTGTTGTTTGATGCAGTCTACATATTTGATTTATTTTGGCAAATCATTTTACATTTTGTCATGTCAAGCCTTGATGGCCTGACAGTTATACATTTTTTGTAGCTGACAGTATGAGCTTTGTTCATTGTTAAAGGTATTAAGGTGTCCTATATAGATGCTTAAATCCAGTTCATATAAATATTAGTAGATAGTAATCTCATAGGCAATCATACTACATTGATCTCCTTATTTTCAATATTATTATTCAAAATTGTATTATTTTTAACACATGTATAATTAGTCACAAGGAATATAACTCAAGTTACAATCTAATGTAGCTTAGTTAATAAAGCTGCCAGTGTAGTGTGCATTTCCAACACAAAAATGTATATATCTTAATTTATTTAACACTGTGTCTGAATTCTAGTCATTTTGCCATGTTTGGAAACCTGGTCAAATGGGCACCTAAGCCACCTTTGATAGTTAATATGGCATAACAAGTCAAATCCGCCCCTTGTTAATTCGGGTAACCCGCAGTAGTTAAGTCCATACCCAAAATTAATATTATGTTTTGCAAGTGAACTGTTGAAGACTCCCATAACAGTGGCGAATCCAGAACTTTTCCTAAGGGGGAGGGGGGATCCCGCTGACTGACCTAAGGGGGGCCTGCTCCAGTCATGCTTCAATGATTCCCAATATAATCAAACAAATTTTACATAATTACATAATTGTTTTATAAACTATCTAATATAATTGAACTGATCCTTAAACCTCCTTTGAACCATATTTTCACAGGTAGAATCTAGGTGCTCTTTTTATATATACAGTGCTGTTTCTCCATCTACCATTGGACATTCTAAATTTACATGATCTTGTGTGCTCTCTGTATAAACAATCAATGGAGCCACAATTAATAGATCCCGCCCCCCCCCTTTTGTGGGGAAAATTTGGTTGATTATATAGGCAAATCATTGGAGCATGACTGGAGCAGCCCCCCCCCCCCCCCCCCCCCTAGAAAAAGTTATGGATTCGCCACTGAAAATATCAGGAAAATCAGGAAAGGCAGATTATCAAAAAAAAAATTACCAGGTGCCCGTGTGTTTTGTGTCCAGTAAAATTATTTAGAAATTACAGAGTTTTTTCATGTTAATTAATTCACCGTATCGATATACTTACACTGAGTGAGTCTTTGCAAAATTGTTCATTCTATTAGGTACATAGTGGCAAGTGATAGTCATACCGTATTTTATTTATAAGTTGTACAAAAATAACCGCGGGAAATACCATTACACTGGCATGGAGACTCAGAGGAAATTACGGAATCCACATTCATATTTTTTTTTAAGGTCCAATCGGTTACATACAATTATTAATCATGTTTACTTGTTTATATTACTTATAAATCTACGCATGGATTTCAATCATTTAATGCCGTTTAAATGGAATTTTTAATGCTTCGCCTTTGGTTTAATATTAGCCCGTACGGTTCACCCGGAAACGAGCGTTCAGACAGACGACACTGATATTGACATCATGATTCGTGAAGCAAAACGCAAATTTTATGGAAGATATGAGATGCAGCTAGAACAATGTAGGATATCTTCAATCTAGGACACTAAAGACAAGATGGGTAAGAATTCAACTTTAAAATTTTATTCGATTAACATTTCACGAAGGATTTTTAAATGCCATTTCCAAAACTGATTTATTTATCCACAGGACTCAGCTGGGAGTTTGAAATCCTATCAATAACGGGGTAAACATACACCAAACTTGAATATCACAGTAGAGCTTCACTCGAATCAATCTTCTGTGATTTATCCAGTTTGAATAAATTATAAAGACATGCTTTTTCTTCTTCTCTAAGTAAATTCCTCCGCAACGGAGCACCCGTGTCACACGAAATTAAGTTAAGACCGTAAAGTAGAACCAGATGACCATTTATGCTTTCACTTCCTGAGCACCCGAGATCACCCCTTGTTTTTGGTGGGGTTCGTGTTGTTTATTCTTTAGTTTCCTATGTTGTGTCATGGGAACTATTGTTTGTCCTTTTCATTTTTAGCCATAGCGTTGTCTGTTTATTTTCGATTTATGAGTTTGACTGTCCCTCTGGTATCTTTCGTCCCTCTTTTATCTGTTTATAACCATTGAAATGTATATGTCTCTTTGATAACTATACATTTTTTGGTAGCGAGTGAAACCGGAGTGAAGTTAACACTGGTTTCGTAATATTCCTGTTGTCTTCCCAAGTTCTGAGATAAACTATCAAAGCACGTAAACAATAAGATGTTTATTTAAAAGACATATATATAAGGTTGAATATAAGTTATATACAATACCATAAATATACAGTGGGGCTGCCGCTAGTCTACTTGTTAATGTTATTGTAACAGTCCCTAAAGTGGGAGCCATAGGATGAGCGTCCTCTCAATTCAAATCCTATCAGTAAACTTTCCTGAACCCAATGAGTGACATCATAGTTATAGTTCCTAGCTAGGGACAAAGAGTCCAATAGGGTTTGGAAGTCTGGCAAGATCAAATTCCTGACAAGAATAATAACATGGCAGGTGGCGGTCTCGGGAGAAAGAGTTACGGAACTATAACTGTATAAGTAATACATTTGTACACACCTGCCAACTTTTCAAAATGCCCATGGGGGTTTTACGTGCAAGATGGCTATAGTGTAAAACAATGTAGTCCTACAAAACCTTCAATGGGGCCTTCAAATACATTTTAAAGTTGTTTTTTGGCTTCTCCTTACTTTAACAAGCCTATGGCCATTTTAAAATTAATTGTTTTGTTAAAAATTTATGGACAAAATTGATCTTTCAAAATTATTTTTTGGAGCCTTCATGGGGGAAATCCCCCACAAATAGTTACAGTTGGCAGGTATGCAGTAACAATACATAACACCAGACTAGAGGACTGTGAAAACAAGTGACCTGGTCCTGGCATAAAATG
The DNA here is from genome assembly GCA_019925275.1 of Mytilus edulis. NCBI lineage: Eukaryota > Metazoa > Mollusca > Bivalvia > Mytilida > Mytilidae > Mytilus > Mytilus edulis. Next base: position 36,539,103 of record CM034356.1, on the reverse strand, counting down.
AATATCCTGGTCTGGTTTCTCAATCTGGGGTGACTGGTAAGAACAAATTCATAAATCTTGGGCTTTAAGCCGTTTAAGGAATCTTATTTAAGAATGTCATATCAAATTAAAATTTTCAGAGAATTGGATTATAAAATTACAGAACCAGGTGCTCTAAAGGGAGCAGCTTTCTACGACCCGCTGAGGGTGAACCATGAATAGTTGGGGCTAGTATCATGAGTACAGTCTTCACGATGAACTATTAAATCTACAGGCCCGGAGCTCAATTTTCATTTTTTTTCAGTTAGATTCTGTTGGCCTGTAGATATGATTTTTACAGGCTCGAGAGCAATTTTACTAGCCTGGGCTGCTGGGCTGCCACTCAGCGTGAAGACTGTGAGTATTGACACAACATTCAAGCTTGATACAGCTCTGAATTTGGATTCTGATCAAATTTTTGACATACATGTAATATGAGTTTCTGACACTAAGCAAATGTCAAGATCTTACAAATCTATTGCGCAATATTGTGCAGTTAAAAATTTCTTCTTTAAACTTTTTAAAAATTTGGAATTCAAGAAATTCAATGACATTTTGTCATTTTTTTATTAAACCGCTATTGGTAGTAAAAGCTTGTCTGGCCTACTAAACAAGCCCCTGTGAACCACTAAAAAACAATAAATAAAGCAGCTTTAACTCTATAATAAATGAGATGCTCAAGCGCAGCCAATCATATCTGCTTAAATGTTTTGTAAAGATATTTAACATGTTTAACAATGTCAATGAATGTATTAACAACAGGAAAATTTCCTGAAATATGGGCTAAAGGATTTATTGTCCCATTACATAAAATTGGATCTAAAGATTACCCATCAAATTTTAAGAAGCATCACGATAGGAAGTTGTGTAGGAAAACTCTTTTTAAAAATACTCAATAATAGATAAGAATAGTTTATATAAACTATAAGAAATATAGTTGGTCCAGAGTGGACAATGCTCATTGTTGAACGCTGTATGGTGGCTATGGTTGTTAATTTCTGTGTCATTGGCAATCATATCACATCTCCTATTTTTATAGGACGACTGCAAGTTTTGGTGGATGGTCTTAGAAAAATATAACATAAAATTGAGAATGGAAATGGGGAATGTGTCAAAGAGACAACAACCCGACCAAATAAAAAACAACAGCAGAGGGTCACCAACAGGTCTTCAATGTAGCGAGAAATTCCCACACCCGGAGGCGTCCTTCAGCTGGCCCCTAAACAAATATATACTAGTCCAGTGATAATGAACGCCATACTAATTTCCAAATTGTACACAAGAAACTAAAATTAAAATAATACAAGACTAACAAAGGCCAGAGGCTCCTGACTTGGGACAGGTTCAAAAATGCGGCGGGGTTAAACATGTTTGTGAGATCTCAACCCTCCCCCTATACCTCTAACCAATGTAGTAAAGTAAACGCATAACAATAGCACATTAAAATTCAGTTCAAGAGAAATCCGAGTCTGATGTCAGAAGATGTAACCAAAGAAAATAAACAAAATGACAATAATACATAAATAACAACAGACTACTAGCAGTTAACTGACATGCCAGCTCCAGACTTCAATTAAACTGACTGAAAGATTATGATTTCATCATATGAACATCAGGCACAATCCTTCCCGTTAGGGGTTTAGTATCATACCATCATAACATGTACATGTATACCGGTATGATAGAAAAAAAAAATTTCTCCGATTTATAGTAACTGTGTGGATGATGAATAAATGACAGGGATTTTAACCTCACTGCAATAATTTATAATATTGAAGCACTTGATACAATCACTTTTAAACGACCGCAAAAATTAAAAAAATTTTGGTCGTATATATATATTGGTATCACGTTGGCGTCGTCGTCTGCGTCGTCGTTGTCATCCGAATACTTTTAGTTTTCGCACTCTTACTTTAGTAAAAGTGAATGGAAATATATGAAATTTTAACACAAGGTTTATGACCACAAAAGGAAGGTTGGGATTGATTTTGGGAGTAGAGATCCCAGCAGTTTAGGAATTAGGGGCCAAAAAGGGGCCCAAATAAGCATTTTTCTTGGTTTTTGCACCATAACTTTAGTATAAGTAAATAGAAATCTATGAAATTTAAACACAAGGTTTATGACCATAAAAGGAAGGTTGGGATTGATTTTGGGAGTTTTGGTCCCAACAGTTTAGGAATAAGGGGCCCAAAGGGTCCAAAATTAAACTTTGTTTGATTTCATCAAAAATTGAATAATTGGGGTTCTTTGATATGCCGAATCTAACTGTGTATGTCGATTCTTAATTTTTGGTCCTGTTTTCAAATTGGTCTACATTAAGGTCCAAAGGGTCCAAAATTAAACTTAGTTTGATTTTAACAAAAATTGAATCCTTGGGGTTCATTGATATGCTGAATCTAAAAATGTACTTAGATTTTTGATTATTGGCCCAGTTTTCAAGTTGGTCCAAATCAGGATCCAAAATTATTATATTAAGTATTGTGCAATAGCAAGAAATTTTCAATTGCACAGTATTCAGCAATAGCAAGAAATCTTCAATTGCACAGTATTGCGCAATAGCAAGAAATCTTCAATTGCACAGTATTGTGCAATAGCAAGTATTTTCAATTGCACAGTATTGCGCAATAGCAAGAAATATCTAATTGCACAATATTGCGCAATAGCAAGAAATTTTCAATTAGAGTTATCTTTCTTTGTCCAGAATAGTAGTTGAATCAACTTAAATCATTGTTTTATACAATATACAATGTATATATTCACTTTTACTACCAACTGATAAATTAAAACAATCTTTACCATTCAGTGATAACAAGCACTTTTTTACATTTTAATATTTTATGATGTATTTAAATGAGTAGTTATTGTTTCCAAAAAATTTGAATTGAGATCAGTTTTGGAATAAGGGAAAGGGGGATGTGAAAAAAAAAATTGGGGGGGGGGGGGGGGGGGGAGTGGTTTCAATTTTTCTCATTTCAGATTTCATAAATAAAAAGAAAATTTCTTCAAACATTTTTTTGAGAGGATTAATATTCAACAGCATAGTGAATTGCTCAAAGGCAAAACAAAAATTTTAAGTTCATTAGACTACATTCATTCTGTGTCGGAAACCTATGCTGTGTCAACTATTTAATCACAATCCAAATTTAGAGCTGAATCCAGCTTGAATGTTGTGTCCATACTTGCCCCAACTGTTCAGGGTTCAACCTCTGCGGTATTATAAAGCTGGTTATCATTATACTATGGTTTGTTTTAATACAAAAATGTATATAAAATATTAATACAACTGTTCAAAATATATAGCATATTCCCTCAACCAATATAGTGAGTTCAGTATAATATACACTTCTTAGTTTTATTATTTGATTGACATGAATTGTTTATACTGATATCTGAAATATTTGCCACTGAGACATTATGCAGACTGCCTTATGTAGGCATTAAATATTTAAGGGACTGTTGGTCCATCTTTCAGTATTACATTGGATGATGATTCAATTTTTGTTTCCTTGTGTTAACTTTAGTTTGCAATTGCCTCATGCAAAGGATAAGGTCCAGTAAGACCCCTTTTTGGCCACAAAATATAGCAGTTTTACAAAATTGTTTAAATGTTAACTTTTAGTTATTCATCGGAAAGTAGAATGCTACTGCTACATAAATGTAGGCTGTTTTCAACAATACCACGCACATATATCGGGTACTAGCATCATTAAGTCATGCTAAATTACTGAAATCTTCACAATTTTAGAATTTTAGTTAAATTTTAGACCTTTTTTTGTCTTGAATGAAAGTGGCCGCATTGGTGTCCATTCTTAAAAATATTGAAAAGTAAGTTGTATTTGATGATAACACATAACATATATAAAGGTTGAGGATGAACACGAATCAGCCATTTCAATTAATATTTTATAGTGTGTCTTTCTATGTTGTGATGTTACACTATTGTTTCAGATAAGGATGAAGGTTTGGTACCATTTAAAAGTTTAAACCCCCTGCAATTGTGTGTCACCTGTCCTTAGTCAGGAATCTGATGTAAACTTAGTAGTTTTCGTTTGTTGATGTAGTAACTAAGTTTATAAGTTTTTCTCGTTTCTTCTTTTTATACGCCCATTTATGCGAGTACATATGTATTATGGTATACCGTTGTCTGTCTGTCCATGGTCAACATGTTGGACATTAACTCATAAATGCTTAAACCATTTTGCATAAAACTTCAGTGAATTGTTTATATCTATTGACATGAGCTGCTTTTCATTTTTTATAAGGTTTAGATTTTAAGTTTCTGAGTAACAGGGTTGTTCATAAAAAAAAGGTGATTTTCCAGTTTTTAGTCAATAACTCAAGAATGTTTTCTCCTACTTGCAAGAAATTTTGGTGTACTTTTTATATCTATTGACATGAACTCCTTTTCATTTTTTATAAATTTTAAATTTCTGAGTTACCAGGTTTTATATTCATAAAAAAGGGTGATTTTCCAGTTTTCAGTCAATATCTCCAGAATGTTTTCTTTTTCTTCAATTCTTGCAAGAAATTTTGGTAAATTGTTTATATCTTTTGACATGAGATCCCTTACAATTTTTATAATTTGAGATATTGGGTTTTTGAGTTACCGGATTTTATTCATAAAAAGATGGGGAATTTTTCCAGTTTTCGGACAATAACTCAAAAATACTTTCAGCAGCTGTTCTCGTGAAACTTTTGTGAATTGTTTAAAGCTCTGATGGAAGCTCCCTTTAGAATTTTAAAATATTAGATTTTACATTTCAGAGTTATGGCATGGGGTTTTATTCATTTAATAAAGGGAATTTCCAGTTTTGGACAATAACTCAAAAATGCTCTATGTTGAAGACTGTACTTTGACCTTTAATGGTTTTACTTTTACATGTTTTATAAATTGTGACTTGGATGAAGAGTTGTCTCATTGGCACTCATACCACATCTTCTTATATCTATCATCTTCATTTTGGCTTTCACATGAACACATGTGTCTGTAATTGTAAAGTAATATGAAAATAGTTTCTGTAAAATTTTTATGAAATGGATTTCTTTTTATCCTATAGGCTAGTTATCAAATTTGACCTCCCCTAGTATGTCAGGAAGGTACATGTACATGGATGTTTAAAAAATTCCACAAATTGTGAAGAAAATGGCAAGGGAAGACGCCTAGTAAATGTTTCAAGTACAATTCAGCAATGGTAAGTATATTTTTTGTATGGTGCAAGATTTTTTTGCTGAGTTGAAAACAATTCGTAGCCTTCCGTTGTTTTTTGCTCTTTGTCAGACTTACTGTATTGAATATATATATATGTACTTTGTGAGACAACTTGATTTCAATACATTATTTATGCTGAAACTTTATTACTATATATTAAGGTAACTTTGCTGTTACAGTCTTTGCCAAACTGAAATTTAAGCTTTTCTACTATACATTCAACTAAAACATCTTGAAAGTTCTTTCTGTCTGAATTGCTTTTTGTCTGAAACTTGTTGGTGAGACAGAGTTTGGGATTCACTGCTGTTACAAATAGTAAGGAGAATTATTATTAAAAAAGATATAATGCAATAGAGAAACAACTGATAACTTATAAGGGGTATACTATACATGGTATATATCAATGAATCAACATTAGTAAATACACAGCGAAAAAAAAGAAACACATACAATTGCAAAATGGCCCCTATATGGTTTTTTGAACCTCATAGAAAATTGACCATCAGGTCAAAATACAGGTACATGTATGGAAATTTAACCCCCTTGTATGGAAAATTGAACATTGGTGTAAAATATAGATTTTGGCTTACAAAAAATGTATATCTCTGAAAACAAAGCATTTAGAGCAAATCTGACATGGGATAAAATTGTTTAACCAAATATTATGAAACTTACACACCCTGATAATATCAACTAAATGCAGATCAAGTACAAATTTTGGTAGGTCACTTTTACTGTTCTAGAGTTATTTCCCTTATTATAACATTATACCTATGCAAGAGGGGGCATCATCTGTGTACCATGGAGATAAAAAAAAATTAAATTATGAAAATGGATAAATCTGACATTTTCATAAACCAAATATTTATAGTGAATCTAGTGTTTTATTTAGAGATGTCTAAAAGGATGGGACATGATGATCCGGCATGTATTACAGCTGATTTCCTTATGCTTGCAAAGTAAAACTTTGGTTGGCTTGCTTGCTTTGTTTGTATAATTGTTTATACAAGCTTTATGAATAAGATTGACATCTTTAAGCAATATATATATATATATAGGCATAGTTAAACCTGTATTATTACTATATATTATATTTGAATTCAATTGGGTGTTATCCTAATATGATTGTACAATATACAAACAAAGCAAGCAAGCTAACCAAAGTTTTGCTCTACATGCATTAGGAAATTAGCTGTAACCCTGTATGGAAAAACACTGTCATTGAGAGTGAATTGAAACTATTTGTACCTTTACCATGTTCATAATTAGTACAAAATGACATCTAATAAAGAATTAATTAAAAACTTAATTTTATTTCATTTATGTTACAGGAGTTTCTGGAAAGCCAAGCAAAACAAAAGGATATTTTCATAGAAAGGACTTCTGTAGGCAAAAAAAGTAGGTATGTGTATAAATATATTTATATTTATGTAATATTTGGAGAGAGATTTAAAAAAAATTAATGTTTTAATCCTTGCTCTTCCAAACACATTGCAGTTGTTAAAGATTCATGGGTTACCTATAAATAAATGAATGAAAAATTTCAACTTAATTCTTATGGTTATAACACTTTAAAAACTGCTCAATTTTGTAAGTAAAAAGATCAGTTGTGGTTACATTTTGTATTGCAAGATTGTTTTTATTACAAATATTAATTGCTTCCAATTTTTAGCTACATATATTAAAGTTTGATATAAAAATAAGAAGATGTGGTATGATTGCCAATGAGTCATTACTTTCCACCAGAGACCATTGAAGAAGAATTTAAAAATTAGCAAAACTCATGCCAAATGTTAAACCAAAAATCATGTGTCTAAGACTTAAGTATCAATCAGTAAACATCTAATTGATTTAGAGTCTAGAGAATAGACTGCCATTAATCATAGGATAAGGACATGATCTTGTACAATGCCAAAATATAGGTATCAACAGTTTGTAAAACTGGTCAACATACATATGTGTATAACAATAATGTTTAATTTGGTTTTAATTTACTGATAGCAAAATCAATATTTATATTTATAAAATACTTTCCAGTTTTATTCAAATATGTTGTTATATCAAAACGAGACAAATATAAAAAAGTAGATGTGGTATTATTGCCAATGAGACAACTCTCCACAAGAGACCAAAATGAGACAGAAAAGCATGTTTAAAAGTCACTGAGGATATGTCATTAATTTTTAAAACTAACAACTTACAGTATATGGGAATAAATCAAATTAAGTTTTTAAATGTATGAATGTAATTTTTTTTTTTCAGATGAAGACAACTTCAAGAAGAGTGACATTTAGAAGATAGAACATTCTATTGATATTGTTATTATGTCAACAACAAAAAAACATAAAAAGTTGTGTAACGTTTTGAGATTGCTGTATAAAATAAAAGTAGAGTGAAATCAAATTATTGGATTTTTTTTGAAAAATTTATATTCTGCAACAACTAGACAACAGAGAAAAAAAATATGAATGAAATTCTTTAAAGTGGATTTATTGAATTTTTCATTTAACATGTTTAAAAAAATAATACAATCTCAGATTTCTCAAGACATTGGTTATTATCAAACCGGCAAGGGACACAACTTCAAAATTGTATTTAAATTGATGCTAGAGGAAACATCTTATACACTTTTGGGGTTTTCCTTTTCATATTACATGCATAAGTCAACAAATGTGTTTGTCAAAGTTTAACCATAAGTTACATTTTTACAAAAATTGTCAAATACATGTACAACATTCCACAAAATCCATTTAAGACAATTTTGACCTCTTTTTAAAAGAGTTGTGGTATTACTGCCAATGAAACTACAGAGACAAAAGATTGTCGGTTTATATTCCATTTCAAATCATGGTCTTTTCAATCATCTTAGTGTCAAATGTACCTGATCAAGGTTTTAGAAACATGAAAATCATGTTACAGATATTTCTTTTGTTTATTGGTGTATTCAAACAGGAAAATTTTAAAGACTGATGAAAAGTGAAGTCTGGTCTGCAATATATGATTCTGATGTTGCTTGTCAAACATGTCAAAAGGAGATTTGTGGTCAAAATAACATGAAGAGATGTTGTATGATTGCCAATTGGACAACTATCCAACAGAGTCCAAATTAAACTGATTAAAGCAATTATATGTCTAGGGAACAGCCTTCAAAAGTAAACATAAGTCGTCTTGGTTGTGTGGAACATATGGAATGTGAACTAGTAAACTTGACAAAGGTTTTATGGATGATTTGGAATAATATCTTATAATTTGTTTGAAATATGCATTATACGCATGTTTGTTACACACATGCTATACGCATCATTTAAAACGCATATTATACACATGTTTCTTACAACACATGTTTAACGCATGATTTTGAAACATGCGTTTTACATCACATATATTTTTCATGTGTAAAACGCACGAATAACGCATGTTTTAAACATGCGTTTTACATAACATGTATTTTTCATGCGTAAAACGCATGAATAACGCATGTTCAAAACATGCGTTTTACATAACATGTATTTTTCATGCGTAAAACGCATGAATAACGTATGTTTAATACATGCGTTTTACATGCGTGGTAGGAAAAAGACGTTTCCCATGCGTTACCAAACATATGTTTTACATATGTAAAACATGTGTAAAACATGCGTGGCACTTTTCCCTGTGTAGGACAGGTGCAAACATTTGCAGCGGGATTAAACGTTTTAATGGTACCAAATAATGCACATTAAGGTCTTACAATAGAAGTGATGATTTTTCGACGGTAGTTAAATTGTTGGCCAAAAAATTAGCGCATCAAATGGACCAGAGTGATACCGTTGTTTTGCTTATTTTAAATACGAGTGGTGAAATTTCCCTTAGTATTGGGTTTTAAAATTATGAAAAAAGATATCAGTGTACAGCTTAGCATGTGCTGTGATGAAAAGAATATTTTTTGTTATTATTGCAATTAAGGGATTGTGGGAAAAAAATAAATGTCCACTACGTAATATTCAACTACGAAACTACGAAACGTTGACACAACAGCTACCATACAGTCTTTTTTTACTCTTTGTTCAATTACATTCGTGCAAAAAAAATAGCAAGGGTTAGTTTCATGTAATTTTCAATATATGTTTATCATCATAGAATAGGATTGATATCAACTACGAAACTTGTTGTCCACTACGAATCTATTTTTGTTAACTACGAAACTCAAAATGTCCCCTACGTAACATGGGTTTAACCTTCATTTGTGAAGTACTGTCTTATGTTCATCGATAATAAATGATTCCTAATTCAGAACAAAATAGATCTTTTCAGTTTATAAGATAAAACAAACTAGACTGTCAACAAGAAACATTAAAATGCCATAAGATGTGCGTGTAGAAGCAGTTTCGTAGTGGACTTAAACAGTATGTAAATTATAAAGAAAAACAATCATTCTGAATAGTATTTTAGATTGCACTTATTATTTACAAATAGGTCTATAATGGAGGTATTCAAAATAACTCTTGAAACAAAATCAGGACAAGTTGATTTTTTCATTTACTTTTGTCTGAGAATTGGTTTTTTATTGAATAAAAACGCACGTATAGCCACGCCTATCTATCTGAATTACATATGCAATTCACTTAGAGCTATTCGTTTTATTTGAATTAAACAAGTTAATTAGTGAAAGGCTCCCTCAATGTAAATAGATTACTTTTTTTTCTCATTTAAAAACAAATGTACTGGTATTCTGAACGTATCTGAAAAAAAAACCGGTTGACAGTATCGACATACACCAAATGGTCTGTAAGTAAAACTTTTTTTTTTATCCTGAAGCACAAATATACATGTGATATATTGTAATGTATATCGTAATAGTAGCATTTCAAAAAGACCAGCCTTATCAATTAATGCAATTTGTAACTTGAAAATATTCTCTTATTTACCTAATGTTTTGAAATAATACATACCTTTGCAAGATCCACCAAACACGAACACATCGTCCAGTGCTATATCCCCTTGCTCAATATCGTCGGAATTCTTTATCCTTCCTTCAATTTCAATTTGAAATGATTCTTTACAATAAAGATTCACCGAAGCAAATTTCCATTCGTCATCATCGATACCCTGTTCTCTCCAAATATTTTCCTTCTTGCTTTCTTGTATCAAATATATGGATAACGAGCCTATGTCATCGCCATACATGTGATACCAAAACGTTAAACACTGAACATGTTTACAATCGATTGATTTACTCATAAGTTTTGCCTTTTTCCTTTTTGTTTTATCAGTTGCTTCAATATACATATAAGAACCATGATCTACAAAAAGGAACTGCAAATTAAACCTAAGATTGTAATATTTATTGAAGCATATATCTATAATATGTAGAATATGGTTCAAAGTAATGAAGAAACTTGTATGACACCTGTATCACAGATGTAATGTAGACCTGGCATTAGGGGACTATACCTACATGTACTCTGCATATTTGTCAATAGCGAGTACAAAAATCTAACAGAAAATTACGTGATCGGAACATAAATTACCAGTCGAAATAAATGAGCATTATTTTTTTCCTTTGTTTAGACGTGCACTAATTTCCGACTTTATTCGGACTCGACTTAGTGTCGTTCATGTTTGGTATTCAGAATGACGATGTGGTGCGCAAAAGAAACACTGATATAACATGTATAAGATGTCGGCAAATGAAAACATTCTTTCCAAATCTAGTAATATTGCTACATTTATATCAAATGAAATACAGGTTTATATCGACCTGAACTCTCCATCTTTGTTCAATTTGGTTCACTTCTGATTATCGCCCAAAACCACTTCTTTCATCTTTATTAATTGGCACTAATAGAAGAGAGGCGAGAGAGGCGTTCCATAGTTAAGCTTGTGTTTTGCGATCGACATCGAAAACACAGGCTTTGCATCTACTTTACTCATTTTTGCACATATATATGTGTTGTTTCAAGTAACATGTTTATACCAAACATTATTCGATATTTCACGTTGTTCTAGTATAAATCGTAATTGAGAAACTTAATAGAAGTAGATAACAGCTAATTAAATTTAAAGGGACGAGTATTGCCAAGTTTATTTAATAGATTGCAGCGATGTACATCTCATAAGCTATATAGGCCAAAGGCAGGAGTGGTCGAAAGTGTTGTAAAACCATTCGAATTTCGCATTATTTGAGCACGAGAAACACGGAGAGCAGCGTTTCAGTAAGCTCAATGATTGAAGTCAGATACGGTATCTGTAATATTAATCAATGTTGATATATTGTTTACCAAAACGAAAAATTAAATTGCTAATACCTACAGTATAGTTTGTCCTTCATTTTAATGTAAATAAAAGCCTCATAAAATTAGCGTGTATCTTTCAATAAAAAAAATCTTTCCAGGAACCCTTCCACAACCATGATGAATTAAAAGCGGAAAGTCTTTTTTTTATAAAATATTAAGCTCAAACACATCAAACGAATGAACACAACTGCCGTATTTCTGACTTGTTACAAGTATTTCGATCTGTAGAAAATGGTAGATTAATGAGTTTTATAGCAAGTTAAACATCTCACTTGACAGCAATTTGTGAGCAAACTTAACATACACTAGGGGTAAAAATGTCGTAAATGGGAATACAGCAGTTAACATTGTGTTTTATTATTGTGTCACAATAAAAAGAAATATCAATTTCAACATAGATTAACGAAATAACATAAAGAAACTCTGTAGACAAAATACATAAGCAAAAACGAAAGACCAGAAAAAAAAATATGGTCATATGACAATAACAAAAATGTTGGCTTGTATAAATGCCGAGCCACCCGAAAACTATATTTACATGAATTGGACATATTAGTAAATATTAAAGTATGTAACACTCAGAAGCGTGTTCATTTCTAAAAAAAAAACGTGTTGTACTGGCGTCACAAATATAGCAAATATGTCTAGTTACTATTGAGCTCTACAGCTTACACATTTGATGAACGCCCAATCGGTTCTATTTAAAAAAAAAAAGCACTACTAAAACGTAAAAAAGAAGATGTGGTATGATTGCCAATGAGACAAATTTCCACAAAAGACCAAAATGACACAGACATTAACAACTATAGGTCACCGTACGGCCTTCAACAATTAGCAAAGCCCATACCGCATAGTCAGCTATAATAGGCCCCAATAAGACAATGTAAAACAATTCAAACAAGAAAACTAACGGCCTTATTTATGTAAAAAACGAAAAACAAATATGTAACACATGAACAAACGACAACCACTGAATTACAGGCTCCTGACTTGGGTCAGGCACATACATCAATAATGTGGCGGGGTTAAACATGTTAGCGAGATCCCAACCCTCTTTATGGTACAAGAACAATCTCCTTTGATAAAGTATAAACATGTTTATTGTGGAATGGGTAACAGTACATAAATAAGGCCGTCAGTTTTCTCGTTTAAATTGTGTTACATTGTCATTTCGGGTCCTTTTATAGCTGACTATGCGGTATTGGCTTTGCTCATTGTTGAAGGCCGTACGATGACCTATAGTTGTCAATTTCTGTGTCATTTTGATCTCTTGTGGAAAGTTGTTTCATTGGCAATTATACAACTTTTTTTTTTATAAAGTTATTACAATTTATATTTTTACCTTTTCACTTGTAGCTGCATCAGTCTGCTCTTTTCCGAAATGTTCAAGGATTGTTTTACGTGCTTCAGATAGTTCTCTTTCTTAATTAGCCATTGATCGTTTTGTTACGACGAACAATAATCCTTTTCAAGATCATTATTGCAAATAGTGTCAGGGAATTTTTTCGAAGAACCTAAATCAGTATTTGAAATATTCTCCCAGGAACGGGATCGATCCAGGAACCTTCAATTTGGGTTAGTGGTCCGATGCACTAACTACTACACCACGGCATTTCTTTTGATGCAAGCTGACAGTGCGTTTTTTTTTCTAACCAAAGTTTTGTAACCGTTGTGTGCCGTTTGTTATATAGTTTGTTATACGTGACAAAAGTAGAAAAAAAATGCATCGTTGGATCGTTGTTAACTGACCCGGTTTAAACTGTAAAAATGCCGGTGATCAAATTTATTGAGCTGACAAATGACTCATGTAGAAGAGTTCAACCCCACTTCGTTATATATATAATTGTGAGTTCAGCGTTTTTATGGGATGAATGTATGAAGATAGTGATTGATAAAGCCTTTTTTTTTAAATATCAGCAATGAAAAAAAGGAGAGCAATATCTAAATTTGAATCAATTGTGTCATCGTTTTGAGTTATAACCAGAAAAATATCTCTTTTCTTTTGCCCCGATTATTTGTTTTGTGAGAAAAATATATGTCTATAATCATATCAATATTCAAGTAAGAAAATAATGTAGCGTTTGTAATAATTGTAATGCGAATGTATAGTTTGTCAAAATTTATGCAAACTTTGCAAACGTATGTTGAAAACAATTGATCGAAACGTGTGCTTACCGAACCTTTGCATCGTTTGTGATCAATTTAAATGTACGAAACAATTAGCCACAGAATTTTCATCCATGCTAAATATATACAAATTGGGTTGAACAAACTAACGCTTATTCATTTCCACATTATAAAGTGTTAAGATAATAGGAAAACGTTTTAGACTTCTTAAGTGTGAAATACGTTTATAATTTAAATCGATGATAATCATATTAAAACAAGATATTTGAAACCATTTTACTGAACTTGAGCCTTTTCTATTTGTTGTATCTTTGTCTGAATATGTGAAAACCATTTACAGGGAATTCGTCTTCATTGTGATTAGTGGACCATAAACATTTAGCTTTACGCATTACTACACCTTTCTTTTAAATATCCTTAGTAAGCAGCTTTAATTTTTTTTAAATCCGGTATAACAAACCCGCCAACTTCAAACGTGTCATCAGCCATGGATTTCCATTAAGTAAATGTAATTGACTTATTCTCGCCAACAGTTTTGAGACCTTTTTAGCGTTATAAAGTGGACGTTATAAATCGGGTATGTTGTGGGCAAAACAGACAGGTTTTAGGGTACTTGATACGTTCGGGGAAATCCGACACGTACAATACTTTAAGTGCAATGATTTTGGTGGAACTGTAGATGACATAAGAAACAGACTAACGCATGAGAATAAATTGAACTATTGGATGTCACCTCTTTAAGATGAAAGTGTTGATATTTCATTATAAGAAAACAGAACTGAAAGGTATTCCATTTTTTCATCGTGTAACGGTTCCGATCATACTGGTTCAAAAAGGCGGAAAAAGCGACAACATAAATGATCCTGACCAGTCTTTATTTTAATAAAATGTGATTTGAGCATCCACTGTCACGAGCATAACATTTCAAACATGGTAGAAAATTAACAGACAGTGAAAAAGGATTAGTTCTGATATAATGTAACCCTATTTGATTAGGTAATCACCCTTAGATGTCAAAGAAAGTCATCAAAGCTTTTGGTGGCCGGTGTAAATTATAGAGATTCCTTTCATGGATTTGGCTATACTTTTTGAACCTTTTGAATTATAGCTCTTCATCTTTTATATAAGCTTTGGATTTCAAATATTTTGGCCACGAGCATCACTGAAGAGACATGCATTGTCGAAATGCGCATCTGGTGCAAGAAAAATTGGTACCGTTAATTGTATTACTACCACTGGGTCGATGCCTCTGCTGGTGGACTATTAGTCCCCGAGGGTATCACCACCCCAGTAGCCAGTACTTCGGTACTGGCATGAAAATACGGATTTTTTGTGTTATTAAAATTAGCTGTTACAAAATGATAGAAATTATTATAAATTAAGGAATGTATCTCCCTCATGCAAAGCTCTGATTCCTTTCATGGATTTGGCTATACTTTTTGAACCTTTTGAATTATAGCTCTTCATCTTTTATATAAGCTTTGGATTTCAAATATTTTGGCCACGAGCATCACTGAAGAGACATGTATTGTCGAAATGCGCATCTGGTGCAAGAAAATTGGTACCGTTAATTTTATTAATTTGGACGATTGAAATTTGTTAACCCTTGACTATCAATATGACGCGTACTTTCATAAATAAAAAAGCACCACTTGCATACAAATCTTACCATGTATATTCATGACATGATGCAAGATCTTATCCATACAGTCCGGTAAAGCACCACCTATATTTATTGCATCGATTTTTTTTTCAAATTTAAAAAATCAATTATTCATCGAAAAAAAGAAAACAAACATCATTGAATATATAGCAAATTTGCTAATGTATACCATAAATAAACCACAAGTATAATTTTGGTCACTTGTGAGGCTCTATGCATGTAAGTTTTTCGTTCATAGACATAGTGTAAATTACTCAGTTCAGAAACTGAATTTAAGTTTCATTGTAACATGTGTAATTTGATTTTTTTACAACAATTAATCACCCAATACCAACGAAATGTTCTACACATAATAATTGGTAAGTTCGGCAAACTTAATATCAATTTTTGAGTCAATAGCATGTGTAACAACCTCTCTTCTGGTACAGTTTCATAACATGACGTATCATACTCGGTACAAGCCTTCAAAACCTTAGTTGAAGAAATATGTTGCATTAATCAACCAAAGGTCACTTTTAAATCGACAAATTATTGTTTCTACCAATGGCATCTCAGACATGTTTGATAGGGTTTATGTATTGAGACATGGGAGGCCAAAATATAGTGTAAATGACTTGTTGCTCTTTGGACTCGGTTAAAATCCTTCACATGTGTCGTCCATGTACAAGGGTCTTGGCAGTGTTGGTGCAAGTGGGGAATTATCAAAACGAGGTACTACAATGTTTCGAGGCACCAAATCTCTGTATGTCTTTCCGTTTATGTTACCCTGCAGAATATGCATATCACAGCTTACAACGGTATAAGAAGCAATCCCGTACTGGAACACCACCAGCACTGAATGCAGTCATTGTGCAAATATTGTTTTGGTCATAGGCCGTATTATGGCGTCTACTGGCAGTAAATGAAACTGACTCTCATCTGACCAATGAGTGTTTTGTCAGTTTCTTATGTTCAAGCAAAGATAGTCATTATCCCATTGAAACCTGACTGTATAGTGCCTGTGTGTACGTACAGGTTTCTTGACAACACGACTTGCTCTTCGCTTGCTTCTATGAAGTCAGCAGACCAATGTACGAACACTAACACAAATACCTGGAGAAAGAGTGTATTTGTAAACGCGTAGATGACCTTTGATAAAAAGTTGCTTCACTGCTTTATCGGAGCTCAATCTTTTTGGTCGTAATGAATTTTCTTAGTGTATGTTAAAGGCAATTCATAACACCAAACATTAATATTTTTTTTAATATATTTTAGTTAAAAAAATATTGCCAGTTATATTTCGGTGGTGCTTAACTTTTGACGGACTGTATATTATCAGTTCAAAAATACAGAATAGAAAAGTCACAACGGCTTTTAAAATGTTAAGTATGTTCATACCTAAGTCGTTTCTTATAGTAGGTTGGTACCAAGATAAGCAATATACTATGATCGTTCGGTAGTTAACTGTTGAAGATTGTTTAGTATCTGCACTGGACTCTTATATAACAAAATAATAAGTCTAAGCATACAAAGCTACAATTAAAATATGCAAAATAAAGGTTATAGTGGATACAAACACTCACGGGAATTTGTTGTATGATCTGCATCTGGCCCTGTATCAGGCGAATCTGTGGCCCCAGAATTTCTAGTCCAGTCAAAGTCATCATTTTCCTCTTGTTCCAAATTGCATACCAAGTCGTTGTCGAAGTTGCAGTGCAAACTTATGGGTGCTTGGTAAAATAATCAAATAGTTGTAAAACTTGTAAAAGTATAAAAGATGAGGCGGTTTGTTTAATATTCCGTCGAAAGTGGGATCCATTAGTGGAAAATATATCGTCTTTCTAAATGTTCAAATCAGAACATATCTAGAAGGAAAATTAAGACATTCAAATAAAGTTGATACAAAAGCTTGTGCTTTTGATTTTGCTATCAAGAGTTTGTATGCGCAATAGTGAGTTGACTGGTGAAATATTCAGGAATAAAACAAATCGTCCGGAGAGCGCTGTCAATTATTACCATATTATGTAGAGTATATATAAACTGAGTTCTACATACTTGCATCAAATCTGTCAAGCTCATCTTTCCGAAGGAAAACCAAAATTATATGTAAAATTTTGTTACTTTGATAACGAATGACAATTTTACAGATTATGCCCGTTTCAAAATTAAAAGATAAGTCTTGTTTAAACGAAATGTTCGTCTAGAAACCATCCAATGAATTTTCAAATGATATGTCATGACTACAATATTATGGCAAAGATTCACTATCAAATAAAACTTGTCCTGGACTTCCCATCAACCCAGCGGTTTTAATAAATCTTCAAAAGTTACAAACTGTGAATCCATTTATTTTCGGGGTACCAATCGTCGTGGATTGGGAAAACTGTCAGTTTCGTGAATATTTGATTTCGTTATTTTGGCAATCGTTGTTTCTTGGGTATCCACAAAAATAGGTATCCGAAGAAAATCAACGAATCCTAAGTTCACGAAAAACGCAGCAAATTTTTGTAAAACTCCTTATAAGTTATTAAGGCAACTGAAGACAGTTTGACTAGTGCAATTAGTTAAACCATCAAAATCATTTCAAATAAAAACTTCCAGTTATTTGGGTACAATAGTATTTAGGTCATGGTACACCTGAGTTATTTGTATTGTATTGATTTGAACATTTGAGTTACTAATAATGTATTAACAAAGTACTAATTTAATTTTAATTTACGTGTGTGCACCTTCGAACTGACTACTTGGTATGTTAGGTTACTAAAGGCCCATAAGTAGTGACAACGAGCGTTCTATCTACAGAATACTCGATATTCACGGCACTCGACTATAGTTGGGATGTCATATCAAATTTATTCTATATAAATTTCAGTGGATGTCATATATATATATGTTATTAATTTTAGAGCTTATAACTACATATATGCATGTTTTTTTTTATATCATTTAGCATGTATTTATATCTTTTAGTATTAACATGATTTATATAAGTTGATCAGTAAAGATTAAACCTTTATGATCGGTGTAAATCAACGGTAATTATATTCCATTGCTTTACCGTCTTACATCATTTACCGTCTTTATTACTTTAAATATATTGATTTCAAAATCATAGTAGTGGAAGAATAACACAGGGACAATGTCATATTAAGACAAAAATAATGATGCACAACATACCCATTCGGTTATATCCTAATCGAAAAGTCGGTACGGGATTACGGTTACGACATAGACATTATCATTCACTGTAACGCAATGTCAATCTGAAGCGGTCAATTTGATCAAAAGAGAATCAAACTTTCGATCGTTAGTCACATAAGTCTTTCAAGTAATTTACAGCATGTGGTAAATTCAGTAATGTTTAGACAAGTTGCAATCTGTCAACGTAGATCTGTTGAGTCTTATTTTCAACTATTCATTAATTATTTTTTATCTGTACACGTCAGCATACTGAGTTTTCTAGTGAACAGAACTGAATAAAAACATTACGTAAGTGTTATCCATAATAAAGTTTACCTTCACAAAAATAAGACAAGTTAAAACGCCTATGTTCAAGTAAGCATGCAGTAGATAAGTCTGATCCATCTATCAAGCAGCTAGAAGAGTTGTCACATAATCTTCTGAAAACTTCACGGTCACCGTCATTTAAAGTGCATGGTTCACTATCACAATACTCTCCATTTTTAACACTGATATTCAGTATTGTGATTAATGCATCTCCTGGACAAAATACTGATGAAGGGTTTCGATTAATATCCACTACACTAGTATGTTCTGCCAAAAAATACAATTTATTGTGAAGTTTAAACATGTTATATGAATCACAACTTTTGTAAGAAGCACACCTACCGATGCATCTTCATTAATAAAGTCCCATTTGAATAGGTCAGCATAAAAGGATTTGACAATCTTTTTAAAAGTATATGGAATGATTTAATTGTAGTAAGGGCCAAACATAAGCATAGTTTAAACTGTGTTGCAGGTAAAAACATCAATACAAAAAATAAAATCTAGTGCTTTAACATGTTTAATATGTTTAACCGATGATATCAATTCCTTCCGTAAGTAACTTTCCTAGTAATAAAACTATTTAAGGTATCGATAATGAACAATATAGACATTTAATGAGCATGATGAGAAAATACATAGTTAATATAGTATTCGGCTGGAATCGTGTTTTTTATTGGTTTGATTCGGGGTTTTTTCCAGTGTGACCAGTTTTTTTCGAGGGAATCAGATCAAATTGTAAACAAACATATTTCTTTTCTGGTAAGACGTTAAATAAAATACCAGAACCGAATACTTAATATCATTTGACATAAACACTCTACGACTATCCCCCTGAACTGGGGTTGATGGATTGTGTATGATATACGACATAATACTTTTGAGAAAACATCATATTTATTTTTATACGTACTGGCTTTAATTATCCAGCTCTCATCTACAGAAAATCATTTAATGGTTCATAAATATGTCAGAAAATTATTCTTATCAAGAGTAATATGAAACTGTAAATTTGCATGGGGTTGTCTATAAATTGGGTATGTTTTTTTTTATTACAGGCAGAGATCAATGGCCAAGCTGAAATACTAATATGATTATTTAGTGATATTTAATTGACGAATGAGGATTAGCTGCATATTGTCTCTTCACATGTGTTTATATTAACAGGCATTCCTCAATTACACTGAATGCTAGCAGAAGCAATTTCAGTTTTCTCAAGAAAAGTGAAGATTTTTAATTTCCCACCAACCTACTCCCTTGATTCCTAAACAGATTTATTTTTATAGGTTTTATTTTCTAAAAAAAAATGAACTTTAATGTACAATATTTGTTTGTTTGTACATTTTGTAATTTGTTTATTGGGGGTGGCGGAATGTATTCCCTACCTTTGCAAATTATTGTCATTTATTCAGTTTTGGTTTATTACATAATGGTTCATTTCATTCAGTTGTATTACGTTTTTATGGATTCTGAATAAATGACCTTAATCGCAAACATTGTGTTAGATATTTTGCAAATGAACTCGAATCCTTGGAGTATTTCATTCTCACGTCATCAGTTTAAAAGAAAATAATGGATGCAAAAAACGCTTTGTTTGCCTTTTTGTAGTTTCGAGGCATTGCTTATCTGCTATTTTTCTGGCTGAAATATTAGATTAACATTTCTAGTGAAGAACCTGGTAACAAAATCAAGGTTCTGGTAACTGTCGTATGTTATAGACTGATGCTTGCTTGGTAGCCTTGATATACAATAAACTTCGGCCAACTAAATTTTAGTCAGATTTCCCCTGACAAAGGCTGCCATGCCAAGTCTCAAAAACACATGTCAAATTAAAAACGAATCTAAAAGGACAAAACGATATGCTAAGAGACTCCCTTCAAATATAATTAAAGTGACTCGAATCTATCGACAACAACGTAGAGGGACATGGATATCAGTCTAACAATTGGTGATTCAATCTGTATAAATGCTTGGATCGTTTCTCGATTGAAAAAAAAAATCTTTATGATTGAAGATATGGTAAAAGGAATCAAAATTCGATCTTTATTTCGGATTTTCGGAAACATACAATACACTTAGACTTTGTTTATCAAGTTCCTGCTATACCTATAATTTTTTCTTCGTTTATATTTTTTGTACTCATAACCAATTGTGTTGTGTTAACGTGACATACCATGGATATATCGTTATATAGATAACACATAGCTGAGAGGGTGATAGAGCAGATTGTTACCCGCGGGTGACAATGCTTTTTCGAGGAGTACCAATCTGCTCTATCACCTTCTCACCTATGTGTTATTTAATTTATTATACTGATTGTCCTATCATTATTGTCTTTTATAGATTAATTTTATCTTAAAAGTATGTTCTATGACGTCACGTACATAACAACGTTGCGACTATTAGAAAAAACAACCAAATTGAGGCAAGATGTTTTATTTTTTATTTTGACAGTCAAATAATAAAATCTGAGCCAAAACGTAGAACTTAAGGTTCGTATTTAATTACTTGATGAAAATTCAATTCATTGTCCTTGCAATTATCGATTTGTGATTTCTTTTGACGAGAGGGTTACATAAAAAAAAAATTGTCACCCGCTCAGCCATGTGATAGAATAAATTAACACCCTTGTATTAGCCAATCAAAATGTGGCATTTTAACGTAAAGTATGATACATTTAAATAACTTGTGTCTGATGAATCTTAACCGATGCTACTAACAAAATAAAAAAAAAAAACGACCCACAGATCACCAGCATACGATATATTTGTACGGTTAACATCGTGAGTGCTATAAAGGAAAACAAGTACATAAAAGAGGACATTTTTGTACAAGGGACATATCAAAAGATTAGAGTGGATGTAGGCGTTTATTTACATGTCGATTAAAATTATGTTTGTTTACATGTCGATTAAAATTATGTTTATTTAAATATCACTTACCTAATTGTGCTGGTGTAAATGACACGACATAAAACTTTACGAACAACCATGACATTAAAACATAATTCCAAACATACTTCATTTTTCCTACAAGGAAGTTACAATATTACATAAGTTGTAAATAATAATACATAGTACTTAAGAATTTTACAGGTAAACCTTATTTTGTTTTTTAAATTTACAGACGAATCAATACGCCAAATTTAAATGCTATTCAGAATTGCGTTTAAATTTTCCGCTCACCACTTCTGGGACTACTTTACTATTTATAAGCTAATTTAATAGTCATAGCCCTTCCATAATTTAAAATGACGAACCTTCTGTGAAAACAGGAAATAAAAAATGTTTTTTCATTGCGTGATCATTGTTGTGCTTCGCCACTTTGTTCTTATTCTAATGACGTTATTTAAATATTACAGAACAATATGGCCTGCAACTTTAAAATTTGATAAAAACAAAACAGCAATCAGAGACAACAACCAATTTGAATTTATGCGAATTTGATTATCATTTTCATTCGCAAAATGCACATTGGTATTATTATCTCACAACAATTCGAAACAAAGGAATGTACATTTGGCGGGGCTAGTACTTTTTGTTATAAAGCTTTAAATAGAAGTCATGATTGAATCTTTTACCCCTTTATTTTCTGTATTGTTATAATATTTGTAATCAACAATACCCACAATGTAGCTGGTGGCAAACAATTTACTAACTTCCAATAGAGTAAAACACTTGCTTCAGTAGTCTTGTCGTGTGTTGAGGATTTTAAAATATATATTAAGTGAATTTTATAATTTTATCTGTTTATCAAGTGTACATTAGGTAGTACATAAAAAAATCACAAATCAAAAAAACACTTACACAATGCCTCATGTACATGTATATATGCGTCACTGAAAAAAGTATGAATAATTCCGATGGCAACTTTATCATTACAATAATCCAAACTAGCTTTTTCGTTTAGTTTTGTCAACAGGAAGTGTGCACTTATTTAGGTCAGCGTACATATTATCGTATCTGTTTTGAAATATATACTTTTCTTTTAAAGCTTAAATCACAGTCCAGTACACTCAGTCCTTTGTATTATTTATAAACTGAGGATAGTTGAAAAGATTTATTCATGTTATAGTCGTTAAATCACGATATCTTTGCAAGAGATAAATAGCTTTCAATATGATCAGATGATACAGAAATACATCCATTCTGTCACATGACCTATTCTTGATATATCATCACTAATGTCTCCGTTATTAATACTTGTTTTGAAGGAGAATGTTTACTTTGTTTTATGTTCTTTTTCAGAATGACGACAACATGAATGCGTCAGTATGGAACGCCGGAACTGTCTTATAGTGTAAATATTTAATGTGTTCTGTCGCTTTGTCTTTACGTCCTGTCGTTTCTTCTTTATGTTATGTGCAAATGTCTGTATTTCATGACACGGCATCTCTGTGTTATGTCAAATTATTTATTTGTTTGGTCAAACAGTAGTATGATTTGTCATTGCTAAAGTTTGTTGTGTACAATAGGCATTACATCATGCTTTAACTACTTTATATTCTGTGAATACTTCGAAACTTTATGATCAACCACCTTTACATTCTCTCATATTTTATCTGATGTTGTGTCTATTCTTCTTTTACGTAAGTCAGTTAAAAATTGTGTCCTGTCTCAAATGTGATTGTTATGCCGAATGTCCTAAAGGTTTTGTTTTGATACACCTTTGTTCTATGTAAACCTCATTATATTATAGTCTTTTGGCGTTATGTTGTGTTTATACATATGTATCTCCAGTGAAAAACACAACACATCATGGTATAGTTCCTATGCGTTTTGCCGAACAATTGATACTCTCTGTGAGCATTCATTACGTCATGTGCAAATGCCTTTAACATTATGTGCAAACAACTTATACGTTTTGTACAAACCTCGTTTAGCTTATGTGCAAACATCGTTTCCCCTATGTGCAAACATCGTTTACCCTTTGTCAAACATAGTTTACCTTATGTGCAAACACCTATTGCGTTATGTGCAAATACCTATTCAGTTATGTATAAAAACTACATTATTATGTGCAAACACTATTACGTTATGTGCAAATACCGCTTACATTATGTGCAAACACCGATTACGCTATGTGCAAATGCCTATTACATCATGTCCAAACATCTATTACGTTAGGTGCAAACACCTATTACATTATGTACAAACACCAATTACGTTATGTGCAAACACCTATTACGTTCTGGTAAACGCTTTTTTTGACACAGATTAAAACAATACGCATCAGTGATATACACTTTGAAAATTAAGAAAATTATAATTTTTAGCTTTTTAAAAAGCTCTGAACAACTTCGATGTATTCTTTTTAAAGGTAACATCCATTGGATGCTGACTGTGAACTGAAGGTAATATGTGTGCATCGGGTTGTTGGTTTAGTATTGGAAATGTAGTATTTTTATATTGATTGATATGAAAATGTTATATAAATATTTAGTTTTTTTTCTACTTAAAGAGTGTGCGTTATACATCCATTCTTTTTATATTTTGTTCACTTACTTGTTGAAAATTAAAATATTTACAAATATATAGATGCTCGAGGTGTGTCTCTCTGGAGGTGTGCCTAGAAATTTGACAAAAGTCATAAAATACATTTAATGCATTTTTGAAAACATTGTACAGGAACATTTTTAGCAAACAAATCGTGCATATTGCAGATTAGCAATGCAAATAAAGACGTATTTATGATTGATATTTCAATTTTCAATTTCAGTATGTAATATATACATAATAAAACGACCATGAATTAATAACATTTGATCTGAAATGTAATACACATAGTTAATTTTCCGGCATTTGATGGCTTAATATCCTCAGAAGAGAACAGTCTGTAATTATTTATCTCAATTAAGCCAATAGTTGTTGCTGAATATCAGCCACATCATGAAGCAACCAAACAAAACTTATATTGACAAGTAAATATTTAAAGATGGCGTGTATATCGACTAAAACTAAAAGCTCTGCCCTGTTATTCGAAGCAAAAAAAAGCTACATGTAAAAAACAAAATGCAACCTCATTTTTATACGGAAAATGTGAAAGGTAAATAAGTTGATATAAAAAAAGAAGACGTGGTCTGATTTCCAATGAGACAACTCTCCACAAGAGACCAAAAATGACACAGAAATTAACAACTTTAGTTTACCGTACGGCCTTCAACAATGAACAAAGCCCATACCGCATAGTCAACAATAAAAGGCCCCGAAAAGATTATGTAAAACAATTCAAACGAGAGCACTAACGGCCTTATTTATGTATTGTTCTCTTTCATCTGCACCAAGCGGGTCATTTCATAGGTCGCCATATGCTGCATACATAATCATAACATATGGTTTTGGAAAGCGCCGAATTACATTTATGAATTATAGACTTTTGACAAGGTCAACACATTATATATTCGTCTATTCAGATTATATTGACCGAGGACGAAGATATTTTCTCGAAAATATGAATGCCCACTCAAATTCAATCTATTAGAAAAATCAAATTATTACAGAAGAGTGTCCACCATGCACTTGCACACTATAGAATGATATACAAATGGATGAAAATTATATATACATGTAACTGTAATTTACAAATATTAAAATAATGTATAACAAAAAAAACCCAGAGTTTACTGATTTGTATCACTTCTACGATGAGGTTGAATTTATCTTCCACGCACAGAAAAAAATATATACTAGTATCTGTACTTCAACGTCACTTTCAGGTAAATAGATGTGATTTTGTTTTCTGAGACAAGTGCTTGTGACCGTCAACAAGAACTTGCGGTCATCCGATGTTCAGTACTTCAGTACTTTGATTCATAAATTCATAAATTCATTCTAAAGATTTTCTCAAAAAGTAATAAAACATAACACGGGTTTTATGTTTTTTACAAATGTCTTATTATCCTTATTTTATCTTGATTCATTTTGAGAACTCAAATCGTATCAATGACATACTGCACATTTTAAGATTTTTGAAAACTGGGAGTGAGCTGGCAATTGTTTCATGGTGCTTTAAACGGATGAACAAGAGGGTTCCGAAATTCCAACAATACAAAACAAGTGAATTTTCTTAATTTATAATCAGTAGCAGGAAAATTACAGAAGAATTTAAGCCTCCCTTTCGTGTTAAAGTCTGTCACAGTTTTCTTTTCGTTACAAATGTATATACTAGGTGATTTTTTTTAAAGAATTTTGACTAAATATGTTTCGTCAATTTCAAGGCGAACAAGATTGCATCAATTACGGGGGCTTTCAAATAAAGAAGATATAAACCAGTAATAGTTTAATTTTGGCAGCTTGAATTAACATATAAGATACATAAATAAGTATAATTTACACACAAAATATTCATATAATACAATACAAAAGATACACATACGAATAATCTAAATAAAGCGGGCCTAAAAGAAATAACAAAATGCGCCATCTTCACAACTGCACATTCAAAAGCACACTTCAATTTTGTAAAATGGGTTTGGGTGGGTGGGTAAAAATTTTACGTCTAATTCAAACAATCGAAATCAAATAATAAAGATATAACATAACAGTGTGAGCAGGTTTCACTCACTTACAAATTTATTTATATTTTATACCTTAAGGCTATCCAGTAAAATTAACAGACGAATTTCAGCCAAGTAATTACTGGTTTTTAAATTATAAAAACAAACCAATTACGGGGGCTTTCAAATAAAGAAGATATAAACCAGTAATAGTTTAATTTTGGCAGCTTGAATTAACATATAAGATACATAAATAAGTATAATTTACACACAAAATATTCATATAATACAATACAAAAGATACACATACGAATAATCTAAATAAAGCGGGCCTAAAAGAAATAACAAAATGCGCCAAACAACCCGCCAAAAAAGATTAACAAAAACAAATTGTACACACACGCAAATAGAAGAAATTGAAACCCAAGGAATGAGACACTTCCTTGTAAGTTCCAGTTGAATATAAAAGGAATAAGAAACTTCCTTTATACGACACACCCAGAGAATATGACGAACTTCCCTGTAAGTGCACTAACTTCAAGTAAGCTTATGATCCCAAAGAATAGTACACTCCTTTGTAAGATCAAAATCCTAAGGGATAAATTGCTCCCTTATAAGATTAACAACGATGACCTCCTAACAATATACAAAGCATACAAACAAAAATTTAGATGATTATCATAAAACAAAAGGTAGATAATACAGATTATATATGACTCATAACATGTTGAAAGCATCTGCGAAGTTCGTATAGACCAGCTTCATTAAGATGCAACCCTCCGTCCTAAAAGGCAAAAAGAGACCTAATAGGACGCCCTCTTACAAGAAACCTTTTATATGATTTTATAAAAATAATGTTATATTTGGAACATACAGAAAGACTGGTAATCCGAGAGCATAAATTTGAAAAATTCAATATTCAAATGAGTATCCAATGGTATGCGAACACCTTCATAGTTATACATATTCGAACTAAAAATAATTTCGTGATCTGAAATAAATTTATCTTGAATAGGCAACCAATGCGTGTCAGAAATCAAATCAGAACAAATAGTACACTCATCTAAAATTTTATTCGATAACTCATCAGATCTTTTATCCTTCTCTTCGTTATTAGTTTTACAATATTTACTACGCCTACCATCGACAAAAACAGGAGAACAAGCGAAAACATCGCTGTTCTGGCGACGCATATATTCCGGATAAAAAACATCTGCTGAAGGGTTTAGTTCTGAAATGTTTTTACCTAGTCATTCCTTCTTTTGAGGAAATTGAGGACAAGAACTGGAACATTCTGGGTGGTAAAGTTTATTTCTGTCTTTCTTCCAACAAACAGCGCAAAATATGTTGAACTGTTCGCTGGACACCTCTAATAGAAGTCTGATGAGAACCATGATAAGTGCATCGATTTCTGTTGTATAATGTACAAAACCAAATTGTCTCATCTTTACTTTCAACTTTGAATGAGCTGTTTGAAAATTTTGATTTTGATAAAATATATGGTGTTAAAATAGGAAGCTCGATAACAGAAGGATCATCAGACCATTTATTTTGTCCGAGTTCAATTTTCCTTAACCAGGCTGCGTAAAAGGCTAAAAGGCCTTTCCAAGAATAAATCTGACTGTAGTACGTAATCTTTTTCAACAAATTTAAGCGACCCTTTCGTTCAATCTCAGAAATATCTGCTCGGGTGATAATCTCCAGCTCCCCAGCTGTAAATAGCTTCATGTCTAAGTTATTAAAGGACACCTGCTCATTGACATATTCATATTGTAAGGCACTCTGAGGCCAAAGTAACTGAGTTTTAACCTTATCCGAAGACTTTGCTTTAATACCTGATTTTGTTTTCTTTGATTTCTTTGATTTCTTGTGTTTTTTACGCTTTGATGAACTGTCTGAATCTGTATCAGAATCAGAGCTATTTGAAATGATAATAGCTTTCTTACTACGTCGTATAGTATTGTCTTCAGAATCTGAACTCGAATCACTTGATTTTTCAATCAAACCTAGCTTTGAAAGTTTTTTGTCAACTAACTCATTTAAAAACTCAAATTTTCTCAAATCGTCTAGCTTAACTGTCTCATCCGGTTTGCTTGCATCAGGAACTAGCTTATCTTGATTTTTTGAATCGTGTTTTTTGTCAGTTTTACTTATGATTTCAGACTTTTTTGTCCGAGTCCTAGTAACCTTCTTATTCTTAGCTTTCTCATTATCTATCTCACCTTTCTCCTGCTCTAGCTCATCTTGCTTCTTTTTAAGCTCCACTCGAAGACGTTGTTTCTCATTTTCTCTTCTTTGCTTCTTCAAGCTCCCCTCGGCTTCTTGAAACGACTTTCTCAACTGTGTCAGCTCTTCGTCACTCTCGTCTTCCTCGTTAAATGATCTATCCAACAGTTGTGCGGCCTCTAACCTTCTACGGGCGCTGCTAGGAGTTTTGGGTTTCACTTCGGCTTCGACTACTGGCTTATCAACACCTGGAAGCCCATACTCTGCTAAGCTCTTATAGTTATGTCCCGCTCCCTCTCTTCTAGGGCGATCGGCCATTGCGTTCGAAAACTATTAATCTAACTCAAAAATTACGAATTTGTCTAACTAAAAATGTTACGTCTAATTCAAACAATCGAAATCAAATAATAAAGATATAACATAACAGTGTGAGCAGGTTTCACTCACTTACAAATTTATTTATATTTTATACCTTAAGGCTATCCAGTAAAATTAACAGACGAATTTCAGCCAAGTAATTACTGGTTTTTAAATTATAAAAACAAACCAATTCAAGATTGTTTCCGCACTTTGAAGATAATTTGGATTGAATCATATGAACTTCATGCCTCGCTAGCTTTTAACCAAAAAAAAACGTCTCGCTTTAACAGTAGCCGAGAAAAGGAGGACCGATATATCTAAAAATGGCAATATTTAACGGAAACTGTCAAAACATATTTAAGAATTTTAACATTTAGATCCAATAGAATATATTTGTATGAAATTTTAGATTTTTTAAAATAAGATTTCTCAGAATAATGATGTGCAGCAAATCCCTTTTATGAACATTTGGCTTAATTGTGTATTTAGCTATATTTATCAAACCATTCGCGTTCATAACTAAACGCATCGAAGCTTACCGTTTATACCGTATATCCCGCAATAATATTCATTGAATTTATGACTCTCCGTTCGGAAAATAAGTTGATGTTTCTAATTTATACGACGATATTCGTTGAAATATTGAACAAAACGATAAATTCATATCAACAACTGTGGAATAATGTATTGATTATAAATGTACTTTGTCGGTAAACGTGAAATTTATTTGTACGAGCTTTAGAAACAGGACGAAAAGCGAGGCTTGCCGAATTTTCTCCTGTTTCGCAGCGAGAACTAATACATTTTATATTTCTGGCAATGTACATATATTGTTTACAATTTACACCTGGTATTTGAGCATAAGTTGTTTCAATCTAAACCATTGTCTCTGATTTTTACAATTATTGAAAGGCGGACTCGAAAAAAAAACCAAAATGAACTATTACCCAGAAAGAAATATCCATATTACCGATTGATCAACATGGAAGCGGGTAGCAGGAAAATCTATTTGTTCATGTACAAACAAAGCAAACAAGTTGCTTTCTTTAAAAAAAGAAATGCAATCGTAAACCCAAATGCTTGTTCGGCATTATATATTAGATAATTGTTTAATAAAGATGTATTGTTTTATATTACTTGTGTTGTACATAAGAATTAGAAACTGACATTGATTGTTTACTCAATGTAATAACGGGGTCACACATCAGCGTGTAGCTCCGACGTACGTCGGCCGTGGTAAAAAATCATGCACGCTACCATATACGATAGTAATTTTGGATGCATTCAACCTGTCAATCATATCTGTATCGTATGCACAACGAGCTTAAAGCGTTATTGGGCGTGCGAGAAGCGTACCTCAGCATTTATCGGGCGTTCAGGTGACGTATGTTGGCGGATGTCTAGCGTTTGTCTAACGTAGATGGAATGTAGGCTACTGAACGTATTTGAGACGCGTCCCGGTCGCATGGAACGATAATCCGTGCTTTTGGAGTATCGGGCGTTCAAGAAACGTATGGTTGCGTATGCGTTGCATTTGTCTAAACGTAAATGGAATGCACACTACGAAGGAAAAAAGTTTCTTGAACGTATTTGAGACGCGTCCCGGTCGTATCTTGGACGTTCTATTATGGGGTGTTTGTTACACACCCGCATACGTTATAGTTAAAGTCGAACGATCTCGAAGCGCATACAACGTGCCCTAAACGTGTCGCAAACTTATCTGTAGCGCGTCAAACGCGCTTGTAGAGTATGTACAACGTGCGTGTAGCATATACTATACGCTAGACACACGCTTGAGCTGGATGAAATTTTTTATGCTGCATAAAAATTTCCTCGAGTTGTAGCGTTCACCAAGCGTATACCTTTGTATTTCGACGTACTTCAAACTTATGCAACTATAAAAAAGAAGATGTGGTATGATTGCCAATGAGACAACTGTCAACAAGAGACCAAAATGACACACACATTAACAACTATAAGTCACCGCATGGCCTTCAACAATGAGCAAAGCCCATACCACATAGTCAGCTCTAAAAAGCCCCGATATGACAATGTAAAACTCAAACGAAAAACTAACGGTCTTATTTATATAAAAGAATGAACGAAAAACAAATATGTCACACATAAACAAACGACAACCACTGAATGACAGGCTCCTGACGTGGGACAGGCACATTCATAAATAATATGGCGGGGTTAAACATGTTAGCGTGATCCCCAATCTATACGCCAATGTGTGACCCCGTTATAAAACAAACACTCCATAGTTATAACGTCCCAGACACTGGCGTAAAGACCTGTATGTTATGTGCGTGTATCGTACAGGTACATGTATACGCTTGACACACGCTTGAGCTGAATGAAATTGTTATGCTCCATAAAAATTTCCTGGAGTAAAAGCGTTCACCAAGCGTATACCTTTGCATTTCGACGTACTTCAAACTTATGCAACGCGTGTTTAACGCTTGCTTAAGCATTTCTCTGGCGTGCAACTAACGTATACGGACTTGTAGATAGTTGTCTCATTGACATCATACCACATCTTTTTTTTATATTTGATATCTTATCGCCGACTCTGTTAAGTCTGCTAAAATTGCATGCATGATTAATTTTAAAGTAATCAGCCGTAATTAAAGTGGCACATTTGATTCGCTGTTTCATTGCTTGAAGTATTATTTCTTACATCTGCATGGTCAAATGTATTTTTTTTTTAAATATATTTTAGATTCAGATTTCAGTTATTTATTTTTTCTTCATATTGAATATCAGTCACACACAGACGAAAAGGATCCAGAGGTTATGTGACCTCCTTGTTTTAATAAAAAGTAAATAACATTGCAATATTTAAACAAAGAAAATAACTTTAAATTTGCAATTTTAATGAAAATAAAAACGAAAATATACTTTCATAATTAATTAACGTTATTTTCAATAAACAATATTTTTTTTCGAAAAATCTTCGTTCTATTCGAGGACGTATTTTAGATTATGTATACACGCCCTTAGTCTATCATAGACGTAAAATTTTAAGAAAGTGCAAGAAAGAATTCCTTTTTTATTTCAGAATGAAAAAAAAATTAGCCTGTTTTTTTCATCATGTACATATTCCCTAGACTCATAATTTTAAATAAAATAATAGTAATACTTCTTTTATAGATTTTAGTTAACAAATCTCGTTTCGAATATAAATCGTATTGTTTTGCATGAAATCTCATCTCATATCTAAACACAGCTGGTTTCAACGTTTGACATGTTTGACTCTTATTAAAATAACTACGCATATATTGAAAGTAAACATTAGCAGCTTGTAATTGCATGCAAGGAAGTATTCAAATGCTTATTAAAGTAGCTTGCGTCATCAAAAAATTAAGCATCCTATGTAACATATCTCTATAGCAACTTTAAGATGCTAATGCTTATTCAACAGGTCAATTAATAAGCTATTGCGCATGTATATGCAAGGTGGGCATGGAAAGAACAGATGTATTCCGAATAACATCCGGTGTTCCGAAAGACTACGGACATCGTCCAATATATACTGCGTAAACCCTCAGGGGTTTACGCAAAAAACTGTTGTTTACCTGTTATTTGTATACAATAACTAGCTAATTGCAGGATAAAAGCGAATTACCTAACTGTAACATTTTTTTTTAAACTTGTGAAAAAATTAAATGGGGTAAAAAAAATAAATAGATTAGATGACTAGGCGGTGTGTTGTTTTTTTGTTACAGGCCATAAGGGGATCTATTGTTATTTATTTCTTTGTCATTTGGTCTATCGCAGAGAATTGACTCATTGGCATTCATACCACATCTTTGTTATAGATAGTCATTTTTTTCTGAAATTCAAAGGGAAAAATATGTTATGATGACCATTTTAGCAACGAAATTATTTATTTATTGTTATAGACAACAAAAGAAACGATATGCACATCACTTAATAAAAAAAATTAGAAGAAAACAATAATAATTTACTGGAATATGTATTTTTTCGTATCGTTCTTGATGACACGGTTCGAAAAGTTACCGGACCAAATACGGATAAATGAAAGTCATTATATGGAGTTTCAAGTTGCGGGATTTAATTTCGAGTATAGCCAGTGAAGGTGAAACAAGGCTGATAACCCTTTAATTCAGAAGAAATATGTGTATGCGTCATTTTTGTGGATTACAGGATAAGGCAGTTTTTAATATGAAAAAAATAGTTTTTTTTTTAGAGAAAATGTAGCTTTTTGTAACACCCTTCTACCTGTCTGATCCAAAATCGGAACAAATTTTTCCAACATCCCTGTTAGTTTAAAAAAAAAAAGTCAGATGAGAGGGGCAGGTCACCTAACCACCCCTTTTCAGGACACCCACCTGTCTCAACACGCCTTGTCGGGGACGGAGGAAATAATAAGTCTTAGGAAGGTTATTCAGAATAATATTCACAACTGTTAAAGGAAATGAACGAAAATAAAATCTTAAACATTTTGTAAGATTCCTTAGCTGCTACATGAATCGTGGGAGACGTCATCCCATTTGTAGCATTAATCTAGTACACGTTTCTCGCTAGATGAAAACCCTACTGGGAGGGTAATAACAAATCATCCTGCTCTCTTGTAAAGAGTTATCACATAGGCATTCGTACCACATCTTCCTTTTTATATCGTATTGTTCCTTTCGGTTGCTCCTCTTGGAAACTAGAGTCGTGTATGTATATTTGTTAAAATTTGCAACAAGTAAAGTGAACAAATTTTCAAAGCATGGATGCATAACGCACACTCTTAAAGTAGAGCAAAATAATTTCCCATAAAACTAGATACATTGTATGTATATAGCATTTTTACACCAATCAACATAATTATAAAAATTCACAGTTTGTTAGAAAGATAAAACTTTTAATTTTCTTCATTTTCAAAATGCATAGCATTGATGCTTTTTGTTTTAATCTGTGTTACCAGAACGTAATAGGTGTTTGCACATAACGTAATAGGTGTTTGGACATAACGTAATAGGTGTTTGCACATAACGTAATAGATGTTTGGACATAATGTAAAAGGCATTTGCACATATCTTACATGGTGTTTGCACATAATGTAAGCGGTATTTGCACATAACGTAATAGTGTTTGCACATAATGATGTAGTTTTTATACATAACTTAATAGGTATTTGCACATAACGTAATAGGTGTTTGCACATAGGGTGAACGATGTTAGCACATAAGGTAAACGAGGTTTGCACAAAACGTATTTGTTGTTTGCACATAATGTAAAAGGCATTTGCACATGACGAAATGAATGCTCACAGAGAGTATAAATTGTTCGGCAAAACGCATAGGAACTATACCATGATGTGTTGTGTTTTTCACTGGAGATACATATGTATAAACACAACATAACGCCAAAAGACTATAATATCATGAGATTTACATAGAACAAAGGTGTATCAAAACAAAACGTTTAGAACATTTGACATAACAATAACACTTGAGACAGGACGCAATTATTAACTGACTTGTGTAAAAGAAGAATAGACACAAGATAGATAAAATATGAGAGAATGTAAAGGTGGTTGATCATTAAGTTTCGAAGTATTCACAGAATATATAGTAGTTACAGCATAATGTAATGCATATTTTACACAACAAAGTTTAGCAATGACATATCATACAATTGTTTGACCAAACAAATAACTAATTTGACATAACACTGAGATGCCGTGTCAGGAAATAAAGGTATCTGCACATACCATAAAGAAGAAATGACAGGACGTAAAGGCAAAGCGACAGAACACATTAAATATTTACACTATAAGACAGTTCCGGCGTTCCATACGTCTGTATTTCCATTATTAGGTCCTGGTTTCTAAATTGACAACAATAAAATCCGATACGTATGTATTGTGGTTTTTTTTTGTACAATTATTGCTGATATATATCAATGTTTTACAAGCAGTGGCTATACAAATAATTACGTTTCCCTTATTTATAGAAACGTTCCTGTTCATGGGGTTGCATTCATCAAAAAGAAAGTTCACAATTCCTGCTTAAACTTATGAAAGTCATAATAATCGTGTAAACAATGTTCAATATAGTGTTACATAAGTGAATAAACAGTATATCACTCAACAATTAAATGCGGTCGGGTCAATGTCAGGGAAATGTAAATGTAAAAAAAGATTAAAATATATCAGATTTAGGGCTCGAGTCCGATTCTTTTCATTTTGTGCAGTAATAAGTGGAGTAAACAGACTTAACATCTTTGTGCAATACTATTACATTCGGGCGACTAGATCCTTTAGTTCGGCATTTCCATCATATAAGTACACGTGAAAGTGTTAGAAATGTCTGGTAACTTTTGATAGATATTAATGTTATGTGGTATAAGGTATTAAGATACAACCTGTGATTCATGAAGAACGAAGGTATACATTTAATTTTTGGTTCTCGTTGTTTTATCAAAAAGAATTGTTCCGTTAAACAGGACATACATATCTATGATCCCGTTAATATCATGATAAATCTTTTTTATTGATGTTTTCTTTAAAATAGTTGATGACAGTAGCACTTCACATTGTTCAACGTACATGTTTATTCAAATAAGATTAATGTATGAACTGTATCATTAGTGGTCATCTAGAACTTAAGCCAACATTTAAGAAATATATATTAAACTTTTTCGAACAAACAAAATTCAAACAAATAAAAACTAATAACTGGTAAAACAAGGTTTGTTGCTTGAAATCGACCATCATTGGATCTACCAACAAAAGACAAAGCTAAATCATATAGTAGTGTCCCAAACATTTTTTCCGGACCAGTGATTAGAAACATCTAACTACGATAACCACTAGGAGATGACAAACTGCAAAATTAACATGTGACCCAGTGCCTGAAACTAAGTACATTTATTCACAGCATTTTAATATTATTTTACAATTTGGAAGTACTCCTTCGTGTTGAAAGTAGAATATAGATATATGAAGTTGTGGTATGAGTGCAAATAATTGAGCTCTTCATTCAAGTCACAATGTCTAAAAGTAAACCATTAAAGGTCAAAGTATGGCCTTCAACATGCGCTCGAAAACTATTGTCTAATATTGCTGTTTCGTATCCATTAATTTTTTTTTGAAACTGTACTAAAGAAGTAAGTGTGCAGTTTATACAGCGTGGCATATGTGTCTCATCTATAAAGTGATGCTGAATATTATTAGTGGAGTGACAAATCGAGAAAAGTGGCTTAATTAAGGAGTTTAATGGACCGAAATACCCCACCGCTGAAAATTCACTTGAAGATAGAGTAAACATTATACTTTCATTTTATCTCTGTCGTAGAGTTTTCCCACGGTGCAGTTTTTTGTAAAATCGCGTAAAAGTGAGATTTTCTGATTTTTTTCTTTTTCATTTTTAAGCACGGAAACGCTTATAATTTATTCCCGAATGAAGATATCAGCATAAAATTTATTGAATTGGACGATTTTCAAATGTATATGACATTTTTTTCAATCTTACCGTCTATCAAAGTATTTTAATTACATTTCTAATATATATCACCAATAGTAAATTTTCACAAAAAAATAGTTTGCAATACTTAAGAAGTTTTTATATATAAAAGTTTGATAGAACATCAAAATAAACTTTTACGAGTAATTTTATAAAACTAATCACTTAGCAGTATTACTACTCAATTTTCACCTCAATAAGTCATGTAACGTTCCCCTTTCCTATTTTCCCCTGCCATATGAAATGCAATGTTTTTTATGCATTTTCTTAAGTGTAAATTTATAAAAAAGAATATATAATTGTATCAATAGTTGTGTATATGTGCTTGAAAAAATACAGATGCTAAGGTTTAATAACTTTTGAGGTGCTTTTATTCTTGTTTGTTTTTCGAAAATGCTAATTTTAAACCGCATTGGAACACTACCGAAAAATTCCGGAAAATTATTGTCAGTGCTAATTCCATTAAATAAGATCGAGTAAAGTAGCTTAGATCGTGTTATTAAGCCTTTACATGTCCAAGAAGACAGCATGATCACGCATTTGAATGCGTAAGAGAGACAACAACATGCGTGTAACGATGAATCAACTTTCCTTAAAACACGCTTCAGGGCATTACCATGACTGGTATAAAATGTCTTTTCTCGAGACAAAAGTCATACAACAAGCTATTAAGGCATATCGAGTCATTTAAGCGTGCCGATATTGTTTTAAATGACGCAAATTAACAGGTAGCCATCTAGTGGTGAGTTTACTCGTTACAAATAACTTCAAGTACAAAACGCTCCAACATTCAGCATGCATTGTTAACTTTTTGATGAAATTAAAAAAAAAATGCTTCTGATGCTTCATATGAATGGAAACATTGTCAATTAGACAAATCGCCACAAAAGACCAAAAATTACACATACATTTACAAATATAGGTCACCGTATGGTCTTCAACTATAGGCAAAGCCCTTACCGCATACCGGTAGTAAGCAATAAAGGGGCCGAATTGACAAATGTAAAACAATTCAAACGAGAAAAAAACGGCCTAATTAATGTACAAAATAATAAAAGAACAACAAAAATGTAACAGTAACAAATGACAACCACTTAATAACAGGTCCTGACTTGGGACAGCCACATACAGAATGTGGCGAGGTTAAACATGTCAGCGGGCGCCCAACTCTCCCCTTACATCAGACATTGGTGTTTATAAAAAGAAGATGTGGTAGGATTGCCAATGGAATAACTCTTCACAAGAAACAAAATGACACAGATATTTACAACTTTAGGTTACCGAAGACCTTCACAATGAGCAAATCCAATACCAAAAAATCAGCTATTAAAGGCGTCAAAAGGACAATAAGGTTTAATTCAAATGGTGGTAGGTCCAAATTGTTCTTCAAGTCATTGAATGCAGATCAATTAGAGATTGTCAGAAATTTATTTGCATCTGAAAATAAACATGGGTTGATAAGATGTGTAGGTACACTGTAACTATGCACTATCGCACTTCAATGATTTTGATTTGCAAGAAGACGACTGAATATTTTCAGCGGGATCTTTTCAAAATCTATAGACTGTGAAGCAATTTTGTGTAGGATTTGTAAGTGACTGAAGTGACAGATATAAGAATTATTCTGTCGCCTTTTTTTGCCAGTAAACAGATATTGAAAAGTTATTTCAGGGGTTGCATCCTGTTAAAATCATGACAGTTATGTTTTATTTCTAATAAGGTATTTTCCTCAGATGTCAAACAAGATGAATTGTGATTTCAGACTGGAGGCGTTTCTTCAACCAAAGCCACAAGACAGTTTTTACGTACTCACGAAATATGCAACTTGTTTTAAAAGATTTATTGGACCGCTGATGTCTGGCATACCAACAGAAACTCGCGCTCTTACAGGATGCGACACGTCTTCTATAATCGAAATTGGCAGAGGAAGACAATTACAAGGGGTCTGGAAAACATGCATGTATCAAAATATGTTATTCTAGCTGGTTGACCGTTCCTATATTGACACATATTTTGCAGTGAAAATCACTTCACCGCGGATCAAAATGACCCAAGAAGCAATTATGGTCAATCAGTACATATGGTGATCTGAACAAACTCATGAGTATTGTCGGCGCCATACAATGAAATCCACTTTGTTTTAGTATTCCGTTACATGTACCTTCCAAATTTATGTGCATTTTGATGTCTAGTGATAGCGTATTATAATAATACATAGACAGCAACTTTTGAAGCGTAATATCACTGTGCATCATTGTTCACATATATATCGGGCTTTCAAGTCTGCTATATATTTCTTTGTTTATAGATACAAGATGTGGTATGAGTAGTTCCAATGAGACATCCAGGTCATAATTTGTAAAAATTAACCATTATAGGTCAAAGTACAGTCTTCAAAACGGAGTCTTGGCTCATACCGAACAGTTAGAGCTCCAAAAAATGACCAGTGTAAAACCATTGCAACGGTCTAATTTATATAAAACCTAGAAACGAGAATAAGTTTCAAAACGGAGTCTTGGCTCACACCGAACAGTAAGGGCTCCAAACAATGACTAGTGTAAAACCACTGCAACGGTATAACCTAAATAAAAACTAGAGACGACGGGAAACATTTATGAACCACATAAACAAACGACAACCATGCCTGTCGCTGTTTTATAAAAAGATAAGGGGGTACACATCTTCTCAATGTGCAATTGGTCTAGTACTGATTTATTTATTGAAATAAAAACAAACTTCACATACTATAGTGTCATGAACATGAAGACTCATTTTTATAGTTCTAACATCCTGTTAACAGTTTAAATAATCAGAAAAGAATTTCATCATTTTTTT
The DNA here is from genome assembly GCA_019925275.1 of Mytilus edulis. Classification (NCBI taxonomy): domain Eukaryota; kingdom Metazoa; phylum Mollusca; class Bivalvia; order Mytilida; family Mytilidae; genus Mytilus; species Mytilus edulis. Next base: position 36,499,925 of record CM034356.1, on the reverse strand, counting down.
TATAACATCATGGACAGAGTGTTAACTTTACAGTTCTTATTTTCCCTCTGTTTTTTGTTGCATTTTAATAAAACTTTCCAAGAAATATATTTATATGTGGCCATATATTATTGCAAAGCTAAATCTTAAGTTTGAATATTTTTTGTCCATTATTTCCGTAGATAAAGATATTTGTTTCATTTTCTTACATGTTGCAAGCGAGGGTACGTATCACTAATATCTGGCAATCAGACATAATTTTCACTAGCTGTATTTGTGGAGCATTCTTGGCGCATGCTTCGATCGAAAAAAAATCTCAGTTAACATGAGAGGCTAGGGAGAAATTGTCCAAAACGTCTCAAATTTTCGATTTTTTAAAACCCCATTTTGACTTTTGAATGCAGTTTACAAAAAACTGCACTACTTTGGCACTCTACGACATGCCTTAATCAAAGGATATTATATTTATCTACAAAATATGACCAAAATTAGCCGTGAGGTATTTCGGTCCATTAAATTTTCAAATTTACCTTTTTTGTCACCGTACTATATAGCGATACAGCCAGTGCATTTTACATCAATAAACATATATCAGTACCCTTTAAAGTACAGCAAGGCAACATACAATGCGGTATTCTGTCGACTCTTCTTTGTTTGTATTACTGCAATTGATTACATATTTTGTGCTTTTAAGTAGCAGCCAGTAACTGCTTGTACTCTCATATATGTCCTTGTTCGATTTTTTGTTACGAGTGATGTTTAAATATCCTGAACAATACTGGCTGTGTTCTTGATTGACGTTTCTTGTATCGATTTACAGAATTGAGCCCTTTTCAATTGATGTATTCATGGTGTGTTCTGGTGTTGTACTGTTACAAAACTTTCTGAAATTGTTGTTTATCAGTTTATTACTGTTTCTCACATTTTGTTATGGCTCATGTTTTGTAAAAGTTGTTCTTGTGGTGTGCTGTTACGTCACTGTCACCAAGGGAAAGGGTAGATTAATTCACGCATGCTTTAACCTGCCTCTTTCTGTATATCAGGAGATTGTCATTTAGTAGGTGTCGTTGGTTCGTGTCTGTCTGCTAGTTTTTCGTTAACTATTTAGAAAAAAATAGACCATAACAGTTCTCAATATAATAATTGTTTATTGTTTTATTTTTGTCATGTCTGGGCCTATTATAGCCGACAATACGGTATGGGGTTTTTCGACTGTTAAAGGACCGAATATTTCTTTAAATTTCATTCGAACTGGACAGTTGTGTAACTGGCAATCAAACCATATCGTTTTTTTTTTATATTCATCGGATTTCCAGCACAAGTTCGTAACACCCATAAAAACTCCTCATTTCTACAAAGAACTACACACACATCTTCTTGTCTTCTCGATTTACTAAATTATAGTGTCGATATCATACATAGATTGTTTTCCTAACCAAATATGAAACTGTTCTGTTAGAACACGGGACGCACTCTGGGGCAGTGCAACACTAGAACATTGTTTGGAAAACTTAATGGACGATTTTCTTTTCTAGAATACTCAAAATAGTGAATAGTTTCCGTGGAAAATATAAAGTGAGATTTTCATTTTATGATTCTTAATCTATATAGTTGTATAGTATACATGTGAAATGCATGTTGTCTTTAGTCAAACTTTTGGAGGAAATAATGAATGAGAATGAATCAAATTCGAGGTAATATTATAAAGTTTCGTTCATTTACAATACAAAATTTTTGTAAATGTTTCCTGTTTGTTTGACACGAGGTCATCTCCTATTAGACTTTTTCAACAACTCTCGGCACATACAGTTGAGAACGACTACGACAGGTAAAATGTGAAGGGTCGTCTCAAAAATAAAAAATAAAACATTATATCATTATTGATTTTATTGCTTTCATTGACAATGATACAACTTTCCTACATGAGTCCAAATGACATGAATTTTCAAAATTTATTATAAAGAAAATGATGAACTCCAAGTCACACTTCATCTTTTTAGAAGTTTAGCTTCTAGCTTTCCTCTTGGAAATTAGAAAAAAAAAATGTTTTATTTTAGTTGATATTTGATTAAACAATGATTTTTTATGTTGACAAGGGCGGCACATGTTTCCACAATGTCTGCTAGTTTTGGTCTTGGTGCCTCCATAATGTATCTTTTAAATTCACCAATTTGGTGTTCCACTTGAATTCTGTATTCACCAATCACTGCTTAAATGTTGTAACATTGAAACGAGGGGTCAATTATATTTTTCTTCAATATTCATCTAGGAAAAACATCAACTCTAACAAGATATTTTGCAGCAGAGAAGTCCGTCGTTGATAAAAAAAAAACAAACAAAAAAAACGATGTGATATTTTCCTTCGACCTTAAAAATCAATTTGTGATTATCCCTCCAGAAATTGAATATGTACATTAACTAAGGTGAAGATCGGTGGAAAAACACCAAGTTGGTCGTGTTCACAAGTGTGATACGGACCAGTAATCATTTTTCATTTATTTTGAAAAATTTCATAAAAGCTTTCACACTAACAAATTACTCGTTATTTGCATGCGGCAAATATTGATGAAAGACTCACATAATAAAAATTGAAGAGAAAGTGGGTTAGGATGCAGAATGATTGCAGTATTTTTTAATCAATTCAACATGAAATGTCAAATACATACGAAATAAAAATATCATATGACAGAGACATATATTTATTTATTTATTTGGTTGATATATACATGATATATTCTTAAGCTATATATAGTCAAAACAGTAAATAACCGCCAATCCAGTATGTTTCGTAACGGTAATTATGATGGATTTTGTCTTTGAGACGACCCATTCATTTTACCTGTAAACTGTAGGTGTCATTAGTCGGTGTCGAGAGATGTTGAAAAGGTCTACTGACATTTAACAACAAATAATTGTGTAAGAATGTTCGACTGCTCACTGTTACAGTAGCATATATGTAAAAACTGAACACAGGAACACATATTTTCTTAAGAACATTTAACTATTTAGAAATCCAAAAATCTTTATTCAATCAAATTAACCAGCACATAGATATATACAGAGAAACCAGTACAAAAAAAAAGAAAAACGCACACATCAAAACATATAAATTGAATTTTGTTTTTTGAATTTTTGAAATTTTATGGTTTTGAAAACAAGTTTTTTTTAACAGCAGTCTTAACTTCTAAACGGTCATTTTTTTTAAATAGTTTAATAAATCACATTTCATTTATTTGTTTCATTTTTTTTACATTGATTTTTTTTCTCTGATTATTATATTAAATTTTAAAAAAATTTAAAAAGTTTTACAACTTATAAATTCAACATGTTCAAAGTTTAAAAAAACAACTGTTTTCTTTAAAGTTCTGTTTGCCTTATGGTGTCACACTCCCTCCAATTTAGAACGTGAAAGTAGGCCTACTCGGACAAAAAGTAGTGCATTTAATGTCATTGTTTTCTTAAACTAACCAACAAACTGGCAGAAATGAAACTTTTGGTGAAAGAGAAATATATTTAGACCATTTTGAGCCAAAATTTACATGTCTATGAGTTTGCATTAAAAATTGAGGATTAATGCGCTCCATAGTATACTAATTTAAGATTTCCAAAAAACCAGGGGTTATTTCTGGAGTGCCTCTCTTTGATGGTCAGTTTTTTCGTTAGAAGGCTTTAAAGATATGTTGAAAATTGGCATGCAGAAAGCTGATACATGTACAATTCAGCATATACCTGGTTTCTATGAAATTAAACTTAAAGTAAAATATGTAGAAAGCTGTGAAAATTGCAAAATTTGGTTGAACAGATAGGGACTTTTAATTGGTGGTCTGACACCTTATAACAAAAAAGTGTTTTAATACAAAACTCATCCATAAAGACATTACCGAATTTAATGCAGATTGGTTTGTAGACTTTAAATAAAAAAAACAACATCTTAACAAATATGAGATTCCAGAAAGACACCTTGAATTAAAGTCCCTTTTTTAAAACATAAAAATCTCTTATCATACATGTAATGATTGAAGAAAATAATGTTAAAATCAACAGAAGACCTTATATTTACAATTGTTTCCTCTTGCATACCACAAAAATCACATTCTTAACCAAAAAAAAGTGCAAATTTCATTATATATTTTATATACAACTGAGATTCATCCACAGTATACGACAATACGATCGCATATAACTTTTACTACTAGTAAATTATAAATAATGTGATAGTTCTTAGAACTCTGATGACCATTCCATCGAACAGATAGACAAACTAATAGGGTTATACGGTGTACCCCTCCTTCGGACAAAAAGTCAATACAGTAAAAAGATCAATACTAGTCAACAAAAAACATCTAAATAAAACTTAACTAAAAAAAATCCTTTTCAAACTTTTTGGAATTTCGGATCCTCAATGCTTTTCAACTTTGTACTTGTTTGGTTTTATAAATATTTTGAAATAAGCGTCACTGATGAATCTGAGTCTTATGTAGGCAAAACGCGCGTCTGGAGTACTAAATTATAAACCTGGTTACACCTTTGATAACTATTATGAAACATTATGTTTGTTACAAAATTCCGCGTACTTTTTTTACTTTTATTTGTTTGTCTAGTTTCTTAACTTTGTATTTTTATACAAATGTTTCTTATTATTGAAATCAATTGCAATAAATAAAAATGTTTTTATGAAAATAATTTCATCAAGGTGAAAAAATAGCTGCTTTCTTTTACCTTCCGTTTTCCTTACTACGAACAATGTGTTTTAATACAAATCTCATTAATCTAAACATAATATAAATAAATTCAAATTAGTTTGTAGAAATTGAATGAAAATATATCTTATGAAATATAAGACCCTGACATAAAGTGTTTTTTTTTTATACACAAACAAACTCGTATGATACATGTAAAGAAAAAAAAACATTCAATCAACAGAACACCTTATATTTGCATATTTTCCTTGTATATTACAAAAAGTAAATCAAACATACATATCACAAAATATATAAACTAAATAAAAAGCATTTTTTTGTATCTTCATTTCATTATTCATCTCATATACAACATGTACAACTTACATTCATCTCCATTATACGATATCAATATCGTATTTAACTTTTACTTATCATTTTATTGTACTTAGATTTGCGATGACTATTTCATTAAATATGTACACGAACAACTACTGGTTATACGGTAAAGTATTTTCTTCGGACAAAATGCAACACAACAAAAAGACCAATACTAACCAACAGCATACACTTTTTTTAAACTATTTTTTAAAATATTGTATGGTAGCTATGGTTCAGTCTTAAACTTAACTACTTTTGTGGAATTTAACTCTCTCTCTCTCTTTTTCAAGTAAGCATTCTTCTGTACACTTAAAACACATCGAAATTATAGAAAAGTATAGGTCCCAGCCTTTGTTAAGGGGAAAGTAAAACATGTTATCTACTCTGAATATTGCTAGTGCATGCATTCATGTCGTTGTAGTGATATCATAATCATCTTCAGTTTTTTGTCCAAAGAAATGATCATATGTATCTTCCGTCTCATCTCTTTTGTGACTTCCAGAGTCGTAAATATTGTCAACGACATTGTTATAAATGCTGTCCTCTAATTCTTTGTGACGATTATTTCCCGAATGGTCGTAGACTCCTTCCTCGGATAAAGCATATTGATCCTCATCGTCAATTTTGTTCTCAGTGTCCAAAACAGCCTTTGCAAACTCATAACCTGTAGACGTTTTCGACAATTGTGTTCTATTTAAACCTGTGAAGGTTGGCTCTGATAACAGAACACTGTCGGATATTCCAGTCCTACTGTGTATAGTCGTACTAAAACTTGTTTCACCAATAGGACCAACCATCGCATATTCATCGCCATTTGATAGTTGGTTGTCTGCAAATGTTTTACCCCGACGGACTGCATGTGGAGGAAATTGAAATTCGTTATGTGCGCCTATATTTGAACCTGTTTGCTGAACATTGTTGATCTCGGTATTAGTAGTTGTGTTAATTCTGCTTCTTTGTCCATACATACCAACATTTTGCTGATTAGAACGACCAGCAGTTTGTGGCAAAGCTATATCTTGACATCCAATATAGTCATTTCCTCGGAGTTCGTCTCTTACTTTTTCATTTGATCCTCTTCTATTTATATATCTGTAATGTGTTTTAAATCAAATAATTATACGAAAAACAATGAGAATCAAAATATGGGCTAATTTGAATAACGAAATGTTTTTAAGATTTATTAAAAACATAATTTTATTGGTGCTGCCAATTTGTGCTTCTTTTCTTTTCGAAAAAAAATTACGCAGATTTATATAGTTTCACCAAATAAAACGTTCTTAAAACCTAATAAAAAACCAAGGTTAAAAAAACTTGACAATAAAATTGAGAATGGAAATGGGGAATGTGTCAAAGAGACAACAACCCGACCATAGAACAGACATAGAATGTATATAATCGGAGAAAGAGCCATAACAAATACCATTCGCATATACGTTAATTATCACTACAAACTGCTCAGTCTGAATTGACCAGTTTTTGTGCTCGACCAGTAAAATCGAGCACACATTTTACTCGACTAGTCTCGACATTGTCTCGACTGTACTTAACTGTACTTAAGTGTACTCGACTAGGTCTCGACTTTACTTAATTAGTCTGATTCAGTACTTGATGATCTTTGTGTAGTCTGAAATAATCTTGACCAAGGCTCGACCTGTCTCGACCTGTCTTGACTAGTCTCGACCTGTCACCACTAGTCTCGACTCAGTCTCAACCGGTCTCGACCTGTCTCGACTAGACTTGACCTTAAAATTTAGTTTTGATTGGTGTAATATAAATCAGCCCATCTAACTAAATTAAATATTGATCTTACAAAATTCAAGCTTATTAGGTAGTTTGATTTATTGCTGTGAAATAAAAGAATTTAATTTTACAATAGGTAAAAATAAAAATTATTATATAAATTCAGATAGGCATCTTTAATTTTTTTAATCACTTTTTCAAATCAACTTGGATTTTCATCAAACTATGCAGTTATCTTAGATATATATTAAACCTACTTAATCCCATGGCATTTATTTTGTTGTTGTATTGCTGTAAAATTTAAGAATTAAAGTAATCTTTGTAAAAAAAAAGCTAGGATTTGCAATTCGGACAAAATAGAGATAGTACACTTTAATTTGTTGAATCACTTTTTCAAATCAACTTGGATTTTCATCAAACTATGCAGCTATCTTAGATATATATTAAGCTTACTGAATCCCAGGTCATTTTGTTTTTTGTTGTATTGCTGTCAAATTTAAGAATTAAATTAATCTAGGTAAAAAAGCTAGAATTTGCAGTTCGAACAAAATAGAGATAGTACACTTTAATTTTTTAATAACTTTTTCAAATCAACTTGGATTTTCTTCAAACTACACAGCTACCTTGGTGATGTAATAATCTAACTGAATCCCAGGTTGTTATGAAGTTTGGTGTATTGCTGTCAAATTTAAGAATTAAATTAATCTAGGTAAAAAAAGCTAGAATTTGCAGTTCGAACAAAATAGAGATAGTACACTTTAATTTTTTAATAACTTTTTCAAATCAACTTGGATTTTCTTCAAACTACACAGCTACCTTGGTGATGCAATAATCTTACTGAATCCCAGGTTGTTATGAAGTTTGGTGTATTGCTGTCAAATTTAAGAATTAAATTGATGTAGGTAAAAAAAAGCTAGAATTTGCTGTTTGAACAAAATTCAGATAGAATACTTCAGATTATTTCAAGGCAACTTGGATTTTCATTCAATTCTACGGCTATCTTTATTATATATTATTCTTACAAAAAACAGGTTATTGGTAATTTAGTTTATTGCTGTTAAATTTAAATATTTAAATTAAAGGTATCTATCTGAATGTTGTCCAAACTGAAAATTATATTACGGTCTTTACCTCTAACTAGGTCATTAAATTTAACAGCAAAAACCAATATACAAAACAACCTTGGTTTTTGTATTAGAAATATATAATAAAGATAGCTGAAAAGTTTCATTACGAACCAAGCTGATTTCAAAACGTTATGAAATCTTAAAAAAAACACCTTTTTTTTGGTTAAAACAAAAATTTAATATCATGAACTTTCATAACAATCCTTGATAACCTTTTACAAAAAGAAATGTGTTCCAAAGTTACAGTAAAAATTTATTTTAATCAAATCTAAAAATATTTGTTTGTCAAATTTAATGATAAACATCCCTTGCGAAAATGGTGCAAGATATCATAAGATATCTCCAGGATATCTCAGGATAATCTTGAAAAAATCACAGGGTAATCTTGAGATATCCTGATCCTGAGATAGGGGTAAACATGGGACGGTTTTGGAACAAGGATATTTCAGGGATATCCAGAGACCATCCCGACCATAAATATCCTAGTAGAAAACCTTGTGATAATCCTGTGCTCAGGATTCATCAGGTTCTGGTCTCAGAAAATTATCCTGATGTCAGGATTTACAGATTTGCTTGCATTGAGTTGGTCCTGGGATAATCCTGGGATAATACTGGTATATCCTGTGAATATCATGAGAATGTCCTTATTTCAGGACCAGTAAATGTCTTACATGTACATTCTATAAGAAATTACAAAATTTGAGTAAAATGATTTTTATCCTTTTTTAATGCACATTTTTTTTTCTTTTGCAAATATTTTCTTAAATTAATTTAAATCCATATTCCTCATCCTAAGCAAGGGCGGATCCAACCATTTCAAAAAGGGGGTTGCCAACCCAGGATAAAGGGGGGGTCCAACTATTAGTCCCTATTCAAATGCATTGAGTGTCCCCCCCAAAAAAAAAACCAAGAACCCTCCCTTAAATACGCCACTGATAAGGTAGATGTTTGCCCTGGTACACATGGGTTGCTTAGTGAGTGGGACGAGGTTTCAATGTCAATAGCGGTCGCAATCCTATGGTTTTTTTTTATGAAGGATAGCGACCGCCATTGACGGTTTGAATTACATTACATGTAGTTAATATCAATTTATTACAGCAAGAATTGTTGTTATGTTATTGAGTATTTGTATTGGCCATGTTCAAAAGGTTAATTCAATGGCTGTAGAAGTTCCCATTAAAAAAATCCTTGTATTTAATGATTCTTTAACTTTTAAATTAGATACTAGTACTATTAGCAAACTTGTTGGCCATTTTTAATGGCTGCTCATATTGTTAAATTACCAATAAAAATGGTACGCCAGTGGCGGATCAAGGGGAAGGGTTCTGGGAGTTGGACCCCCTTAGTTTTTGGAAGATCAATGCATTTGAATGGGGACATTTATAATTATAGATAGAATCCCCCCTTTTCAAAATATCTCGATTCGCCCCTGTACCCACCCACTATTTGAATTAAATTATGCGTCAGATATATAAAAGGATACATGTAAAGTTCTGCTTCCTTCTGTAATATTTTGCCGTCTCTGTTCTTCCAAATAGTATTGCTGAATAAATGTAGCTGAAATCTGCAAGGAATCTGTTTACTATCAAAACTGGCAGCTCCATTTAATCATTCAATCCAACCCTAAAAGTATAAAAAATCCACAAAGAATCAATTGTTCTAGACGTTTTAAAGCAATAAATTCAATAGAAATATTGTTGCCTGTTTATACAGAACATCAGAAGCTGTTTAGGAATCAAATTAACCAAAACATCCTCCCTCTTTTTATCCCCTGAAGATAAAAGAAACTATATATTCTTTGTATAGCTACTTATTATTTTCACTAAAGAACCATGCACACAATTCAATTACTATAAATTTTACGTATCTACCTGTTATAACCGTTGTCATATGTGAAAACAATTATTCATTTTGTTTAAATTAAAAAAAATATATATGTTTATAAACTTTCTGATGTTCATGCTTTGCTCAAATGAAAACCATCAAAAAATTATAGTTCCTCAATTAATTATATTTTATTATAATACACATGTCTGTCATTTTAAATTAAATTTGTAATGCACTTATCTGAAATCTTTCTATCTGGAAATGTCTTTTTCGGGTTTCCATCAGCGTAATCTCCATTTTGGTGACGTATTTATCAAAATTCTCTGACGCTCACATTGAGGTGACAATCTCGCCCCAAATTATATTGGCGAGAAGTTGATCTGTCCCCGTAACGGTATTATGAAAATAATTCAAGGATGTCGCAAACAAATATATATTCATATGCAGTTTTTATTATATAATTAATTATAATAAAAATAAACTTTCTTTTAAACGGCACATGGTGCATCCGAATGAACAAGTTGTCGCGCTATCTATTATTTTTAGGGCCGAACTGTTCAGTACAATTACAAAACACCACGAGGTCAAGGTTTATTTACATTTACATTCACTGAGAAACGTCTGTCGTTGGCCCATCTATCATTGATCTAAAAAATTTCTAAGTTATTTATATGCCGGACGACAAGTAATAGAAAGGCACATTATGTGAACTTGGAGAAAATCAGAATTTACATCGTTAGGGAAAGGAAGAGTAAAAAAATACTTCTTGCAGAGTCACAGCAGTGACGGTGTTACCAATTAACAAACAATGTACCACCGGCACTGTAAATAAAACCAAACAACTCTGCATATCTGGCAATGACAAAATTATGTGTGTTTCAACACTTCCAAAATAGTTCGGAATGTGATTTATTATTTGGTTTAGCCAAAGATTACTCTGAAGTAAAACGGCTGTTATGTCAGAGTTTCTCGGACATAATGCTGTTTTTATCGCAAAAATCTCTGACTTTGAAAAACTGTCAAACTGAAATTCGTTATGCCTCCATGAACAGGAAGATCAGCAGTAACTGTAAATAAGTTAACTGTCATAATATGTTAAATATTTTTAATTAACACCAATAACATTAAAAGTTTGCTTTATGTCATTTATAATAATTTGTGTATTTCAAAAATGTTTGACAAAATAGTTTTAGTTTCTTCCCCCTATTCTATCACCCTTCACAAATCCTGGCTAAAACACTATGTGAATAATTACTTCAACAAACAACAGTTAATTTCAGTCCCAAAGATTTTCTTTCTTATTTGAATTTGTGATACAGATTTATTATACTTTTTCTTAAGTCCCAATACCAGGAATTATCAAGGACTTTATTTTATTTTTACATTCAGAGAGAATTTGTCAAGTTTCTGAAAGAAGGATGAATTTTGAAGGAAAAGTCCTGACATATCCTGGTTTATATTATATTTATGTTTGAAAGTCTTGAGATATCCTGAGAATTCTCTTAGTTTAAAGCTGCTAGATTTGAAAGTCCTGACATTTCCTGAAATTCTCCCATCAACTTTTTCCCTAAAAAAAAGGGCTAAATGCTTTCCAGGATATTTTCAGGATTTCCAAGGATAATCTAGAGATATCCTGATTAAAAAAAATTGTCAGGATTTATTTCTGCAAGGGTTGGTTTAATTACATCAGTACACATGAGTTTTACAGGTAAAAAGAAAGCCCTACTTTTCTTAAACTGGTGTATTACTTATCTAATGAATTAAAAAAGCCATGCGATTTAGTTTTAACAGGATGTTGCAACTTTGAATAAATGTTATTTAGAATTTAAAACTCTCTGGTAGATGTGATCTGTTTAATAAGTTTGCCCCAAGCAGGAGGTATTGCTTTATAAATCTCCACAAATCAGAAGAACAATTTTAATAATTTCTTTAATGTTTCATCCCTTTTTGATATATTTATATAATATATATCAAAAAGGAATAAAACATTAAAGGAATTATATAACAAATTTATATATACTTTTTCCCAAATTATAAGGAAAGATATATTTCTAATGTTGTAGCTTTTTGACCTAGATTCATTAAAAATACACCAAACTTAATAACAACCTATGCTTTAGTAAGATTAATATATTGCAAAGATAGTTGTAGAGTTTGATGAAAATCCAAGTTGATTTGAAAAAGTTATTAAAAAAATTAAAGTGTACTATCTCTATTTTATTCGAACTGCAAATTCTAGCTTTTTTACCTAAATTAAATACTTTTTAAATTTGACTGCAATACAACAACAAAAAATGACCTGGGATTCAGTATAGCTGCATAGTTTGAAGAAAATCCAAGTTGATTTGAAAAAGTTATTAAAAGAATTAAAGTGTACTATCGCTATTTTGTTCGAACTGCAAATTCTAGCTTTTTTGACCTAGATTAAATAATTCTTCAATTTGACAGCAATACAACAAAAAACAAAATTACCTAAGATGCAGTTAGGTTAATATATATCTAAGATAGCTGCATAGTTTGATGAAAATCTAAGTTGATTTGAAAAAGTTATTAAAAAAATTAAAGTGTACTATCTCTATTTTGTCCGAATTGCAAATCCTAGCTTTTTTTTACCAAGATTACTTTAATTCTTAAATCCAAGTTGATTTGAAAACGTTATAAAAAAAATTAAAGATGCCTATCTTGATTTATATAATAATTTTTATTTTTACCTATTGTAAAATTAAATTCTGTTATTTCAAAGCAAATCATCAAATTACCTATTAATTTTGAATTTTGTAAGATCAATATTTAATTTAGTTAGATGGGCTGATGTACACAAGTTTAAACTAAATTTGAAGGTCAAGACTAGTCGAGACAGGTCGAGACTGGTTGAGACTGAGTCGAGACTAGTAAAGACTAGTCAAGACAGGTCGAGACAGGTCGAGCCTTAATCAAGACCATTTCAGACTACACAAAGATCATCAAGTACTGAATCAGACTAATTAAGTAAAGTCGAGACCTAGTCGAGTACACTTAAGTACAGTCGAGACAATTTTGAGACTAGTCGAGTAAAATGTGTGCTCGATTTTACTGGTCGAGCACAAAAACTGGTCAATTCAGACTCTAAGCACTTTGTAGTGTATCCTACATTGTAAAGAATAAAAAAATATTTGAAAAGGTTAAGATACATTTTTGAAATGATTGAACAATGTTTTCAAGAATAATACAAAGACATGATGTTACCACGGCGTTGTCAGTGTTTCACCCAATTGAAAGTTATTATAAACATTCTGAAAATATTTATAAATACGAACGTACCTTATAACGAGAACAACAATCAAAATGACAAGACATATTAGCAATAATCCAGCAACAATCAAACCTGTCACAAAACCTGCAAAAATGTCAAAATATTCATTTAAATCATGCTTCATGGTTGTTTTGGTTTAAGTATGTCCTTTGTAAGTTTGTTACATTTTTCTTTATTTATGAAAAAAAATCACTAATGACTAATGTGAAACTAAAAAACGGTATTATTCATACCATTGTGAATGATCTAATATTCCTGGTAAGTTAAAATGCTTCATGTATGATGTGTAAATATTATAAATACACGAAGTAAAAAGAATAACTGGGATTTTGTCATGTGTTTTTTGCTTTCAATTTTTGATTTTCTTCTTCGTATCGTATCATTTCTATTGATTAATTTTGCATACAGTTGACGAAAAAAGTCCTGAAATCATCATGATCATCACCCAAAATATGAGTTATATTGGAGTATCAACTCTCTCATACCGGGGTATGCCCGATGTCTCATTGGTAACATCTGTCGTCTTACTCTATCAAACATCCGTATAGACACTTGCCAAGTCATATATAAACATTTACATGTACCTATTTCTGAATCACTAGAGCCATTCACATTTGTTGGTAATGCAGCACCTTTGACAGTAACTGAAAATATATGTTTACTTATATACAATAAAGCAAACAGTAAACAACCTTCCTGATGTTAACTGAATCCTAATAATCTATTCTATTTTAATTAAAGCAATCTTGATATAGATTCAAAACCGAACCATGCTTGTGCAATTCTACCCTTCCAAAGTTTACATACTCTTTATATTTTCAACGAAACTGCATATATATGTATCAAAATCTCAATTAACACATCTAGCTGTAGCAGATAGAAATGTTTGATTTGAACTACATTTAGGGCCACCATTTTTATTGTCTTATCTGAAATATTTCACTAGTGAGTCTCGTTTCCTGGCCGTTCAGACGTTTGAAAAAAGTGGTAATAAACCGCTCATGTAACATACTGTTTTTCACATGCATTGCAAAATATTTCATACCAGTAGAGTAACTGACTATGTATTTTGCCTCTTGTTGCACATATAAATATGTTTCTGGGTATTTCCAAATAAAGTATATTGTTATATTTATTGATTGAGTTTTGGTATTCAATGTCAAGTCAGAATCGTTTGTTTCCATGATCATTGCAAGATCACTCAGACAAACAACCCGTTTTAAAGGATAGATAAGCTCTCTCAGCAAGTTTGCTATGATTTTGGGTCTTAGGAAAGCCAGGACTAGTGGCTTGGGGAACATGTTCGACTACAAGTAACGGGACATTTTGTTAGGCAGATACAACACATAGACATTGACGGTTATGTCACAGTACAGTTCGATTTCTGCTCAATGAAGACAAGAATATGAACGCACATCAGGAAAGTATAACGTGCATGGAAAACCTAAATATAAAGACTTGTTTTTTGTGTGCTATTTTTGTACTCCTACCTGCACCTGCATCTCTAATAGAGGTTACAGTGTGTGAAATGGTAGTAGATTCCTCTGCTGAAGAAAAAAAACCCCAATCTAATGAACATTTCATTTATAGACATAACTGTATAAAATAACGAATTAAATGTCTTAACTCTAGAAAGGGAAACCCTGATTTCTTGTGTCCATACATTACATTCTTTATTGAAATGGTAGTGTAATATTTTTCAATGCATCAAAACGACAGTTAATACAAGGCATTGTGCAATAAGATTTAATGGATGGAAACCACAGGAGACAGAAATTACCAATTGTTCTTTTAAACTCATGCATCGATGACAAACGCAACGACCTTTCGCAGCATTAAACACAACTAAGCATAGAAAACGAAAGACCGAGCAACACGAATAACACATAAAATGGGGGTAATAGCAGGGGTTTTATCATTATGAGTTTTATATGGCATGATACAAGTATATTATTTATTTTTCATATTTTGTATTGAGTATTGATATAAAAAATGAAAGACTGATACCAGCATATATTTATATTTTTTGTATTAGGATACTAGTATTAAACATAAACTAATTTTGATTTGTTTAAAGAGAGGCGGAACATGACCATTGATTCTCTATTTCGTGGTTCTTAAAATTACTTAAACTAAATTATTTGCAACTACATTTTTTGTTTAAATAAACAAAATATAGACTGTGTCCTCTGTAAGGGAGCAATACAGTCTAACAATGAATTTTTGAAGAATTTATTTTATCACATAATGCTGAATAAGTATTATTCTGCACAGTTGTTAAAAATCCCAAAGTCATTATAATATCACAGCAGGAAGTAAATTGATAATGAACTTATGTAAATAAAAGTACATGGTATATCATATTAATATATGGAAATTTAGGAGAGGCTAATATGTCAATCATCTGTTGATACCAGTGTCAAGCTGTTAATCCCTTTTCACGAAATACAAAGTGTGCATGGTCATATCTCATTGTATTGCAACATAAATATCTGTTGACATGGAAGTAAACAGAGAAAAAGAAATTAAAATGTGAAAAGGAAATATCTAAAGGGAAAAATCTACCAAAATGAAAATAACTATGAAAAATAGTGTAAACATATGCGTGAAATTTGACTGCCTGTATAAAATTCTTCCCTTTGAATTTTACATTTAAATACAGTTATCGGTATTTTAACCAATTTTAAGTTATTGTGAAATATATCAATAAAACACAAAAATCATGTAGGACAGTCTATTTCCAAGAAGGGGATAGTCTTGATCATTTTATGAATATGTCTTTAAATGCACAGTTTTAATGATCTAGCTAATTTCAGTGATAATATTCTTTTTAAAATACAAATGAGAATTATTCTTTATAATTAGAATAAAGATGTAAAATTTTGATTCTATGCAGCTGGTCAATCCTGGTATTCTCTTATCTTAGACCGTCTTGACAGAGGTAAAGGTTTGTCTATAATTAAACACTACATCACAGATGTTGATCATATCTGTGACGTCAAACTCCCGCCAAATGCGAAGTTAGTGTTGGTCAGTGCACACATAATACCAAAGGTACAGCATTGGAGCATCGAAGACACAAAATGAGTAGTTCTATTGATAAAGTAATGGTGCCAGTGCATTTTTGTATTATGTTGCGTTCATGGGGGAATTCAGTTTTTATGTCATTTCTCAAAACAAACAAAATCATGAGAGTTATTAGGAAAAAGGGAAAATAAAAACTTTATGGGTAACCCCTTTGTCTTGACTTTGATATATGTGATAAAAGGGGGAATTTTCCATAATATCGTGTCCAGTTTTTTGATAATTTGTTTTTAAGTGAATTTATAGGTCTCTAAAGTTGAAAGGTGAAATGAGATTTGGCACCCAGCAGTTAAATCAATCTATCTTCTTACTGGAGGCATATATAAAAAATATGAGACACGGTAATTTGTAGCTTGTATATGGTTGATTAAAGGGATGAATTTTTTTTTTTACTACCAGATGACCTGATTGTGCCATATTCATTCAAGTTGGAAGACCACTTTTTGGGGCAATTAACGAGCTATATTTTGAGATTTATCATACCAAAATAAATTAATCGTTAGAACAAGAAAGAGTAATATTTCAGCTTTAAAATGAAAAAATTCTGACTGTAGTGCTACTTTGAATTAATCGGGTGTACGTATATGTCTTTCACACTGATATATATATATGTCAAAATGTTCACTGCAAATACAGAATATGTCATTGTAATTCAATTATGAAATTGTGAAAGATGCAAATTCTTGCTACTAAAGTAAACATGGAAAAAACGCAATTGTCAGGCTGATAAATATTTAGTACCTAATACAGACCCGAATGAAGTAGTCACTCTACATTTTGAATTTAGCTTAATGAAGACATGATACATACGCACATCAGGAACTTTGTCAAAGGCAAGTAAATGGAAAGTGCATGCAAAACTTAAACGACGATAGTGTGTGGTTATTTTGTGGCATTTTGTTACTCCTATCTGTACCTGAATCTCTGACGGAGGTTACAACTGTAGTAGATTTGTATGCTGAAGGAAAAAAAAAAGAGAAAACAAATATTTCATTAATAGAAATAACTTTTTGAAAGAAAAAAAGTTATTAAACACGATTACTGGAACACGAATGGACTCTGGCCGAGTCAAATCATTTGGTGCTTTTCACAGAGGAAGTAAAGTTATGTGTTGGTGTTAACATATACGAATGGTTCATATGGGATTTAAAAACTAAATGATAATGTTTACAAACGATGTCTATTTTTGAAATTAAAACATAAACCACACGTCATTATACGATATTCATGATTGTTTGTTTTAATATACCGTGTAGGCAAAGGTGTGTGCCTAAAACGTCCAGTACAAGCATTACTTGCTGGTTGTTGACGATTAATTGCGCCTTTTTCCCTTTGTTTTGTCAAGGCATTATCATTAAATTTCAACTTATGACTTTAAATATCAATTTGGTTTCTTTTGTAAATCTCTGACTGTTTTCAAAGCTAGTGAATGACCTATAAGTATACAAACACCTGTAGAGATCACACGATTTAAGATAACCGCCTGTTGTGAATGAATCAAAGCGACAACAGCCCAACCATAGAGCAGACAACAACTGACGGCCACCAATGGGTCTTCAATGTAGCGAGAATTGCCCATACCCGTAGGCGTCCTTCAGCTGGCCCCTTACAAAATATGTATACTAGTACAGTGATAATGGACGTCATACTAAACTCCGAATTATACACAAGAAACTAAAATTAAAAATCATACAAGACTTA